>VXBQ01002188.1:97859-312561 GCA_013400175.1 Phainopepla nitens
GGCTTGGGCGGTCGCGGCATGGGCGGACTTGGCTCAATATAGATGAGGCTACTCCAGGGGGTGGCGGGGGAGCTCCGGTGAACAAGAACACTCCCCGCTTGGTTTCTTGTCTGTTTTCTCCGCTTGCGGGCCTGAGATGGCATACACTCCGCACACCACTCTGTCTTTGTCGGGTGATCTAGTAGACGCTGCCGGTGGAATTTCTACTGCCATGTCTGCATCCTGTTCAGCTTTTAACTGCCTCAGCCAGTTTGAAATGAACATTAAGAGTTTTATAATGTCCATATTGGCTTTCAGGGCTTGTTACTCATGCTTTAATCTTTGTAGAAGTAAAAGAAAAGTTTGTATCTTAAGTCCAGTTATATCTTCGGTGGGGTTTTTCTTTTATTTTCCAGCTTTTTCGTTTCTATGGCTCCTACTCCGCCTGGGTTCCTAGCCTTACCAGCTTTTTCCAGCTCCTATACAATGGAAGTCTGAATTTTTCTGCAGTTTTCCACCATAAACATCTCTCCACACTGTATATTTCAGCCTTTTGCTGTATTTTCAGGCTCTTCCCACCTCTGTTTTTTCATTTCCAGCTTTCACTGTATTTTCAGGCTCTTCCCACTTCTATTTTTGCCTTTGCAGCTTTTCGCTGTAGGTTAGGTTCTACACACTTCTGTATACTACACAGCCTCATGGGCTTTCTGTTACAGCCTGATGAGCTGTTCTGTCTCTCCCTGGTGTTACGCGGGATGGCTGTCGTCCTCACACAGGGCACCACGTGTCACAGGAAGGGGTTTGGAGACAGAGACAACACACACCCCCAGAGTTTCATGTGACAACAACCCCGAGTTTATTATGGCAGCCCTTTTTATAGGGCGTTTGAGTTTCCTGGGCATACACATGTCATTGGCTGAGGTCTTACACCACCCAGCTTCCTGACCAGTGAGATGGCTGCAGCCAGGGTGGAACAGCATTGGGTGAAGTCTCTGTTTGGGTTTGAATGTATCTTATCCTTGTTCATCCAGGGGGCCGGTTTAGGGAACCGGGTTGGGTTTCTTATTTATAGCTGAATTAATTGCTCAGTACAAGCCAGCTTGCACAGTGACAGGTATCAATGAAGTCATGCCTGTGAATAAGTCATTATGTATATATATGCCTCAAGTTGCATCTGTTGCATGTGTCTACTTAGTGTAGGATACAGTAAATGCTAGAAGCATCACACAGGCTCTTCAGGTTCACACACTCGTGTGCAGCCACAGAGTTGTAGTCTGGGAGCAGAGGTGAGCCTGGGGCCCATGGTGGTTATGTGGCAAGGCTGACATGCTGGCACACCCCAGCCAGTCGGCCCAGGATGCAGATACTTCATCACCTCTGCCATGCAATAAATCTGCACTTCCATAAGCTTCAGGCATTCTGTGCATATGCTAGCCACCACATGTGAATTAATCCTTTTCCCTTCTGGGAAACTGAAGACAGAAATGTAGTAGGAACACTTCAGAAATCCACTTTTGCAGGTTGTAAAGAAGCTGTCACAGACGGGATGGCAAGTCCAAGCAGATGCGTGTACACATCTGAGAGAGTGAGTGCCATTGTCCAAGGCCACCCTGTGTCCTGAGAACCCCGGAATAGTGCAGTCTTATTCAACTGAGCCTTGACTGTAGAAATATGAGTAATCTCTGCCCTGGAAGTTGACCTAGTGCCCTGGGGTTTCATTGCTCTTTCCACTGTATTCAGCAAGCTATACTGTTTCTAATGGACTTTTTTTGTGCTTGTTGATATGGAGAGTCAGAAAGTTCCCAGGGGAACTCCCGAAAAGTCAGATCCTGGAGAGGTGAAACTTTCTTTTCCAATAACACATGGAATTTTGTACTTCAGCACAGGATAAATGTGTATGTGTTACATAGGCCACTCCAGAACATCCTCTAATGTACTGTAGGCTCTTGGTACCATGTGAACACATGCTGAGCAAGCATATATTGTGGCTCATGGGTAATAAGGAAAGTCTCTAGCATTCTTCATGGATGGAGTAGATAAAATTTTATGGGAGGTACTGGGCTTTACATCCTTACCTTCTTTCTCTTTTCAAGGCAAAATGGTGGCAACTGGTGTGGTTTCCAAAAGAAGACATATTCACTCTTCCTTTTTCTTTTATAATGGGTTTATTGTGACAGGGAGACACCGAATAATTTCCCTGATGACTTTAAAAAAAAAAAGGTGTTTTTTTGAAATAAAATAAGAAAAATAATCAGGGAGAAAATATAGAAGTTGCAGTTACTGCTTCAATGAACAGATGAAGCACTAACCTGGGCTGAATAATGATGGCTAGCAAGGGAGGTCAAATATTTCTGAGAGAAAATATTTTCTTACTTACATGACATAACTTCTGAATAGACAGACTCTGAATGATGTAATTTAATTATACTATGCCTGAATATCCAAATCAGTGCAAGACTGAGTTACCCAAGGTTTTAAATATTTATGTTTGTTATTTACTACATAGCTATGATAGAGGAACATTTTTGAGATGGTTGCTTCCAGAAATTTGGCTTTAAATAAATTAAACAAATTGAGATATTAAATGACCAGAAGGAAGGGAAGAAAAGGGATTAAAAAAACTCTATTCAGTATATTCAGGTATTCAGTCACTTATAAAGAGTGAAATAATCAGAAATACCTCAGCAGCACGCCCATTTCCTATCCTAGCAAGCTCTTCAGGCTACCAGGAGAGAAGTGTCCCTAGTGCTGCTCCCTAGACCTGAGACACAGTGCAGCTCAGGATTTGAAGGTCAAAGAGCCTGAGTGATCAAGCAAGAGAAACAGGATTTGATTTGATTTGATTGAGTCCACAGATCTGTTAAATTTAGATGCGTAATTCTGTCAGTAAATGCTGACCGAGTTATACATCCCCTTGCTTAATACACCTGTGGTCCACAAGGCAGGCTGGGGTGCCTTTCACTGTGCCCCATGCACTGCCTAAGGAACAGAGGTGCCCCAGTCAGCACTGTGCCAGGACAGCACAGCTTCCTTTGACACCATTATTTCTGAGGATCATGCTGTGTACGTTCCATTTTAGGCAAGTCTCACAGTGTCTTGATTGCCCTTCCACTAAAACTGAGGTGCTGATGCTCCCTTCTTGCATAAGGGAGTTATCAAAGCGCACACACTTAGAATCTCATGTGACAAAAAAGGAATCAGATTTAGCAAGATTTTTTTCTTCATGGCTTGTGAAGGACTGTCCAGGGGATTCAGTCTTGCCTGCTGCAATGTGCCACTTGAAGATGTCATGTCCTTGTCAGCCAGTTTATGAGTCAATCAAAGAGCAGGAGTGCGGTGACTTAGTTCAACGTAGGAGGAGCCTTCATCTCTGAGCAAGAACAATGCTCAAACACACAACATTTATTTCCCTGAGGCAAACTCCAGGGCAGGAGGCAGCTTTCTGAATGCCGCACTGGTCACACGTTTACCCATTCAACACAGACATGCTTTCAAGTCTCTGCTCTTTTCCAGTGTGCTGGGCAGGACCTGACCCTAAAAGCAGGGATGTAAAACTTCAGAGACTACAGCTGTTGAGGCAATCCTTTCATAGCACAGGGAGTAGGTGTTGCAGTTGGTGGTAGAAAGCTAGAGGATGAAGAGGTGAGCTAAAAGATTTCCCTAAGTCAGCAACACTCCTCTTCAACCTCTCCCTACCTCTTCCCTCCCCACTCCTTGCTTGTGAAAGAAGCTTGAGGCAGGCTGGCCTCTGTGGGCAGGCTGGCTTTGTGTTTGACCCCATGGCTGTGGTCACAGAAGGTGTTTAGGGAGGTACTCCATCCAGTTCAGAACTTGGCTCTGGTTGGACACATCTCTGAAGTCTCGCTAATAATAGCCAGAAGACAAGGGGTTGTGGTGTGTACTTGGGAAACACCATTGAGGAACATGGCTGGGCAGTGTTTCAAAAAGTGCCATCAAGAATAAATTAAACAGTGCTACTTTTGCATACATACGCTACATATTTTTGCTGAGATTTTCAAGAATAGCAAGAGTCAGCTGCTAACACTTGGGTGTCTTACTTCATACAAGACATGCAAGACAAATAAGATTCTCAGCAGCACATGGCTACTCCCTGAAAATAAGGATTATTTTAAGATATTTCCTGAGTGATACTCAGAAAGCTGAAACTACCAGCATGATCACTCTGTGGACTTACAGTAATAAAAATAATCAAAATGCTAATTAGCAAAGATGAGGTGCAGAAGGCTGCACAGGAGGAAAGTGCTCTTTGGTGAGAGCTTGGTTCCTGACCTTCTCATAAAGGGCTCTGCATTTTCAATGGCCAGCATTGTTGTTGCTCCTCCACATGCAGCTGAAGCTACGAAGGATGCCCTATTCCCTGACTTTAATATTACTGACAGATACTCCAGGCTGTATCCTTGCTCATTTGTTGCACTGAAAAACATGAGAAACAAACCTATGTAACCGTTCTTGGAAATCGCTCTATCTTTGCTGTTCCAATTCAGGACTATATAAATTCTGTTGCAAATTTTATTTTAATGATTAAGTATGCAGCAATGGATGTGTAATAAGGTAAAGCACAAATAAAATCAAAGTTAAGGTCAATGAAAATACAGTTTTTGTCTATTAAATAATTTGCTCAGATAGATAGTTACAGTCTTCACATACCAGCACTAATAAAGTTTGGCTAGGAAAAGGAGCAGTATACTCAGCCCTTATTAACATATTTAGACATGTTATGGAAGAAAGCAATAAGGAGACAATATATTATTTTTTTTCTATGTTTTCCCTGACATCTGGGAAATCTTATAAGGTCCACTTGTCATCTGAAATAACAGTCTTAAACTATAAGAACAACGAGAATTTTTCAGCTACTCTGACTGTATGTTGTGGGCCACTCGTGATATTTTGTGAATTTAGTTCCTTGAAATCAGTGCTGCCATGCTACCCCAGGGTGACATCTGGCCTCCCTGGGCAGTCCCTGAGCTTGTGACGCCTGTGCCTAACATTGAGGCTAGGCTTACTGAGCCTATGAGCTTGCCTCCTCCCTTGCAGTTCAGAGAGGACAACCCAGGTGGAGGATTCATAATCAGTGTGAAACAATTGTGACAGACACTTTAAAACCATTTTTCCTGGTGGAGCTTCTATTCTATATCCTTTCCATTGATGTTCTCACTGTACTGTTCCTTAGTGCTGAGATGGAGTGAAGCAGCCGAGATGACAAACACATCCGTGACAGGCAGGGTGCACTTCGGGGGCCCATTCAGAACTCTTGGTCATTGATTGCTCATTGGATATTGTAGAGATGGGGCTACTGTGACAGTAAACAATAAGAAGTACAGGAGTATCACAGCCTCATGATAGACCATGCAGTGAGAATTATGGTCCTAGGCGCTTCATGTTGAAGGCTACAGAAGTACGTAAGTGGTTTTCAGACATCAACACTTTGCCAAACAGTGCATGATGGACCTAAATCTTTGCACAGCCTAGTGCTTGTAAGCATCTTGAGTTCATCCTTACAGGACCAAATAAATGTGCTTTTTTCACAGTGAGGAAGGAAAAAGCCATAAAAAACCACTGCTTGACTGCTGGGCATTGTGGCACTCACATCATAGCAAACTGTCTCATGGATCCTTTTTGATTGGGATCCCAATGCAAGAAGTGTTAAATTTTTTATGAAGTCTACTCCAGCAGATGGTGAGCATCACTATGATGAAGTTCTGCTGCTGATCCCACTGAAAAGCATTTCTGGAAATTCCAGAACGTTTTCGGGAAACGTTGGCTGAAATCTCTCTTTAGAAATGACTGATGCTTATATTAGAGGGGGATATAATATTGCCAGTGTAGTTCTTGCTTTGCCTCTGCTCTCTCAATTATTCAGGGCTGATCTCTGATCTCAGGTTTGAAGAATTATTTACCACACAACAACCATGGGAAAGGAGAAGGAGAGAAATAAAAAAATGAATCACCCTCATTCTGCCTGAATTTAGATCTCAGATTTCCCACATCCTGGTATTTAATTTCTCACAGAGTTACCAATGGTTGATCTCACGGCAGGATTAGTGGGAAGAAAAATGAGAGCTCCATTGAAACCAGACTTGAGTCTGGAAGGAAGGAACATGTGAGCTCTAGGACCCTGGAGATATCAGATTCAGGGTAGTGAATGGCTTCCACGCCTTCCCCTTCCCTGATTCTCAGGCTTGTTTTGAAGCAAATTCTGGAAACTGAAATCAGAACAGTAAAGACACTGTTACAGTAAGTTAGTGGGCTCACACATTGCTTCAATAGTCTCCTGAGAACTGTGTTATATAGTGTGGCATTAACTGTAATTAATATTAGTTATTTTTATGTTTAGAAAGAGGAGAATAGATTAACATTGAGGTATAAATTGCAGTAAATCTGTCTCAGTTGTAAAATAAACATGTTTTGAACACACATTTCCACCAGGGTACCTTCTCTGATTTGATTATAGAATGTATATGTGTTCAACTGGAAAAGAAATTCCCCTAGAAGATTCTATAATCAAAAGGAAATCATCATCATCTGTTAAATTGGAGACCCTCACTCACTTTGAATCATGTTATCTTGCTTTGAGAAATAAAGACTTTTGTCCTATGGATTGCTGCATAGATGGATCTGGAAAAGTTGGGTGATTGCTCTATGCTGAGGAGGACCAAACTTTCTCACACTTCCCAGCAGACTGTGTGAGATATTCAAGAAGTTGAAAAAACCTTATATGTATCACTCTAAATCCTTTAGGAGTTGAACATTTAAGATGACAAGAAGAGTATGTAATTTTAAACCATAACTACCCTTTTTGGATTACCTGGTATTTGTAGATTTATTGGCAAGGTGGCTTAAATTAGGGATGTATTTTTAGCCTGCAGCATTACATAATAAAATAGCAGCTGAATTCTTGCAGTAAAAAAGGAAAGGGATGGGGGGAGTTTATTAAAACCAACATGAACCTCTCAGATTTTGCTTTTTCATCTGCACAAAGAGGTGCTCCATGATTACACAATCAGTAAAGTTTGCGAGAGAAGCATTTCCATTGCCCCATTGTGCTCAGGAGCTGTCGCCTGCCTTTCACTGCAGACCTGCTGTTTAGTCTGAAACTGAAAATTAAACCCAGAACTTCAGCTCTCAAAGTTAAATACTCTGTGTTGCTGGAAGCACGTGGCCTTGCCAGTGTCTGTGTGGCAAAATCCATGATCAAAATCTTCAGACATTTTTAAAAGCATTTTACGAGTCTGTTAAGCTTCATTGTTTTTATTTGGTTGGGTTTTTTTTTGTTTAAAATCATAATCTGAATTATACTAGAAAGTCTCATGTGAACTGTGTGAACCAGCTCAGGGAGCCTGGCTCACTATCTTTAAAAAATATGTTTCTCATTTTGGAGGGCTTTTCTGAGAATGGCCAGGGCAAGGTAGAGCCCTGTATGTTAAAAATTGTTTCCTTCAGAAACAAAAAAAGAAGAGATGAGAAAAACCAGGGGAGCCCGCGGAGAGCAAGGATGGCGGCGGCAGAGCCCACGCGCCCTGCCCTGCTGAGGCTGCACCGGCGGCCGGCAGCGTGGCAAGGGCGCTCAGCCTCAGGGCTGGCGCTCGTAAAAATGTCACCAGTGCACTTCCACTGTGAAAGGCGCTTTTATCTCCCCTTCCCACAGCCCCCTTCCAGCGGGTACATGGGGCTGGGCCCGGCGGCTGCTGCTTGGCCTCCCCGCATGGCTGGACCCTAATGAGGTGTGTGCGGCTCTTGGCTGCGAGTTTTCAATCTCTTTCTTATTACTTCAAAGCTGCTGCTCCGAGGTTCAGACAAGTTTGATCACTTGGCAAAATCTCTCAGCTGGGATTCAAAAGGGAAGATGCTTTATTTTATTATTTATTGTTGTAGATAGATAGCTCTTCCCAAACTACTCCTGCCAGTGGCTTGCATGGTCAGAGCCACAATGCTTTTTTAAGCGATAAAGGATTGAAGGTGAACAACTTTTGGCAGTTGCTTCCTGTCTGTAACAAGTGGTCGTTTCTAGAGGGAGAAAAAAAAACAGAATGGAACTATAACAGGCCTTACTTTATTTTCCTTTTCATGTTTTAAATTTGGGGAGGGGGAGGGAGGAGCAAAAGGTAATTGATGTGGGTTTGACCTCCATTTCAAAGCCTCTGTAGTGTTTCCCTACCCCATTCTGGGAGACCATTGCTGTAGTCCTCCTTCTACCGCTCAGCATAAAATATGCAGGGAAACTGGTGCTGTTTCAGGCACCTCAAGGGCTCAAGGGAAAAGCAGATTCACTCAGGTTTACCTGTGTGGGCTCCTTTTGGGCTTTTCCTTCTCCAGTGCCACAAGAAAGCAGAGCTAACACAGTCACCCACAGCATTTCAGTGAACTGGGCAAGTCTAAGGATTTTTAAGATTGGCATCCACACTCTTTTGCTCTTTCGTCTAATTATGGACACAAATATTAGTGATTAGAAACTATTAGTAGAGCTTCTGCTTGCGTTATGCTCCAGTCTGGATTTTGGCTGTGAATGCAGAGCGGTTTACCACTCCTCCAGTTTACAGCATCCGCAAGAGGTTTGTAAGAGCAGCTTCTCAAAGCTGGGGTCAGTCCAGCTCAGTTGTATATGTTTCTAACAGCACTGCTGCCTTCTTTTTCTTAATATTTTATTTCCTTCCCACCAGAAATGTTTACATATTGTAGGGTTGAAGCTCTCCAAGACAAAATACATGTCTGTCAGTGTTGCATAGCACCCACAATTGCTTCAAGCACCATTTTCACTTTATGTCTGTGCTTTGCAGACTTTAAATAGTGTTTCCTGCAAAATTCTTCTGACCAGTGGTGAGATTTTGTTGAAGATTTTTAGTCTCCTTTTAATCACATGGGGAACAGATTTTTTCAAAGTGTTTTGACCTGCTTAGGTCAAAAAGGCACTTGCTGTACTCAGATGCCAAAAGGCGTTTAAGAAATCTGGCCTGACATAACTTAGACAGCTGAGTCTCAGTTCCAAAAGACTTCAGCCACAAAGGCTTTGGTACTGAGTGACTTGCTGCCTTGCAGGAACCTCATTGCTGAGTTAATTTCAGGGCTGCTTTAAAATCCATGGCAAACTTGGGCACCTAAAGCTGAGGTTCATTCAAGATCATCTGTAAGAGAAATTGAGAGGCAGAACTTAAGGCAGGTACATTTAGGTTAACTAAATGTCAGTCAGCCTAATTCCTGTTTCTGGAAGTTCTCAGTGTGAGCCCTACTGGATTTAAAACTCCTGTGTCAGATAAGCCCTTTCTCTCAAAGTAACCAGAGAGACTCATTATCACTCCATTATATCAAACAGTTCTCCTAGTGGGAGATAAGCTAGGAGATAGAGAAATGTTTTTTATTCCCCCTTAATCTAACAGGAAAAATGGACTTGAATCTATATGTTAAGTAAGCTGTTCTAACTTAAAGAGGAATGTCCTGTCCTGACCTGTCCTGTGGGAATCCTCTTAGGCACTGTCTTGGTCTCCTGCAGTTATCTGAACCTGTTGCTTAAGGACCAAAACTTGGCCAAGCCTGGCAAGACACTTCCTCCAGCAGAGGAAGGGGACCCTTAGAAGTGGTTTCTGTGTGTGTAGGGATGGTTAACTATCTGACTTCTACCAACTGAGTCCCAGCACAGCCCCAGCAATTTCACTCTGGCTGCCTCAGCTAGCTCACTTCCTTCAACAGCTGGGGATGTATATTATCCAGTAATCCCCATGAGCAGCCTTTTTGCTAGTCAAGCAGTGCTATTCCAGCAGTCAAAGGAGAGGACAGACTTAATTTACTTACTAACTGTGCAGCTAAAAAACCACAGGGTGGTGACCTGCAGGTGGTTTTGGCTTTATTTTCTCTTCTCCCTTTCTGTCTTTCACAGAATAATTGATTATTTATATAAAAGTGGAGTGACTTTAACAGAAGAAAGATGCACCTTCCATACACAAGAGTTTAGGGGAAAGCATTCTTCCTAGAAGGTAGAAAACCCATCTTGAAATATCTGCTTCAAATCAGAGAACTTGGGGATCTCAAAACAAGTCTATGTGTGAATTTCCAATCCAGTGCTATTGCATCCATATATGCAATTTTATTAAAAGTTAAAAGCCTTTTATTTTGCTGTCTATCATACATTGCCTTCCTGAGTGTGAAAACTTTGAGGACATCACTAAGTCGAATTAATCTTTAGGATGCTTTACAGCCCTTAGACTGCTCCCGAGAGCATTAGACAGCTCTGCACATGCCCACCAGCAATCACTTGGGCATAGGGAAAGTTAAGCAGCAGCTCAGCAAGGCTGCTTGCTGATATCTAAATATTGCAATGCCGTCATGCTAGGAACAAATCTGTGGTCTTTTGAAGGCCAGCATCTTTATATAACGAAGTGGGCTATTAGAGGCTAGGTCAATAGGAACTTACACATTTAAAGCGAGAATGTTGGTTTCCAGTCCCTACATTTCAAGCCCAAACTGCCCCATCAGCTGCATCTCTCTATTTGTCTCTTTCTTTATATTTAATGTCATTTAAGTACTGAAAGTTTTACTTCCTTGGGGAGGACCTGCCTGCTCACTGCTCCCAGGGCTGTCCCATGACTTAGTCTATGGTTGCAGAAACAGTGGTAGGAGAATGCAGGGGGTCTCAGAACTGCTCTCTAGCCAGAGTTTTTAACTGTCCTGTTAGGCACCAAGCTAAAGGATTTGTGCTCTTTCTAGCATGCTAGTAGTTGCAGCGCACAGCAATTGCTTGCTTGTGGTCTGGTTGACTTTTATGTGTTTAGATACAGAGTTTCTGTACAGAAATAATTCCTTAAAATAATTTTTTAATCCAGGAGTAAGAAGGGTTATATGGCCTTTTCTGTGTATGTTCATGGTGATCTCTTCTGCCCTAATAAATCATTTCATTGTGACGTGTGAAGTATACCTGCAACAATTTGAGTTCTGAATCCAGCTTTTGGAGTGAAACTTAGCCTCACTGCTGAGTGACATCTGTCACTGAGCTCACTAGTGTGCTTTACAGAGAGTGCAGAGCTCAAAGCAGCAGATCCCACCCTAAGCTTCACGCAGAGCAAACCTAGTCTGAGCGTCTGTTAGTGCTGTAAGAATTTCTAAAGCAGTTTGGTGCTTTGGCTGTGGAGCAGTTGGGATGGCACTGTCTCAGCTGGGCAGAATCCAGGCCCTGGCATCTGCTCTAGAAGCCCTCTATGCCTATCTTTATATTTCAGGGACTCCTCTGAAAATATTAGCTTGCATGCCAGGGGATTTCAGACATGTTAACAGCAGACAATGGTCCACAGATTGCAAGTTGCTCTTGTCAGCAGTTCTTTTTGACATATCTATTCAAGCATACCCTCTTGGGCTTAGAAAGAAGCCAGCAAAATCTGTGCCAATAGCTAATACTCCATTATAATATAAAAGCTCTAGCAAATTCAGAGGCTCCATATGCAGCATTACAGTTCATTTCACAATATAGATTTTAGTTTTTTGAATCTGCAGGTCAGAAATTCATGAGCAGAAGGTGAAAAAACTGAATTGCCAGTGAGTTTCATGGGGCCAAAGACATTTGACCTTGAAGTTTTGCCCAGAGTATTAGAACAGAACAAGCATATTTACAAAAATGCCACAATTACCTTTCTGCAGGTGGGGGAAATGCTCCTCTCAAACACCAACAATTGTTTCATCATCAGGTTTTGTTGGTATCGGTTTGTGGAGGTCCCCCAAAACAATGTGGAGGACATACAAAGACCAAACGAAGTATATCTGTTCTTCAAGCCAGTAGGATGGTAGTGGCTGCTTGTAATTCGAGAAAAATAGCCTGCACCAAATGGATCACAATTTGGATCATCAAATGGAGGTCTTGAGCAGCAGGTAGAGTTACATTTCACCTGCACAGGATGTTGTGGGAAAGAAGTCTCTTGGGATCAGGGGGTGACTTTGATCTGAAAAGATGCTGATGTTTAAATACAATCATTTGTGGCACTACTCTGTTCTGGATGGTACCACCTCTGAGGTTTAGCAGTGAATCAAAGAATCACAGAATCATTTGTGTTGGAAGGGAGCTCTGCAGATCATCCAGTCCAACCCCCCTGCCAAGGCAGGGTAACCTAGAGCAGATGAGACAGAAACATGTCCAGGTGGGGTTTGAAAGTCTCCAGAGAGAGGGAGACTCCATGGCCTCCCTGGGCAGACTGTTCCAGTGCTCTGCCACCCTCAGAGTAAGGAAGTTCTTCCTCATGTTGAGGTGAAACTTACTGTGATCTAGTTTATGGCCATTCCTCTGAGTCCTGTTGCTGGGCAACACTGAAAAGAGTCTGGCACCAGTTTGTTTTTCCACCATGGTGAGACTTCCAAAGCAGAGATTCAACTTCATAGTTCTGGAAAGGGTTCACAGGTCCACACATCTTTACACAGTTGTTCTGTGCCCGTTGGGTGTCCCAGGGGATCACAGGCATCCACACAGAGAAGGAGGGCATGACACAGGAGACCAGCACCTTTCTGGCTTATCTTACCAGATGAGATATCCAGGGCATCTAAAACAGCCGCAGGTGCTGTCTTCAGGCAACCAGATCCCACCAAAATTGTCATATTTTAAAATTCTGTGTTGGCTAGCCCAAATAAACATGCTGGCTGCAGACAGCACTTCTAACTGAAACATGCTGTCCTGCCTCCTGTTCCTTTTTTGTTACCTTCACCAGTGTTAAATCAGGACTAACAACAGTGATACCAATCCCCTGCAGAATAGCCCTTCTGAGGGCAGATACCTGCTGCAAAAGTATTTGTTCTTTCTCTCCTGCTGGAGGCCAACCTCAGTTGAGAGATGTGGGTCCAGGCTAGTGTCCACATCTGCCAGCCCCTTGCCAGTGATGCCCCTCAAGAAAAGGCTTCTTCAGGAGCTTTGGAAAAAGCCACATTGCAGCTCTGTTTTGGGAGAGACACCAGCTCCCTATCACTCCCCACCTGACAGGGCAGTTACAGCAGCTAAAGGTGGAAATGGCTCTGTGTGCTGCCTTTGGCAATACCATGCTATGTCCTGTAGCAGCTCAGGATAAGCATACCCATATGTGGAACCCGTGGATGACCAAGGACAGTGTGTGCCAAGTAAAACTGCCTCTGCAGCAGGTCCCTCTGCCAGTTAGCCCCTGAGGATACATGTATGGGGATGCACACATGGATGCATGGGGAGTCACCTGGGACATTGTCTTAGCAGCAGGAGTAAAGCCTGAGTTATGCATATGAATACTCACCCTGTTCTTTGAGTATTTGTCCTATTCTCCCTGAGCTCTTCGTGGCTGTGGCTTCCCTGTTAGCCAGATCCAACCTGGTCTTAAGCTTTCTCAGGTTTCTTTGTGCAGTCTGCTGGCCCAACTTCTCACTAGTTTGCTGCAGCAGAAAACAAATAACCTGGGAAGCAGCCATTCAAGGCAGAACTGGGTCTATGCACATTTATGGTCAATTAACACATGTCACCATTCTGCCTCCACAACTAAAGTGAATGCACCTAAGAAGTGAGAACAACCTCAATAAAAGCTGCTGTGTGTGGGATTTACCTCCCACACCAGGGGTTTCCCTTACCGGGAATCCCCTGTGAAGAAGTCTCTGCCAGGGTCAGGAACCAGGAATGAGGCAGAAGGGCCTTGCTGTTCAGTCTTCAAAGATGTTTATTATTTCTTTATCACAATTCCGAGCCTTAGATGATAACAGGCTCGGACAACATGTGCCAACAAGATGCAAAATGGACGATTTCAAGGATTCTTACACACATACCTTATCCAATTAAGTTTTACAATGTGCCTAACACGTAGTGGTATGTTTTTATTTTTCTACCAATTCCTAATTATTCTTCAGTCACGTAACATCTGCATTGTGACTTTGTCTAACCAATCACTGTGCTACCAAAACTGCAGAAAATGGAGTAGATGAAGAAGGAAGAAACTGAGTCAACACCCAGAAGTCCTCCATCTTGTCTTTCATCTACCTTCCATACTAAAACCCAAAATTTACTTTTTCACCCTGTGATAAACTACAATATCACCTACTATATACATTAACAAAAACTCAACTTCTCACAAAGTCCTGGAAGCTTTTTCCATGACCAAAGACTAAAAGCTGCGCTCTCCTGAGGAATAAAACCTCCCAGGACAGGCACAGGAGATATTCCTGTGTCCTGGATTCCCACATCCGTGTAACCCAAAACTTCTGCTTCCTGGCTGAGTGCATCCTGTGATGGTGTTGCTGCATTTATGCTCTGCATGACTATCACACTCTGAGTGACTTGGATTTCTAATGTCTGCTTGAATGACCGTGCTTTCCTTCTTAATTTGTTCCCTTCTCTTCAACTTTATTGGAAGCACATCTGAACATACTAACAAAGTATTTAATTCCAGCCCCAGTTCCTCCTTCAACTTTTGACTCAGGGACTATGACACATGGCTGTGCCATCAACCTTTGCAGGTCTGTGAGGACTTGCAAGTGCCTGGAGGGTGCTTTCTACTGGTAAGCATCCTTCCCCTGAGGTGACCAGTGTCCTGACAGTGCCAAACAATGCGCTTCAGTGTATCTCTGGCTGAAATGACTAAGCACAGAGCCGGTTTTCAACTTCTAAAGGTTACACAGTTTTCAAAATGCCTGCCCCACCCTCCATCTTTTGGAAAGTGGGGGTGGGGGGGGTGGAGTAGAAGGGAAATGTAGAGGCAGAGGTTGGGTTGAGGGTCCCAGCTGCACAACCTTCTGTTATTTGCAACCAGTTTTTCACAAGTGCAAAAAATCCCTCTCTGTTTCTGAATTATTTTTATACATCTATATTTTGTCTTTCAGAGTCTTTCTACTCATTTCTTCCTTTGGGTCCCTCCCTGCATATATGTCTGATTTGTAGTACCCCTTTGTTCGAATTGTAAGTGCTTCAGAGCAGCAGTCATGTCTCCGTCAGTGTCTTGACAAGAAACTTACATAATTAGGCTTAAAACCACTCATCTGCAACTGAACTATCTCAGGCTTTTGTGAGGAATGAACAATCTGATTCCTTTAAAAAGCTTTTCTTCATGAAAAATGTATTTCCCAACACTGCCGTGAATTTGAAGTCTGTCAGTTTCAAATATTTTTTAATAATTAGTTTATTATTTACATATTTGGGAGGTTAGCTTGATTTTTTGTTTCTCATCCTTCCCTGTAACACAGGTACACATATTTGCACATACATGTGCAAGTGAGAGAAACTTCCTTCATTACATGAACATATATAAATGTATGAAGGAAGAGCTTCTCATTAATTTTCTTGGTCACTACAGCAAGCGTTACTAGGGAAAAAAAATACTGTGAGATTCATAGTAAAAATCACTAGACTGGACAACTTTTTAACTAAAAAGAACTCTCTCGTGGCCACCTTGGCTGAGCTTTGAAGTATGTCCTTTCACATACTTTGCCTCTCCCCCGTCCTTCTTACTCTGTGATCGGAAGTCTACCTTCATGGAAAATGAGTTCATCAGGTTTCAGTAGTCTCCTGACAAGCCAAGCATAAAACAAAGAGAGCTGCAGCTCCGCACCCACACGTGTGCTGCCACCTTCCAGGAAATGATAATCAGGGGCTCAGGGCTGACCACTGTACTGTAAGAAATTAAACATGTGATCATCATCAAATACCAAAACATGTCTACCTGTATTAACTTAAAAGCACAGAACCCACAGTCATAATTTTTTAACTGAAGTACTTGGCTAGGACGCAAAACTGGGGTTTGCCGCAGTCATTCTGTGTTCTGAATTACCAAGGCTCAAACCAACATATTTTGATGTGTCTCTCCACATGCAGCCCAAATTAGCCCTCTGTTAGGTGCCTGAAAATACCATTTTTCTTCTTGACTGAAATGTAGTAACAGTTCTGTTCTGCACAGAATATAAGCAGGAAAAATTGCATTATGCATTAATGGGATTTGATGGAGTGTGAGCTCAGTTTCCCCAGTGCCACCAGAGACAGAGTAAAATTTGCTTGATCATTTCATGAGCTGAGAATTATTTTTGTTGCAGTGCTGTGAATATAACCCAGCTACAAGTGGAAAGTAGTTGTTGTGAGGAAAAAATTGTTCATCTGTATGATAGATCAGTGTCATCTGGAATTTAAGAATTGAAAATTCAAGGTCAGAGGGCAACTGACGCTTGATTTTGCTCTCTCTCCTCTATCCATGGCTTTGATCATACTACATCTCTCTTTGTGCCTGGTGCTCAAGAGGGTACCCCAGGGTCATGGCCTGTTTCCTTGTCAAGAGGTATAAACCTGCTGGCCTAAATATCTGAGGCCCAAGCTTTAGCAGGGGTGGGGGTGTGAAAGAAGAGGGGGGGAGCATTTCCTTCATGCTTTTCACTTTTCCCACATAACCCAAAGCAGACTAAACAAAACCAGTGTGAAATCTCATGGATTGATGCTGCTATGGTTATATTTTTTAAGCTGTCATCCGTTCATTTATAGTTATGTTTATTCCCTGGATTTACAGCTTTTTTTTCAGCCTTTTCTTGCAGGGAGGTGCAGGGGAAGGTCGGAACCTTTTGAAAGGGGATTGCAGTAAGCAGTGGCCTACGATTAAAGCACTGTTTTTCCTTGATGGCCCTCTTCCGCAGCAGTGTCACACATGGTAGCATTTAGGAGCCCTTCACAGCTGAGGTGTTTCAAACACTAATGAATGGAAGTTTGGTCGTATAAGGCAGGCAAGCTTTAAGGCAAGCTTTGCTGAATGGTGTACTGTAGTGGTCTGGGAAAGGAAGAGAGTTATAAATTGTGTCAGTTAGCCACCCAGACAAAATGAAGCCATGTGGAAAATCAAATCTATTAAAGTATGAAGACTGTTATAAGCTGTTTTAAGCTGGTCATTCTTCAAAGGTCTCAGCTGGCTGAGGGGGTGAATTCCTCTTCTTCCTAGATCTTTTTCACGTGCTATCTTAGGCGATAATGTTCAGTATTTGATAAAAAACAGCTTTTCATTGACAGCCCCTTTTATTAGAAATGTTAATTTCCCCCAGTTCACCACCTATGTCCTGAAAGGTACTGAACATTTGTTTAAAAAGCAGAATAAGAGCATAACATTTGGTCAGGCTTGCTGAAGGCAAACATGAAGCAGCAATAAGGGCCAGTGAGGAGGAGAAGGCTTCCCAGAGCAACTGCTTAGGATTGGATATGTGCTCAGAATGTTTATCATTTTATAGCTGCCCCTGTCTGCTGGCCATAAGACACCTGTAACAAAGCATGGGACAGAATGCTTTTTCTTGACATCTCCTGGAGTAGGAAAAAAGCCTGGCAAGTCAAGGTGGGGGGATCAGAGAGCAGGGTACTTTCCCTTCCTCCTCAAAGTGGCTTCTTGAGATGTCACAGGATCTGTAAAGGGCATTTTATTAGCTCAAGAGGTAATTGTCAGCTGCACGAGGGACAACTGAACTGGCAGCCTAAGATCAATGGTCACCACGGTTTTTATTATTCCTATTTGTGTATTCCAGGAAGAGACTGAAGAAACGTCCTCACAAGAGTCTGCAGAAGAAGACTAGGAGATCACACCATGCAATTTCTACCTCATCAGCAGTTGGGTCTTTTGAAGGGAGAAGACACTGCCTTGACCACTTACTTTCTATTGCCATGGTCTTTCCACTTTTGCCTGGGGGGAAAAAAAAATCACATAACCTTAAAAAGGATTTGACTAGTCATCTTCTTTGTAATCCCTTCACAGTCCCAGGTCTAGTGAAAAACTGCTGTAACACAAAGGGGACACAGATTAAGGATGCAACTTTTAATTACTGTTTTCTTTTTTTCCTAACCTACTAATAGTTTGTTTGAGCTGCTAAGTAAGGGTGAATGGGTCAAGAAGAGCTCCAAATCAGGTTTATGTCATTCACTGCACTGCTATAAACAAGAAACTTGTAACATAGTCATTATAATGGGCATTGAAATAGGAAAGGCTGGGTGTGTAACACTTAACGCCTTGCAACACTTCCAGCAACCCACTCCCTACTTAGTGAACTCCCTGTTTTAGAACACCAAAGATGGGGAATAGATAGTATTCTTTTCCTTTTGTAACCTTCTTGTAGACTTGTACTTGATTTTTTTTTTTTTTTAAGACTTACTATTATTTTGGGGAAAACAACGAAAGCTGATCTTTCATTTCATTCAGCTGGTAATCAGAAGAAAGAAATCAACATGAAAAAGGTACTTTCATTTTGCAAAAGGGAAGAAAGACAAAGATACGTTGTATAGTTACAGATACAAACATATCAGCACAAGCAGTAGTAAACAAAATGAACAGTCCTTATCATCTAGATAATAGGAAGCCAGGGAGTTGGCTTTCTTAGAGCCAGGAGTTTTTCAAGAAAACAAAAATGACTGACACCACTCTTACGCCATTAATGAGTAAGTCTTTACTGATGAAAGTGTTTTAAAACATACAGAAAGGTACCTAGAAATTAATCATAAATTTATCTGAACAAAAATAATCCAGGTTTTTGCTTAGTTTCTACTAATTCCACTTGCCCTGTACCAGTATTTTGAAAGAATTGAATATTTCCTCATTACTCATCAGTCACAATGTAAGAATGAACACCATGTACCTCAGCTAAGCTCGTGCATTAGTTTAAGCAATGTATTTTGACATAGGATGGTTCACTGAGCACCTCTGTGCCAGTTGCATTTCTCCATCTTTACATTCAAAGCAGCACTTTTAGCACCAGATGCAATATTACCCCACTATTCAGTACTACCTCTGATTTTTACAAATAACTCAACAGACTGATAAATACATGCTGCTATACACATTCAATGCAGGAAGTTTTTACTGGGTAGATAATCATGAGTATCTGCATTTTCCCCTTATTTCTATTTCAACCTTTTTTGCAGTTAAGGAAGCAATGTCTTTTTTGTGTTTCAGCATGACTGTGTATTTTTCTTTCACTTGATTTTTTTGATTTTTTTTCTTTTTTTTTTGTGTGGGTTTTTCGGTTTTGGTTTTGGTTTGTTTTATTTTATGTGCTTACTCTATTCTCTGCTAGACTTCTGTGTAATGTACTGTTAACTTGAATATATTTTTGTATTGAATTGCTGATAGGTTTGTGAGGATAATTTCCTTCAAGGACACTACATGACAGAAAAAATTTAGCTGTAAAGTTTAAATATTACTGTCCAAGTTTGTACCTCAAGTGAATTGTTTAAAGAAATGGACTAATTGATTGACAAAGACCTACCTCCAGACTTTAAATGGAATGAACTTGTTACTTTCAGCATTAGTTTTGAGACGTTTGAAACAGTTAGGACTGCAACTAATCCCTAATTCAAAATTATTTTTGTAAAATAACTTGTGGAAAATGAACACATTTTAAATTACTTTCGTATTAAAAATAAAAAAATGAACAAAAAAAACCTTCAAAGAAACTTGAAGCTTTGTAGGTGGGAAGCAACAAGCTCAGCTTTTGCATAATGCAATCACAAATATGTGTTTTAAAAAAAAAAATTAGTAGATTGTAAGAAAATACTTGACAAGTATTTTCGTGTATTTTACACAAATGTGATTTTGTAATATGTTTCAGCCAGATTTATTTTAAATGCTTCTTATGTAGAGGTTTTTTATTTTCCCCTCTCTTACTTTTGTTGTTTTCTCTCTCTCTCCTCCCCTCCAATTTCATTTTCTCTGTTTCTGTTTTATTTCCCTTCTTCCTCTCTTTCCTAGTCAGTACTTCGTACCATTGTATTAATAACTGGGCCAGGGGTAGTTTCTCAGGAAGGCTCTGTTGGTATGGCTTTAGTATGGAGCCAAATGCAGCTAAAGATAATGACTCACTGGCTTCTTCCAAGAGGCAGTGTCAAGCAATACGGACCTCCACGAAAGACTGCGCAGGGTTCAGTGATGGAAATTGCTGGGGAAGAACTGGTCGGAATATTATAACTAGACATGATAATATCAAGTGAAAGAGAAAAATAATCCTAGCTATACAGTAGCTCTAACAGGCCAAATCCAGTGTCACTTGAAGGCAGTAATAGGAATTTTGCTGACTTCAAACGGCATCAAATCAAGCCTTAACAAGTCCCTTTGGGGTCTGAGGGGTTTTTTTTCATTTTTTAAAGCCACAGTATTTAGTGGATGACACAAAAATAATTGCTCTGTGTGTGTCACTCTTCAACCTCTGAGAGACTTACCACTCTGATGAACTGAATCTTACATTTTCTTTATATTGTAGTACAATCAAAACACATTACTACCTCTTAGGGCCTACTATACCTCATTTTTTCAGGCTGAAAAATTGCATGTGGCCATTGAGTCAGTGAGAACATCATAAAATTTTTTATATATATAGTTTATTTTTGTGGGAGATAAATTTTATACGACTGTTCTTTGCTGTCATTGGTCACTGCTAACTATGACTGGACATGTAACTCTTCTACCATTTCTGCAAGAGAGGTGTGTTTGCAGGAAAAAAAAAATTGCTTCAAGATGTTGAACTACAGTTTACTTTTCCTTTCAAGTGTCTTCTAACTTTTTGCTTTGTTCTTCATGTAGAGTTGCTGTCTATGATTGTACTTCAAATTGCTTGCTTATTGAAAATGTTCCTTTAATGGTTTATCACAGTCTGTTCAGCACAATAAACATAATAGCCTCTGTGATCCCCATGTTGCTTGATTCCTAGACTTCTGTCACAGTTCCATAAAATGGGTAATAAAGTTTGGTCACAATGACCAAATTTGTAAAATCTTTGCACGCAAGTAGTGTTTTCTTTTGTCCCAGGACCACAGGCATATGCCTGAGAAGTTCATCTGCTGCTAGGGGTCCCAGGGGTGGGCACTTAGCAGAACTACACATCTTACAAGAGGCCCCAAAAGGTGACACACCCATTCCTGGCCCAGGACTTGCTGTGCTGAGCTAAGGGCTAAACTCTGCATTTGGGGACCAGCAATCCTACCCACCAGACACCCAAGGGAACACCATAGCACAGATCAGGCTGATACAGGTTTTGTTGCCTCATCTCAGATCCACCTCTTGGGGGGTCCACCAAAATGATAAGCCTTCTCTTCTTAGGCAAGATTGCACTTTGCATCCAAGTTTATGGAGTTTCCATTATGCGGGCATTAGGTTAGAAAGAGCAGGTACTCAGAGCAGCAGACACAGGGATATGTCTGGATGCACAAACTGAAGAGCTCAGGAAACTATTAAGACTCAGCTACCCCCAAGATTGTCACAGGTAAGTTGGCAGGATTCTTCTGTCTTCTCTTCATTTGCTCTTACATGGCCTCTTGGCCTGTTACAGTGAGATTTAAAGTCATAGAATCATAGAATATCCTGAGTTGGAAGGGACCCACTAGGACTATCGAAGTCCAACTCCTGGCCCTGCACAGGACAGCTGCAAGAATCACACCATGTGCCTGAGAGTGTTTCCCAAATGCTTCTTCAACTCTGTCAGGCTGGTGCTGTGGCCACTTACCTGGGGAGCCTGTTCCTGGGCCTGACCACCCACTGGGTGAAGAATCTTTTTCTGATATTTAACCTAAACCTCCCCTGACTCAGCTTCATGACCTTTTCTGGAGTCCTGTCCCTGGTCATGAGAGTGAAGAAATCAGTACCTGCCCCTCTGCTTCCCCTCATGAGGAAGTTGAAGACCACTGTGAGGTGTCTCCTCAGTCTCCTTTTTCCAGGCCGAAGAAGCCAAGGGACCTCAGCTGCTCCTCATAGGGCTTCCCCTCAAGGCCCTTCACCATCCTCATGGCCCTCCTTTGGACACTCTCTAAGAGATTTATATCTTTCTTATATTGTGGTGCCCAAAACTGCCCACAGAACTTAAGGTGAAGCCATTAGAGTTTAGAGCAGAGTGGGACAGTCACCTCTGTCATCTGATTAAGTCTGTGGTACATGTCCATTGATTCATATTGGCAGCCGTTCATCTCTCACCTAAGGGGATTGTGCAATTATTATTTCCTGAGATGTGTAGGTTTACACATTCTTTTTGTTCACTCACTTGCAGGCTCTCCACTCTAAATATCTGCCTTCCCAAGAGCTTCATGACATGTTCCCTTAGGCCTCAGTTACTTGTAAAATAACCAAAGATCACAAAAAAAGCACTAAGTAAAAACACCATTCAGTCCTGAGTCAGATGTGAGTAATAGCATTCATCACACTGTATGTTCTCTTCGGCTTTGTCACCCTGCTTAGTAGTATTAAAAGATCATTCCAGTATTCAGTCTTCCTGATGGTTGTGTTCCCTGTGGTTGCCATCACTTGGCTCTTCCTGATATTTTACCTGATGTTTTATTCCAGCTGTAACCCACCCACCCGATGGGTCAGACAAGTGGCTGAACTTCCGCTACTCTGTGCTTAATTCCCCTCTACTTCTTAGTCATTCCTCCAGCTTGCTTCACTCCCACTTCCCTTCTCAGGGCATCTCCCAATAAACTTCTGCATGCTTTATTCCATGGTGAGACTATTTGTGTGTATGAAACTAATTGGCTTCTGCAGGATCAAGGCCTGCATTTGTCTAGCAGCCAAGAGTGCTTTATCCAAGATGCCTATGGCAGGAGTCATATTAAGTTTCTGGTTTTGCTTTCCTCTACCATCACATCTCATCCACACAAATATGGCAGGGAATTATTGAAAGGTGGTGCTGCCAGTGCCTTGCACAGCTATTTAATTGTCCATAGCCCTTTTCAAAACCAAACCATCTGGTCTGCTTATCATTAGAAACAGGACCCAGAGCAATGGCAACAACATGTTCTCCCAATCACGCAAGAAGACTCAGATTTGTCATGCCTCACACTTCACCTGAAGCCTGAATGATGCTTTTCACCCCAGCACCTCTGTATACAAGAATGTAGAATTTTGCCTCTCAATTTTGCCTTTTTTACTGTCCTGCCATCTTTGTGATTACGTTAGTTTTTAAATATACAGAAGTACTTATGCATTGTCATGATTTAGGAACAGCACTCCTGCTCCCTCCCTCAGGCCTCTCCAGTGAGAGCAAAAAAAGGCAGAGATTATGAGCTAAGAACAATTTACTGGAAACAGCAATGAGATAAGAAAATAAACAGTAACAGCAACAGTATTAATAACAACAGTGTACAAGAGAGAGGGTGTTTTACATGCAAATTTCTCACCCACTGACCTGGTGCAGCACGACCCTGAGACAACTAACAAAATGGCAGTCAGACCCCCTGTGCACCTGCTTTTACTCTGACTGCAATCCCCTCCTTCTCAGAAGTGAGAATCTCTTACTTCCACCCACCAGTGATGATATGCGTGGTTTAGAATGACAACGTAGACCTGGCACATGGCTCCAGGCTCTGCACCCTCATAGCTACTGAGAAAAATTAACCCTGTCCTTGGACAAAACCAGGACAAGCATGTAGCCTTTAGCACAAATAAAGATCCAATTGCTTTATGCCTCCTATTTTCAGAAATACTACCAGTTGAAACTTTATCGAACAGATTGTCCCCAGAAGCTGTGGATACTCAATCCTGGAAGTGTTCAAGGCCAGGTTGGATGGGGCTTTGAGCAACTTGGTGTAGGTGAAAGCAACTTGGTGTAGGTGCCTGCCCACGGCATGGAGCTTAGAATTAGATAATCTTTCAGGTCCTTTTCAACCCAAACCATTCTGTGATTTAATATATCTACTTGCTCAGCTGAATGAATGTGTGCCGTTGTGTGTTAAACACATTGTCTGAACAATGTAGACCTAGAAACACTGGAAGTCAGATTGGACAGAGCTCTGAACAACCAGATTGAATTGAAGACGTCCCTGCTCGTTGCAAGAAGTTGGGCTTTCAAAGGTACCTTCCAACCCAAACTGTTCTATGATTCTATGATCCTATGATCCTTGCTGTCTCTTTACATCAAGCAGAGTCAATACAGGTTAATGCTCTTCCTGCCTGGCTCCAGAATCCATGAGCTTTGTGCCATGATAGGACATGCTAATGATGGAGGAACCTTGATCCTCCTGCCACCTCACCTCACCTCACCTCACCTCACCTCACCTCACCTCACCTCACCTCACCTCACCTCACCTCACCTCACTCACAAGTGCAAAAGGAGGGAAACCATCCTGAGAATGCACTCCACTTTGCTTCCAGATGTCCCTAGCATGCAGGTCATGTTCTAGGCAAGTTGCTGTTCCAACCATCCTCCTGTCCTTCAGTTAGAACGATGAGCTCTGGTGCTCTGGACTAATTCACCTCCATGTGACAATAAGGTTTAACATGTCTTTTTTCTTCACACCTTTTACTTCCCTTTGCCATTAAAACAACCTTTTGGCCTATTGGATATGTTTCTCACTTCTTCCTTCCCACCTGTGATTTAATGCTTTTCCTCTCCTTTATCACTCTAAACTTGCCGTGCACTTGTTCCAGTATTCAAGCATCTTCCTGTAATTAACATCCTCTGAAGATACATGAATGTAATTATGATTACCCTGAAGATAACAGTTTACTGTGGTAGCAGTTTAGGTGGGAAGCAGTCTGCCTGTTTAGACTCTAAAATGAGGCTGCAGATGGTTGTGCCCCAAACCTGCCACATGGGATTACAATCAGCTTTCATCTGCTAGAAAAAGGGGAAATTGAAACATTAGCAGATAAGACACAAACCTTAACAGTGCTTCCCTACTGAGATGGGGCTAATTAAGCACAGCTAAAAACATTAGCATTGTCACATAAAGGAGGAGCTTTACATTGTTAATGATGGCTAGGGTAAAACTAGAGTTGGAATCTAAACACATGCTACATTAAGGCATGCTATTAAAATAATCAGTGAAAGAAAATAACAAATGAAAGTTGGGTGGATCTGAGAAATCAATAGCAGGCAGAAACATTAATTAGCCAGAGAGGAAACATAGCAAAGACAGAAGTCCCATCAAAAAACAAGATTACATTACATTATAAGTGAATGTCAGCTACAAAATATTATGTGGGACCACCAAAGATTATGAATTTAATTGAAGGGGGTTTTAATTCAGAAAATCTATCAAACATATATAGTCCCTCAAGGCATTTTGTTCTTAGTTCAGGGAGGAGGAAAAAAAATAAGCACATTTTTATTGCGCTGGAACACATTTGCCATAAAACCATAGTTTCAGCAATATCACGTAATAAAAAGTAAAACTTAAATCAACACTTTAAAATGAATCAGCTCAGCAGATGCACTGAAGGAGTTACTTTGGTCCTGCATAACAGCGGAATACTGTCTTTGAAGCTGCTCATAGTCTAAGATAGGGGTTTTATGAAGCCTGATATGCTCAGAAGATGTTCACAAGAAATTACTGTTCCTAGACTGCAGCCTCACTTTATTCCAAGACAAATTAATGTCTATCGAGGGCACAGTTAATAAAGTTATTTTTACCAATGGTTCATAATGTGAAAAGTTTGGGATGGTTTAGGTTTGATATTTTTATCCCAACAAACAGTAAAGTCAATGAGACTCAAGCCCTGGGGAATATCATCTGCTGGAGTTCCACAAGTGATCCAGACTTTTGGTATCCCCACATTTGGCTGTTGTGTTATGAGCAACACCCTTGAGATCCACCTCACTGTCCAGGTATAGTCCCCACAGGTCTCAGAGGTACCACTGACTGGTCAGTAAGTTACCCCATATCGTTGCAGAGAGAAAGGGATCTTGCCCTAAACAAAGCTCTGTGTGGCAAAAACTAATGATACACAAACCCTACTCTGACTTTTGCAAGCAGTTTACAATCATGAGATGCATCTCTGTTTGGTTTTGGGTGTGTGTAACTATAGAGCAGGACCATAACTGCATCTATATCTTTTTAATGTCTTAAAAAAAAAGAAAGAAAAAAGACATTTTTCAAAGATTACTGGTAATTCTCCATCGCTTATGTCCCTGGCACACTCAACAAAGTCTTATATTGTATTTACAACAGCAATACAGCAATTGCACAGCACAGAATGAATGTCAGAAACCTTGTGTTATCTGGACCAATAAGGACATTTTTTTTCATAAGTAAGTTTCAGTGCATCATTATTTAGAGGTTAGGGGGAAGACTTGTTTTCCACTGAAATCTTTAGAATGAAATTATTTCATCAGCACTTAATTGTCTGTACTGGGAATGAAAGCTGTCTTCCTTCCATCAGAATTTGAGACAAAACACTTTGGTTTGGTTATGTGTGAGTGTGTTTTACATTAAGAGTCCCCATCTTTCTTAACTAATGCACACAATTAAATAGTATAGCACTTGATTTCAATAGGAAATAGGCTTAAGAAAGGAAGATAGAAAGATTTCATTTCCTATGGAACACAGGAAGCATTTATAATCTTCTGTCTATCCCCTTTTCCTTAACAACTTCAAGGCTATTTCAATTCTTTTTTGCAATTACCCTTGACCTGTAAAGCATGACCTCTACTCTCGCCTTTTGCTCATGAGGGCTTGACTAAAATCAGGTTGTAGTGGACAGATTTACCTTTGCACTTCTCTGAACTCTAAATTATGGGGAATCTCAAGGCCTTAAATAAACTCTTAAGACATGCAGCCCTGGAAGTAACTGGTCATGGATCAGTAATGGCTTTTCTGGTAAAATAAAAACCTGCAAATCATGAAGTTAAATAGGCACAGTTAAGGGTGCACACAAATTACAGATGTAAGGAAGTAAACAGTGAGGGGGTGGTAAGTGAAATCTTATTGGAGTTGCTTATGGCAATGAGTTTTAGGGATAATTGATCCATTTCATGGAAGTGAAGACCAGTTAAAGTTGCAACCTCTGCTCCATACACAAAACCTAGAGAAAGACATTTTATTCATTTATTTAGTAAATTATATGGCAAAAGAAAACAGCAAAACAAAAGAAGCAAGCAAGTGGAGAAAAGAGAGACAGAGTGGGGCAAATATCACTGTGAGCATAGCCAGAAGAAAACTTGACAAGAATGATTTTGGCCCAAATGCTGACTACAAAGACTAAAGCTATGAGCAAAGAAGATGTGTATGGCTCTGCTCCTGCTCTTCTCAGGAAGCCAGACTCAGGGCGTTCTTCATGAAGAGCAGTCTTAAGACAAGAAATGACCAACTCAAATTGTCTTTCTAAATGGAAACTACGTCCAGGGCTCTGAAGTTTGGTTACTTGCTTCGATATGAAAAGTGTTCAAAACCAGCCACATACACATATGTGTATATACACCAGTATGCAGAGCAGAGCAGAGGGCATCCCAGAGTATCAGCAGGTTGGAACCATTGCCCCTGCTCAGAGCAGCTGTTTGAGGTGGGAAGCTGCTGATACTGTGGTATTTACATAACCTGCTTTCTTTCTTTATGGAAATTCAGAGGCCAACACACAACTCTTAGTAAACTTAACATTCTGTTGTTTGCTTAAGTATAGCTGTGAGTTACTCTAGAAAATTAAAAATGAGGCAACAGATCAATAAAATGTTCAGAAGTAGCCACTCCCTGTCTGCCCCACACCATCACAGGTGGCACAGCAGCTCCGTTACACCATAAAACAGAGTTTCTTTGAAATACCCTTACTGGTAAGATCAGGGCTTCTTCTGAAGTGCCTTTGGAAGCTCACAGGCATAGCACAGTGTAGGAACCTCACTTTAGATGATGCTGATCATCCTGTTCCAAGGACCTGAGTGGCTTAGCAGGGTCTGGTCTTGAATTTGGCCTCACTTTAGTTACCTCCGTAAGGCTACTGTACGTGTACGCTCCATGTGCTGTACATGGAGTGTTAAATTGGTTTACAGGAGGTTTCCCTTTCACCCATTGCTGTGGGTTTCAGTAAAATGATCCAGTAGAAGCTAAGCAGAGAAAAGCCAACCTTCATCTGACAACTTCTCATTTTTATAAATCAAAGCACCTGCACCAGACCAGACTATTTTGCAATGGGTGTTTGAGATGTACAGACATGATTTTACACTGCTGGGAAGATGATGCATGTACGGCTACAGTCACTTTAGGTGAATGTCTCTCTGTTTCCTACTGACAAAAGTCCAAAGGCTTCCCTGCTCCGAGGGGACAGAATCTCTCAGTGACAGGACCCTGCAATAATGTCAGCAGTGCAAACCCTTAGGATAGCCTGTTCTTCCACACTGTGTGCACAAGAGTGGTTCAAAACACTTTGAGAGTGTCAGTAAAATGAGTATGTGTCCTCATAATCTATGGAAGTGAAAAGGACTGAATTAGAGCAGCCACACCATGTTTTCAATTGAGACAAACTCCCACAAGCTAAGGAGGGCTGACCCCAGGAAGCAGTGGGATAGTATTAAATAAATAAGTAAAGTGAAGTGTTTGGTGTTGAAGAAAAGTTAGCATGTTTTTCTTCAGTTCAAGGTCAAAAGAGTAGCCAAATTAACAGATTTTCTGCATTTAGGCAGAGATCTGTGTCACCAAGCTTTAGTCATTTAGAATGTCGATGTCTCATCTAAGGTTTTCATCAGCCAGAGAGCAATTCCTTCCTTCCTAAAATATGGGTCTAAGCTGGGTGGGATGAATCACTCATTCCTCCCTACTGACAGTTCAGGAAGCTGAGACAGTGATGTTAACTTAGTTCAAAAAAAGTGAATATGGGTAGTTTCCAATTATATTGCTGAGCTGAGCACTCCCACTCATGAGCAATTGCTCTAACCTCTGCACTCCTCTTCCAGATGCATCTCCAAATGCAGATAAGTCGGTTGTCTTCATCACATGCGCAATGTAGGTGCATAAAATCCAGAATGAGATTCAGGCTTTGTGTCCAACAGTCATGCCCCTCCGCCCCCCACTCCCCAGCCAGCACAGCCCATTGCCTGGGGCAGGCAGGCATTCCTACACTGTCCCTTGAATGTGACTCATCAAAGACTAGGGTAAGGTTGTGGTTTAACCCCAGCTGGCAACCAAGCCCCACACAAGTCACTCTTCTCCAGTGAAATGAGGGAGACACTCAGAAGAGTAAAAGTGACAGAATTTGTGAGTTGAAATAAAGAGAGTTTAATAGGTAAAGCAAAAGCTGCCTATGCAAGCAAATCCAAGCAAGGAACTCATTCACCACTTCCTATGAGCAGGCAGGTGTTCAGCCATCTCCAGGAAAACAGGGCTCCTTCATTCATAGTGGCAACTTGGAAAGACAAATCACATCACTTCAAATGTGTGTCCCTCTTTTGTCCTTTTCCTCCAGATTTTATAGACTGATCATGATGTCATATGGTATGGTATATTCCTTTGGTCAGCAGTGGTCAGCTGTCCCAGCTCTGTCCCCTCCCATCTTCTTGTAATCCCTAACCTATGTTCTGGTGCAGCAGTACAAGAGACAGAAAAGGCACTGATGTTATTGCTGAGCAAGCCCTGCTCAGCAATAACAGATTTGTATTATCCGCAGTTTTCAGCACAAATCCAAAACTTATTCCCATACAGCTACTATGGAGAAAATTAACTCCACCCCTGTCAAAACCAGCACAGGTGATTTCAAGCTAAGATCTTAGAGATATTTATTCCCATCCACCAGTCAGTCATTTCTTTGAGTACATTAGGAGCACTAAGGTCATGTGTGTCTGGGGGTTGGATGAGATGACCTTTAAAGGTCTGTCCAGCCCAAACCATTCTATGTTCCTATACTTTGAAGTCTCTCTATACAATGATGTCACATACCTGCGAGGAGATGTTATATGGTCAGTTCAAACCTCGAACAATCATAAGCACACATCTAAAATTTGGAAATAAAAGGCAAAAATACAGAGTCATGTTGTCACTATGCTTTCTTATAATTTCATATTTGCTTATGGTTTGTCCAGCCTGTGATATACCACTTAAAAAGTGAGGGGAACAGCATCAATTGTCACAACAGGTACTGAAGGAGATGCAGAGTTTGCAGCCTCACCTGAAGAACGCTGAGCCAGGTGAGCCGCACCAGCTGAGCAGTCTGTGGGCAGAGTCAGCAGCGTACGCAGCGACAGCAGCATGACTACAGTAAATTCTGGGGTAAAAATACTCTGCTTGAAGGAGCTACGCAGAGTATTTTAAATTCCTAGTGCAAAAAAGCCGTCTCAGTTGAGACTTGCTGCTTAATGAGTGCACTTATTTCACAGAGAGCGAGGACACACATCCCAAATAAGTCAGCAGCTTTTTGGAAAGTTCATCAGCACTGCTCTTTTTGATCTGGGGCAGATGTCAGCATCAGGGCATGGGAGACTGTGGCCCAAACCTGATCAGATTCCCTCAACTATAGATTATATTACAATTGAACTTACCAAAAAAAGCCACTTCCTGAAATTGAGGAGCTCATTAAAGCAAATGTTCAATTTCAACTACAGTGTCATCAGGCTCGGTCCTGCTGCACTGGCTGCTCGTGCTGGGTTGAGTTTGAGTAAAAATTACCCAGCTGAGCCTTTGGATGAAGTCTAAACCTCAATCTATGCAGCCCTGTAAAAAGACTCTAAAAGAAGTCTTTTGAATTATTGTTTTCCAGAACCTGATCTCATAAGAATAAAACAGCCTCAGAAAATAGTAAAAATATGATATATCTTTTGTACTGTAAATCCTTTATGTCAGCTTCCCAGATGGTGTGAATCTGTTTAGCTCTGGGAAATCAATGAAATCACTCTGCCTGATGCCACTGAAGAAGTCAGCCAATCAAACTCTGGCCAAAACACTTTCAGAACCTCCTTGTCTGAAAGGAGGAGAGGGAAAATGCACAGGAGCTGCAGAGGTAATGTCTGACAGCACTTCTCTGGAGCTTGGTGCTGGTGCTCTAAAGGCCCATCTGAACACAGAGATTAGACTTCAATGACATCCAGCTAGAAGGCAAAGGTATATTCTCATTACACAAGGATGAAGGAGGAAGGACTGCAAAAAACACACACTCATTTGAGAGTAATATGAATGTGAAAAGTTTCAGGCCTTCTGAGATTTTTTTTTTCATTCATGGGTTATACGAAACACATTTGTGCAGCCTTAGCTATCTCATGAGTTGTGGTATCTTGAAAACCCCATGAAACATTTGTTCTGCATTCAAGCATTTTTTTTGAGTCAGGGCTCAAACTCAGCAGTATGCTCCACGCTGAGTGTTACTATGTGGAGACAGTGCTTACTTCTCCACATGGAATCAATTTCAATAGATGCTATCAATTCTGTAAGAATCAAAAGTCTCATCTTCTCTCCAGCCTTGGGATGGTCTAGGTCAAGAGGCTGGATGTCCACAAAAGCAATAAACCACAGACATGGGGCACCTCCCCCCCTTGAAAAACCATTTGAAAAGTTTCCTCACCCATACGCTGTATTTCAAAACCATGTCTGGGGCAAACACAGGGATGACACTGACCCCTCAGCTAGAGCCCACCCCTGTGTTGTTCCCAAAACTGTGCATATCACCTCTTCCTTCCCATCCTGAAGATGATGCCCCCAGAGCTGGGGTGCTGTGGAGCTGACCAAGCTAATCACCCCTCCCAAAGGCACACCCGGGAGGTGGTCCTGGCTGTCATGGCAGCCACACAGTCAGCACAGCCATGCTCTCTCCTTCAGCACTTTGCTGAATCAGAATTTTACAGTCCTGCAAGATCACAACAAAAAGCGCATAAAGAAAAGATGAATATGAACAGGAACACTAAAAGTAATATCTAATAACCAGCTATCACTTTCCAAATATTTTTCTTCTATTAATTTTAAGGGCAAAATCATTTGGTGGTAAATGGGAAATAAACTAAAACCATCTGCACCCTGCTAGGCAGCTGTCAGAAAGCCAAGCAAGCTCTTTGAGTGTATAGGCCTGATGTTTAAATCCACTGAAGCTACTCCAGAAGTGTCATGCACACTGATGAGAGCCCTTTTTCAGAGCTAAAGAGGCGGATTCTAATGTTACTAAGATTAGAAATATGCATTAGAGAGCCCACTAAAATGATACAATTTTGCAAGAAATCAATTGTATTTAGGGATTACTCATATGGCACTCATCTTTTTTAGAATAAAAGGAAACCAGGAGGGCAGAGAAGAGATCTCATATATTGATGGGATAAGATGCCTAGCACAGTATGTAATTAAAGCACCAGAGGTCTGGACTTGAGCAGAAAGGGGGGGGGAGCCGCCTATAAACATAATTTGAGACGAATGTCTTAATCCTAGAAGTAGTTAACAGATAACCTGATGACTGACTTTGGCAGTTTGATCTAAGTAGCGATCACCAGCAGTCCTGGAGGAGGGAAAAGCTTTTATAAAAAAGGAATAAACTTAAGAGTAAATCCCATCAGCTAGATTTTTGAGATAAGATTAATGAGAAATAGGTTGATTTGTACTTCCTGAGTTTAAAAGTGCAGATCTCCATGGATCAAAACGTCCTGCCTGTCTGCTAATGTTTGTGTGTTGAAAAAAATACTACTTCTCTTTAAGAAAGAAAGTGTTGCACATTGGGATAGTGCAACAGTATTTTTCCAGGGGAAATCTAAAATGTATTTGCTTAATTTTATAGGATTGGAGTTATCTGGGGAGGAAGCAGAAGGGTCAACATTTTTGCTGCAAGGTACTGAAAACAATTCATCAGGAGATTTTGTGACTTTACTGAGACAATCAGCAATTCAACTGATATAAATACATATTTATATATACTACTTATTATTATACTATATATCTAATAAATATGGATTTATTATCCATGAGTTTAAAATTTTTGTCCTACTAAGCAATCTTTGCAGCAGATAAAAAAGGATGGATTTCCTTTAATCCATTTGAGATCTCCTTTCCCCTCACTCATACCATGTAGCAAAGGACACATAGAAGCGTTGAGCAGCCCTCCCTGCATCCTTCAGTATTCCTCGTAGCCTGGTCCCTACACCCTTTCCTCACAGAGGAAAGTGCCCAAAGGCAAAGTGGGTGCCCTCCTGCTCAGTTTCATGAGAGGTGGGGAGGCCAAGTCTCACCGGCAATTCTCAGGACATAGCTTGAGTACATATGGAGATTTGCACTAAACTCCAGGCATTTTTTATTACACCCTGCATGAATGAAAGTCCTTTGCCAATTACTGTTGCCTCTCTCTTGCAGCTCTTTTCTCCATGCAGCCCAAAGTGGCAGAATGGAAACATCAGAGTGATGCTGGCCACCGTGTTTGGTGCTGTCACGTCCGTGTCCATACAGTACCTCGTCCAGAGCCACAGATGCATATGCAATGCTGGGCTTTGCTGAGATGAGTGCTGCAAGCAGGTCACCCTGCATGTACTCAGCAAGTGGTGCCAGATCGAGGAGATGGAGAAGAAAGGAAGCGTGTGAGACAGAAGAAGAAGAAGGCAAATTACACCTGAAATTTTAGGAATCAAAGCAGATAAATAAAAAGCAGGAAAAAGTGTGTGAAGGAAGATGAGAATGGAGTTGAATCAGTCTTTTTAGCTGAGCGTAAATCTGTGCTGCTGCTAGGGGCAGCCTCTCCTCTCCCCTCTCCCCAGTCACTTCCACCCTTTTAATCCAAGCTGGCTGGAAATGACTAGACCAACAGAAGCTGAGATGCTGGCCTGTGACAAAGTTCAGGGGGAGTTATAGAAAAACTTGTGTGCTCAGGCAGGAGCCTGTATGGTCAAGCAGGAACCAAGGGGAGCAACAGTAGGAGGAGGGAGCCAGGGGGAGAGCATAGGGTCTGTGCCAGGTCTGAGCTCCTGGAACCATTCTGGGCTGTTCGAGTAACACACTCCTGTGTGGCTCAATATGACATCCTGGACCCTGCAAGTGCCCACCTTTCCATAGCTTACTACACAGTCTAGAGAAGCGTATCTTAGTTGGCACCTAACTTACTGGAAAAATCAAAGCTTGTGTTTGAATGCAGTGACTGCTGGGTGAAGTCACTTGCCTGGATTTTCCCAGTGAAGACCTTGGGTTCTACAATTATTTTCAAAGACTACCCCTTTGGATATTCAGATAGCTTCCACTGGACAACTTCCTTGGACACACAAAACTGAGCATATACCCCAAGTCACCAGCAGTGGCACTCTGAAAAATCTCACAGCCACATTTTCAGACCACCCTGAGCCTGGTGTCATGCAAATTGCTGAGTGCTGTGGAGAAAGATGCTTCCTCCAGCGCCTGTGAATAAGACTACAGCCCTCAGCAGGAGACACAAATGTTTCTGTTAATTTCCAGACAAAGATTACTGAACTGCAGGGAACTCCAAAACCACAGTTCTTCTCTATTTCATCCTATAGAGCCACTGCATGGGTAAGAGAAATATTTATTTTGAGGCTTATTTCCTTTATTTCTTCAGCCCCCTTTTGAAGGTGCATTTCCCAGAATAGGTGCTTGTTTCTGGGCCGAGAGCACCTGTTTAGAACCTATATCCCCTAACCTACATTAGGTATTGCAATCAAATTAAAATCTCACATCAGTTCCTCTAGTCAAGGTGAGAAGCCAAAGCTGCAGGTGGGCAAGTGAGGAAGGCTGAGAGCCAGCTTGCACAGCACCTAGTGAGATCCTTCCTGGACATGCTGTGCCTCAGCTTTGAGAGACCTGGGTCAAACTTTCATGCAAAGGCTTTAGTATAGGATAAAACTGAAGAAAGAAAAACACTCTCCTTGCCTGAATTCTCCTGTGGCCTTCCACACTGGCCAGTCTCTCTTTCTTCTGCATCTACAAACAGAATTATCCCTCATGGAGCTCAAGCGTTAGAATACAAACAGCAACGGCACTTCAGATTTGTGCTGTAATGCACGATATTTGCATTATTGTTTTTATTCTATTTGCTACTAGCAGAAAAAAGAGAAATTTTAAGGAAAAAGATTAAAACAGCACGGGAGAGAAATAAAAATATAGATATAGTGAACTTTTCTTCATGAATTTTATTAGTAAAATACAGTAACGGCAATTTAAGTGCTAATTATTGAGAAATAATCTTTTTACTCTCGATTTTGTACCCCTGAGCACAGCACAAATCAGCACTAAAGAAAACCATTAGTTCCAATCAAACTGTGATTTGTGGAGACATGCAATAAACCTGTATTAATTTTGGATTACAGTTAATTGCTAACTCTCACCCTCCTGTTCCGTGCTTGGTTCCTATTCCTGAGTTATGGCAGCTGGGGACTTGTTTGTAGCCATGGGGTTTGTGCTTGTCTGAACTGGGTTAGCATTCAGAAAGGGCTTGCATAGACTTGCTGAAGCACTCCTGAAAGCTTCATAAGAATTGAAGTACATGAAATCACATTCATATTTCAAAAGGCCACATTTTATAAAGTGTGGTAAAAATGTAACCAAAATCAAAATAGACTTCTCTATGTTAGAAAACATCTTTCTAAACTTTTAGGGAAGCAAATTTTTTTGTTCTGGTACTCAGCAAGTGGACTTCTCTTCCCAAGTGATCCTAAAACAGTTTTGCTACAGATCCATCATATTTATTTAATAAAGCTATAAGCCAAAAGTGCCTTTTTGTGAAGGTTTATGAGCATTTTTCAGAGAAGCACAAGTCACAAAACAGACCAAAGCAACACACTGAAGAGAAAAAGAAGTTAGAGGGGAAAAAAGAACAGCATGTTTCAGGTGGGAAATGTTTTGAGGGCATTTTAAAAAAATGCTTTAATGAAAAATTAATTACTTTATCCCAATAGACAATGTGTATAAATATTAAAATTTCAGTTTCATTATAAATACTGGTCTTGTAGTACCTTAGCAGTCACATCACAGAGCAGTTTGAAAGGAGGCATAGGACTTCATACTAATGGTGAAACCTATCTATCAAGTGTTTTTAGGATAAAGAATAAGTCTCTGAGTTTTGCCTGTAAATTCACTGGACCCAGGATTTCCTCCTTCCCTGAGGAGAATAGGGTACATATTACACTAGCTGGTTCTGCGTGCTAACTGAATACAGGATGAGTGGAGGAGCCTTTCTTCATGGACAGGATCAAGAGACGCTGGGAAGTGCTATAAGCAAGGGTGCTGGGATGCGGTTTTTCTCCTAGGCTCCTTCCTGCTTCTATGCTAACAAACCCGGGAGAGGATTGTCTGCTGCCCATTCCCAAAACACAGCCCTTCCACCCTTGCTGTGCTTTGTTGCAACCATCCAGGTGATGGGAGGAGAGTCACGTTAGTGGGGTCACCTGATTCTTCACGCACATGGAGAGACCAGCTGGTGGGGGATCTACAACTGCTGGACCAAAGCTTGAGGGCAGCAAGAATGCTCATGACAGCAGCAAGGTCCAAAGGGAGCAGTGATAGAAGCACAGAGCAGGATCAATGTTTTCTGATTAACATTCCCCATAAAACCTCAGTTCAGGAAACACATACGGTATCTCACATGTGGTGGGTTAGGATAAGGCTTTGGATGCCTCCCCCAGATGATTTAGGAGCCCTCACTGCAGGCGAAGGGGCTGATCTCTGCAATTTCCAGTCACTGCCAGTCTCTCACACAGCTCACATGCCCTGTCATAAGCCCTCTGCTGAGGATGAGTGGTAAGCTCAGTGACACTTCATTTTTCAGGGCAGGAGAAAAAATCTTCCCTTTTCTCCTCACCCTCTGCAGCATGTCTGTCTCTACCCTGGGCCTGTTCTGGTGTGTCCCCGTGGATCTGCAGCAATGGATCATGCAGGAGGGACTTGAATCCACATCAGCAGGGACACCAGCAGGATTGCGATGTGTGCACAGCTCAGCTCAGGTGACAAGTACAGGTCTAAACACATATGTCTAAACATGACTGTGGTACCGAAGTTATGGCACTCAGCTGGGGTAGGTTTGCATTCAGGTCCCTAGATGATTTCTGGTTTTTCTCTCGTGACTCACCACTTGGCATCTGCTCTGGACACTTTGCAAATCCTAATCTTGATATGCCTAAGCGCTCACACACCTTCCTGACATCTGGAGGGACCAGGGATGGACGCTGAAATAGTGGTGGTCTGACTCTTATGCCACTGGAATGGCACCATGAATGTGATTCATAAAGTGATTTCATACACAACAACTGTTTGATTGCTGAGTATATCTGGACTGAACACATTCTGAAACAGCTAAACACACACCAAATATGGCCAAGAAATGCTTGATCATAAATACATCAGCTGTGGAATAGTTTCATAACTGTGTGTGATCTTAAAGTTTTGAGGAAAGGAAGGTTATGCATGGGATATTTACTCAGCTGTAAAGGATTTTCATTTCAACTAGTAATCAGAAAAATAAATCATGTTTCTGGTACTATAAAAATTAAATTTTTAAAACAAAAATGGAGATGAGTATATTATGGGATGGGTTGAGGATGAGAAGACTGAGTCACATCAGAGTTGGTTTTAAAATATTTTCAGCTGAAGCAGTCACATACCATTGTCTTAACTTGGCAATATGTGCAGAAAATGGCTCCCACCAAGGTCTAAAGGCTGGTTACAGTCTGCCACCAAGCATGGTTGAAAGGATGTCAAGGTCTGGAAAGTCACAGTTAATAGCAGTTTATTACAGCAGGGCTCAGGGATGCACCCAAGCATGCCCTATATATCCTGCTCTCCATAAACCACTAAGCTCCTGTGTCAGCCCAGATATCCCAAGGGTAGATGTTCATTGCCATGAGCCATCAGCATGATCATCTGCTGCCCCTTAGCTCCAGCCCACAGAGTCTTTGTGGGGTTTGCCTATGAACTGGGCTAGTGGGACCACCCCACGCAGCCAATGCCTTTACTGGCATTTCTTAACATATTGTAACACTTGTAGAGCACTTTGCAACAATAAATCTTTTCATTATTTGTTACATTTCCCCCACCTGCTCTCTCAGTGTGATAATACACTTTTAAAATAAATATGATCAGTTTATACCTTCATTAAAACTCTATATATGCTCTTCTATGTCCCAAGGCATTTGCTGAAGTCATGATTGCTACCAGTGCGTGACGTAAGAATTCAAGTTCATAAAACCCACTCAAAAAGTGTTCATAGACACTTTGCAGCATATGCCATTTATTTTGGCTTCCATTAAAGGTATTATGTTGCCATACTTTGCAATCATAAAGCAGTAAATAATTTCAAGGGATTTCTTGATAGGTGGTTTGTGTTTTAAACAGACTTGGGCTATGTGGGAAATTGCTGGCAAAAATGCACCTGATTGAGCCATTGCTATGTCTGTCTTCTTGACTCTAGTTTCAGCTCTGCAGATACATTGCTCCCTTGAGGTGGAGAAGGAAGCTCTTGGAGATGGCAGCAGTCAATACAGTCAGCAGCAGAAGGCTACCTACACCCAAGGGTTTTCCACCAGATCCAGAGCAGGGAAACAAGAAGCCATGGGGAATGCTTGATTCACCATGCTAAGCATTAAACAGACACAGGACATACTGTTTCATTATTCAGGCAGTTTTATTCACCGTTATTTTGCTACCAGAGATAAGCAGAAAACAGGTAGACCCACATGTAAGCACCAAATTATGTCCCTGATATAAAGCAGAGCACATGTTTACTATGACTTTGATCCATTTGCCATTTTTAGTGTCAGTATTTCTGAATATTATAAACCAGGAGTTTGATACAACCTTTCTGCTTCCTACCAAAGAAAGTCACAACACTGCAGACATTGGACTGAATAACTGAATGCATATGGATAATTCCACGGAATTCAACACAACATGCACTTCTGGAGACTAATATATATTTTAAAAGCTTGCAAATAGTGGCTTACACTAACAGACTTATCTTTCAACAAGATTTAATAAATAGCATTGCTAATACTGTCACATAAAATCACATAATATTTTCCCCTTCCCTATTTTGGAATGAAAGTATGCATAGTAGAAACCAAACTGAAATATGGTGCACCACTGCCCTTCTTTTGCCAGATTGCGGAAATGTTCTTTGTTAGCCAACATTTTCCTCATTTGCCTTTGTTGCAAAGTGTAACAGATGAATTTTGTGGCACTAAATCATAAGAGAAAACAAATAGCATTGAATTAGAAACCCAACACTTACTGCTGGCACCAAACCCGGCATTTCAGCAGACAATTAGTACATTTGGTGTTTGCAGCTCCAGATATATTCTCATTAGAAACTGGTTCCAAACCAGCATGTTGCTCCAACAAAGGCAAGCTAGATAGAAAGAGGACACAATTCTAGTCCTGTAGTAACTGCTGGCAAACTCCCACAGATTTCAACAATCAGCTAGGTTGGGTCCAAAATGCAGACATTAGATATACCATGAAAGAATGACTGTCTGGAATTTATTATGCAGCAGATATGCCACCAAACTGGAAATTTCACATAGAGAGAAAAAAAAATCACATTGTGTATTTAGCTCAGATAGGTTGGAAATGATGTAATAGAAGCATTATGATTTATAACAAATTTATGAGCTATGCAGGCAAGCTGTTCTCTGGGGATATATGTGGTAAATGAAGAATACCAGTGGCAAATAGAATTTATATCAAAGCAATCCTGCAAAACTTAAACACTTATTACTCTATTTGTGACCTTTGTTGGTACACAGAAGTAGAATACAGCTTAGCATAATGCTAACGTTTACATAAAATGAAACATTTCTGTTTAAACAATTACTGAAAATGAGATTAAAACTTTATGTAAGCTACACAACATGTATTTTTGACATTGTACACCATTGTTTGAAAGCAAGTTGCATTTAAAGGAAAATATAAGTTTAGTGAATTGCTACACTTCAATGCTAGGGGTTGCTTATCTGATAAAATATATGTGATGCACCTCACAGGGTACTAAGTGAAGTATGTGTAATGTGATTGCAGGCTCAGGCAGGTCTTCACTCCTTTTTTGTCAATGTTAGCCCACGTACCTTGCCATTCCCAGCTAATGGCAAACTCCTGCAGAGACATGGATTTCTCTATGCTGCCCCTGAAATTAAGTAACTTCATACCCCTAAAAGGGAAACAGCAGCAGTCTCAGGGTAGTCTTCAGGGATTTTTTCCTGATATTTTGCAGGTTTTGTATTACCAGACCTGGTCTATGAAGCAATACTCTGTAGGAGAAAATACAGACAATCTCAGGGGTAACTCCCTGCATGGCACTGGCACACAAGGCAGTAAGGATTTTGTACTAGTACTCAGCCATGGATTGTGAAGGGAGAAAGAGGGATAGAGGGGTAAGGAGGCCTTGGCAGGGCCATGCCTCTCTCCTTTGGCTTGCACAACTTTTCTATGAGATAACAAGCAAAAATATTTATCACCTCACCTCTTTTCAGCAGGACTAATTTATTAAAGTTTTCTGGGCCTTGCACTAACCCACAGTGTCCAGGAGACCATGGCAGCTGCCAGGCTGGAGCAGTTCTGGCTGTGCTCCACCAATGGAAGTTCTGACCTTGTGCTGAGCAATCAAAGGCCTTTCTTTTGCAGGTGATGGATATTGCCCATCTTGCTTGCATGGGCTGAACTTCCCTCAGAAAATTCTAGGAATTCTGTTTCCTTTTCCCCTCCCTGATTTAGTTTTCTAGATTAAGAGGTATGTCTTGCCAGTGATGCATTAGTTTGTCCAAGTATCATTGGATCCAGAATTATGTTCTTTTTTTAGGTATGATAGGGAATTCAAAGTAGAAAACTGGATACCTTTGAGAATACTAAAACACTGCACACCCTGTAGATGATAAACTATATCAAAAGGAACATGGTTGTAATAAATGCCTCCTTGTAATAAATGCCTGGTGCCAGCAGGTTGAGGCAGTCCCCTCAGCACCAGTGAGGCCACACCTGAAGCACTGGGTCAAGATCTGGGCTCCCAGTAAAAGACAGACATGGACATACTGAAGAGAAGTTTACACAAGGGCCACAAAGATGATGAAGTGATAGGAACTTCTCTTTTCCGTGGAAGGGCTGTGAGCTGAGACTGTTCGGCCTACTGAAGAGAAGGCTCCGAGGGAGGATATTATCAGTGGGTATAAACACCGGAAGAGAGAGTGATAAGGAAGACAGAGCCAACCTCTTTTCAGTGGTGCCCAGTTATGGGACCAAATTGAAACACAGGAGATTCCTATCAAAAATTAGGAAATACTTTTTCATTTTGGGGTTGACCAAGCACTGGTACAGGTTATTCAGAGAGATTATGGAGTCTCCCGTCCTTGAAGATACTCAAAAGGCACCTGGACACAGTTTTTGGGTGGATGTCATTCAAAGTCCTTTCCAACTCCAACCATTCTGTGATTTAGTGATAAGCCCTGACAGTGTACCTCATTCAGCAACCCTGCCAGCATCTTGAGATTCCCAGTCTCTTCCAAAGCCCTTGGGGACTCACTGAGCTTCTAAAACACTGAGTCCTTTACATACCTACATATCCTAACATCTGCTCATATTTGTGTATTGTATCTCTTTAAGCATAAGAAAGCGCTGTTGTTTTCACTTTTAATTTTCACCCTGAGAAGAGTGAACTGGAGTTGTGTCAGGTGATCCCAGACTCCATTACTTTTGATAGAAGTGAATATATTTAAAAATATGGTTAGGTATATCATAGAATCACAGAATGGTTGGAGTTGGAAGGCACTTTAAAGATCATCAAGTTCCAGCACCACTGCCATAGGCAGGGAAAACTTTCACTGAAACCAGGTTGCTCAGAGCCCCATCCAACCTGACTGTAGCGGGGTTTTCCTGCCCACTTGTAGTTTTCCCCTCCTCACCAAAAATCAAGCTATTTAAAACCACCACATGGACCTTGAACACTTCCAGGGATGGGGCATTGTTGTCCACTGACATCAGTAGAACTCAACGGTTTCTCAGCAGCTGGAACATAGTGAGGGATGTCTGCTAACTTACTACAGCTCTTTTCCATGGAATAAAACTCTCACCTGCTGTGCCTTTCACATGGAAGTGGCAATATGTGGTCAGAAAATCAGATGTTCTGACAAAAAAATAGCAAGCAAGAACCAATGTATGTATTCCTTATTCTAAACTTCAAGTATTCCCCTGAAAACCATAAAAATGGAACATTAAGAACTACCTCATCCCCTACATCTCTGTGTTTTTCTAAAACTTGAAATACGTTCTGGGAGAGACTCACACATTTTTTTAGCAGAACTTCCTCGATCACCTTTCACAGGAGACCAGCAATGATTCATTTTGACCACACAAGTCAAATGAAACCAATTGTAGGAAGTTTTAACCATCTCCAAGTCCTATCAACCTGCTCCAGGCTGCAAATTCCTCCTCAGAGGAGGAGTTGGGTAGCAGTGAGAGTCATACAGTCAGCCAGTGTCTCCAGGAGCTGTGTGCACTGTCCTAGGGCAAAGGAATTGAAGGAAACTAAATCAGAGCATTGAACCTTGGTCCCTTAGTCCAAAGAGTAGCTGTCTGAGTGTGTTATTCCCCTAAGATCACTCCTGCCATTCTTTTAATATTCAGTCACCCAGCAGGAGACTGAATAGTTTTTATACACCATGAAAACAATGGTATATTTATTTATCTCTGACTTAATCAACAAAGGCAAAGAGGGATGCTGCAAGGGCAAGCTATTCAAACACAAGCATAATGCTGGATGTCAAACAATAGCACACTGTAAGTAATACCAAAAAGGGTTTACTCCTATAGCAACATTTAGGGAAAACATATGATAACAATAAAAGTTATTTCCACAACCTTTTCACCACTCGTTCCATGTGGGAATGATAAGTAATACTCTTTACATTTTTAAAGAAATATTCCTTGCAAATTATACATTACGAGCTTTGTTCACTGAGCCTCTATTATGCGTGTGTTCTCAGTTATTACTTTTCTGAAACATAAAAACTATTATGAACATCAGTGTGTGAACTTCACTCAGGCTCATTTAATGCCATTTCAAGGGGCTGCTTCTAGCCCTGAGATGTACCAGAACCAAGGGAACAGCTCATTTTGAGCCTAGTTCTTCTCCTAGTTGCCATTTGAGTACAAATATTCCAATTTATTCTTTTCTAAATCAACACCGGATGGATCACTAAATAAAATACATTCATTACACAGATCGTGGTCATGATCTGCATCAAGGCACTGCCAAGAACATATATATGTGCAGTATTGCTCAGTTCTGGGCTCTGGCTCAGATTTTTAAGCCTGCGTCAATTCACAGCAATAGTTTTGCAGCCAGAAAAAAGTGGATGAGCAATGGATTTTGTTTTATTAAAGGATTCTTCCAGCAGCAAGACACATGCCTCTACCAGTAGGTTTAATAAGCAGAAATACTACAGCATCTTTCATCATATTTCAGCATCATGATGCTTTTCATCAGTAGACCACAAAAGCTTTTGCAAACTTGGATTACATCAGTCTTTGCTACAGCCTTTAAAAGAGGCAAAAGTGTATGATGGTTCTGGTACAGATGGCTAAACTGATGCAAAGAGTGCTTGAGGGCATGAATATATGAGCTGCAATCACACCTTTGATGGCAGGATGGACATAAAGACTTGCTCCAGCTCACACAGTCAAACTGTGGCTAAGCTTGACACAAAATCAACAGCAACTCCTTTGTTCTAGTCTGGCCTGTTTGGGCTGGGTTTCATTATGCTGCTTTCCTCATATCTCTTTCTATTAAATACTGGACTAGATCACGCAATGAGATTGGTTATGAAATATAAAGTCTTCTTCTCAACTCCCTAAATAATTTTTAAGAGATGGATGGTTCAGTGATGGTATCTTCTGTTACTAGTCTGCCCTCACATTTCAGTTAACAAGGCTGCTGTGTCTTTCTGCTTGTCCCTGCATTTCATGTTGCCAAAAATAGCTTTTAAATATCCAATTTTTGCTTGCACAAAAAGGAGCAATTTTAGCACCAATCAGAAAAAAGAAAAGCACCAAGCATTTTCCTCTTCTACTGTTCTCTTCACTGCTCTCAGAGTTACACCCAAGTTTATCTGGATCTGAGAAGTATAAGGGAGACTGGGCTTCATTGCTGTAACATTGCTTCCTATGTCCTATTTTTTATTTAAGATGTTGAGCTTTAAATCAGAGCCACATTTTTCAAGCATCCAGACCTAAGTGCCCCTTACCTTTCCTAGCCTGAGGTAATCTGAGAAAAGGATCTTCTTCACACTCTTTTTTTATGGTTTACATTTAAATTCAGAGTTAAGAGTTGATAAGGTATCAATTTTTTTTTCTACTGTCAAGATCAAGATATCCTTGTCTTTGGAATTAAGTCCAAACTGTTGGTCTAGATGTGAACTTCACACTGATTCCCTCCTCTATCCTGGCTGACATTTTCCTATTAATTTATTTTTCCATTTCATCATTCATTGGCTGATGAACTTACAAATACACTTCATCTGCTTTTACTTTGCTTTTTAAGCATAAACCAATACTGAACATGTTGGCTTGATTATGTCCAGAGGCAAAAGAGTTGCATGCTTCTTAAGTCACAGCAATAGCTTGAAACTTGAATTTCTGCTCCTTTGGTCCATCAGGATAATCAGTAGGCCATCTCCTCCTACACCCAGAGTAACCAGTGTCATGCAGAAGAAATGCCATCTTTGAAAACTGATTAACACCATCACTGCTCACAGCCAAGAAAGTGGTAAATAGTGACCAGGTGCTCCCTTGCTCCCTTCTCTGGTGCATTTCACAGGCTGAAGGATTTTCTCCCTCCCTGCCTCTTCCAAAAGACCTCTGCCCTCCCTGATTTCTACTGCTGTATAGCAACCTATTCTTTCTGGGAGGTGCTGTCAGTTTTACCCACAGCCTGTCCATGCATTGACATCCTCTACCTAAATTAACACTTCCTTCCTCTAACCTTAGTTCCCAGGTACCTTTCTCTAATAGAGCCACTTGGCTCAGCCCATGCAGAGGTTTAGAACCCCTGCAAGAATCTCAAGAGAATTTTTCACATCTAACTTTTCTCTGGTGGCAGAGGTTAGATATGTCAGTGATTTTTAAAAGGTGCGCTTTGTCAGCATCTTTGACCTTTGCCTGGTGAGATCACCACGGGCTCAGACTGAGCAGCAGTCCTTGCCACAGCCCTGTCTGCAGCTGCAGTGGCTCTCCAGTGAGCTCCAGAATGGACAGTGCTCTGTGCAGGCAGCCCATGGCCAAGGGGCTCAGCCGGGTGGCAAAGCATAATGACGTGGCACTAAGGTCCTCACCACTTGCAGGAGGAAGCTCCTACTTAGGCAGTGTTCCCAAAACTGCTCCAGACAAAAACTCATACCAGCCGGCACCTGCAGCTCAAAATTGCTCAAAAAGAGATATGCTGAGCTAAGAAAAAGGTGTGTACCCGAGTCTGTTGAAGCTTCCCTCTGCAGAAGGGCAGCAACGAGCTGCAGGGGTCAGGCTGGAGAGGTAATTCTTTCTCCAGCCCAGCTACAGCCACACTGGAATGGCACACAGAGGTAAGCTGAATGTGGAAGGCTGTGGGAACATAACTCATGTCCTGCACTGTGTTTTCACAAGCTCTTCTTCTTGCCTGTCTCCTGAAGCCTTTTTGAAAGGATAATAATTTGAAAGTAGCTCTCCTAAAAGAAGAAATGTAAAAGCTCTGGTACATTATTCTTAAGAATTGCAAATAAGAATCAGATTGTAAAAAGTGGTTCACTTCTGACATTGATTAAAATTACCTTTTGCATTACATTTACATACATTAAAATTAAAATTTGCATTATCTTCACTTTCCCAGATGTTTTAGCAGATTTAAATCCTTCAAAGAAGTTGTGTCTGTTAGCAAACATATTGCAAAAACCTTGATCAAGTGATAGCTCTGTTTTAATGCAAGTACCACAGCAAAAATAACATTCCTCCTATATCAGCAATTACAGACAGAGAAATTGATCCAAACCCCAGAGAAAGCACAGAAACTTTACCATTGGTGACAGGGTTTTGGATTAGGCACTCATTTTGTATCAGTGCTCTGAAGTGTATCTATCAGAAAAGATTATTATAGCTCTTCTCCAAATGATGTTTCCCAGGAAAAGCACCAATTCAGCCTCCATGATATCAGCAGTGCTGCATCCTGCTCGATTAACTGGATGAAAAACATCCTCCTGAAAGCGTGAGATTGCTCCTTCTCTGTTGTGAGTTTGGCAATGTGTGTTTAAGCTGCTGCTGAGAGCTTTCCTCCAACTTTCATCAAAGGGGACACTGAGTCCTAGTTTAAGGAAAAAATCTGAATCAAGCTCCTTTTCAGATTAGAAGACTGTAGTTTGTTTTACTTTGTTTATATTTAATTACATGATCGGTTGTATTCTGGTCATCAATGGCATTAAAATAACCAGTCACAATAAGCAAATAAATCAAAAGAGTGCAAAAAATGAAAGATGGGCCCAAACTTCTAAAATTCCCAGATGAAATGATAAATAAATCCCTTGTCTTTCCTTACAAGATTTTGCAGATTTCAACACAAGAGGCATATGAAGCTGGGGCTCTGATAGAGAGCTTGGCCCCTTTTCCCACTGGCCTTCCCAATACTGGAAGTTTTTTCTTCCAGCTGCTAGTCAGTATCTGTAGCACAGTGGCTTCCTTAAAAGAAACTTTCAAAGGGAAGAGGAACTAGATTTGTGCTATTTATCTATATTTTATTGTATGTAAAGATTATTTAGAAAGCTCCATAGCTTCCATTGTTCCCCCCCATTCGTGTGATCAATCAAAATCAACACTTAACCTAATCCCAGCAAAATGAAAGAGGCATTGATGCCTTTCCTAGATAACAGCAGACCAGATGCTTTGTGGTACCAAATTTCCACTCCAGATTTCCACTCCAGCACCTTCTTCTCACAGCCCAGAAAACATGCTTTCACCATCACTCTTGGGCATAGCTGCACTCCCATCCCTATCACCACTTAGGCAGTTCCTTAGTGAGAGGTCCCAAAAGGGACCTTCAGCTGTTTCTGGGACAATTCTTTTATACAGCTGTTATTTGCTACTCTCTTGCTCCTCTTCTTCCTCATCCCTTCTACACCTGCCCTCTTTTTCCTGCCCTATTCCTCAAAGCACTCTTTCTTTTCCACTTAGCTGCTCCTTTCCTAAGCAGGACCATGATAAGTGAGACACCAGTGTGGCTTTTGCCACCATCCTTATCTGAGCAGATGGTGCCTGCAGATTCCATTGCATCTTGCTAGGCTGGGTGAGGTGTCAGTGTGAGTGCAGTGCCTTGACATGGTGGCACAGGGCTCTCTGCAACATGGGCTCTGAGATCTCACCCACAGACAGGGCTGCCAAGACAACCCACCAGCAACAGGGTGCAAGGCTGGCTGCTGGTAAGTACCGTGGCCATGTCATGGCAGCAGGTTCCTGAACTTCCCAAAATGCATGGTCTGAACAGGATTGGGCATGTGAAAGCAGCTCAGCTTTGATCACAGCACTCAAATAGCAACACAATTATGGCCCCATGGCCCAGGATGCAACAGAGCATCCCTCTGGAAGAGCTTAGCTCGTCATTTGAGAGTATGTGTCTCACCTAACCCTATGACACAACACCACTGTGTCCTCAAGGGAGACATTTTGGCTTTAATACATCTGTAAGGCCCTTGCATGCCAATACTGTGGCTTTACAACAGGGCTGTTCTCCAGCCATGCAATCCCAGGTGAAATAGCATTAAAACCCTGTGCAGAGACAGGGGCCAAGTGCATTCTCACACTGACCAGAATATGGTTGGCCTCGGAGGGTGGGCGGATGCCAAGTCTGTGGAAAGATTAAAAACACAATGTACCCAGTATTGATATGTTCTTGCAATATACAAAGTGCAGCAGTATGTCACCTGGCCGGGCTGCTTCATGTTATTTATATCTGCCTACGTGGCTGATTCATGTCTCCTGAAAACTTATTGCCACAGCCTTGTTTGAAAGGAATGCAGTGTCCCACTCCCCCAGCAGCTCCTGTGGAACTCTCCTTGTCTCATTTATTAATTCATTCCTTGCCAAGAACAGCACAGTGATGTAATAACGAAATGTGCTTTGAAATCAACATGATATAAAGGACTTCTGCAAGGCTTCAGGCCGGCAAAGCACTTAAACACACGCGTGACTTTAAGCATGTGAGCAGTAGTCCCGTTGGTTTCAACAACACTACACATGTGCTTAAGTGCTTTGCTGGATCGGGGCCCACATTTGACAGACAACTCAGGTTATGCCTTAAACAAAGAACCTCTTTTACACAAGATTTTTAGCAGAAAAATTTGGAGTTTTGTGCAACCCTTGGAAGAGTCAACACTGAGCCCGCAGGAGCTGATAGAGGGACTCCCATCAGTTTCGGTGAGGTAGGGCTTTTGCTCTGTCATCTGGAGTTGGGTGCATGTTGGCTGTTCTGCCCTTCTGACTAGGTAGAAAAAAAAAAAAAAAAAGACACCATTAGTTTTTGTCAAAAGATAACAAATAAAAATAGCTGACTTTTAGTGTTTACAGGCTATGTATGTGGTAGCAGTGCAGACTTTAGACATGTTATTCTAGCAGGAAAGTCTAAAGAAATGATTATCTTGTCTACAAATATAGACCTGTCAAGGTTGAACAGTTATGTTCAATGTCATCATAAGCAAAACTGACATTTTATTTACTCATTTGTACCACCAGAATGTCAGCTCAGCAATGATTAAAGCTGTCAGTAGAATCAACAAATAGTGTAAAAACGGAAAGCTGCCAGTCCAAGTTTCTGTTTCACTGAACATGTTAGTTTGAGTGAAGCTTTGCCTGAATGTTTTGATGGTTTTGTAGCTTATTTTCACTAATTAATTCGCTTGTCTATTATCCTCTAGAGGAAAACAACATAACTGACAAATAAAATGGCTCTCAGTCAGTCAGTCAGTCAGTCAGTCAGTCAGTCTGTTCTCCAGAGGAAATCCTGTGCGACTGCTTGTGAATTTCCAGCTAATCTGTAATTTTGACCAGAACCATTTTTTATGCTGTTCAGATTTCTGTCAAAGGGTGGAAAGTCACCTATCTAAAGAAGAAATTAATCCAGGCTTAATCTCAGGAAGATGACATGTTTGAAAGAAATGACTGGCACTGTTTACCTGTACAGAGAGATGTACACTTCAGAGTCTGTTGGAGGATTTGCCTTGCCTGTTTATTAAAAAGAAAGAGGAAGAAAAAAAGAGGAAAAACAAGGAATAAAAACTATCCTGCCTTTTCAGATTTCTTCTAAAACCTCAAAGCTTAGCTCAGGTTTTTGTCAGTGTTTTTACACATAAAATTTAGTGCTGGAAGCCCCTAGTCAGGTCCATATACATAGCTCTTGTTGCCAATGAGAGAGAAGATTTTTTTCCTTTGTTTTTCCTTTTTCCTTTGTTTACATGGATGCAAAACACAATACTACTAAATCCAAGATGCATGAAAAGGCAGGTATGGGACTATTGCTCAAAATCAGTTGCCAGTATGGCATTCCTAGACAAAGAAAAATCATTGCATTCTATGTCCTGTAATATAATAGCTGTGTGATTAGTTTTAATTCACTCCTATGACAGACATTGACCTTCCTTTCCCGAGACCTTTCTTTTCTCCATCGAGAGAACTAAAGCTACATGTGCTTTTTAATAGAATAAAAGGAAGGCACTTGCTGCGCCGTGTTTATTGAGAAGTTATTCAGGCAAGCATCAAAGCAATCAGCAAAGCAATTCCACGTGCATGCAGACAGGCCTGATCCTGCAGGGGAGGACCTGCTCCCAGAGGCAGGGCTCCACAATACTGCCCCGGAAGGAGAGCTGCAGGGCTGCTCTCTGACATCCCTGCCTTTTGGCAATTGCACTTCCCTTCATGTGCCGACTTGTTGGCAGGACCTACCCTTTTATCACAACGCTTACATTAGGCCTGGTCAAAAATAGATCATGTAAGCATGTCACTGAATGTCTGATGTTCACAGGCTGGTTTCCACCATGGTAGCAGATAAGATTTCTGTGGCTTCAAGCAGTCATACTGTAAGTACCTTATGGTATTCAGAGTCAAAAGTTTATCTCATTCTTCTCAAAAAATCCAGAAGGCAGGGAGAACTTAGTTTCTTTTAAAAGTCATCTTAATGCTTTTTACTGCATAAAATCACTTGCAGTCATTACTTGCCATGTTTATAACATCTCCTGGAAAAAACAAAACCATCTGCACATCCTAAAACACCAGAAATCTTGCCTTTTACTTACAGATTTTGACATAAAATTACTGAAGAAGATTAAGTCTAAAAATTATTCAAGTTTTCCAATTATGGAAATTGGAAAATTAAACACTGCTTTAATTTTAATTTCTGTCCACAATCCTGCCTCACTTTTATTCTTGGATCACAAAAGTTGCAATAACATTTTCAACATGTAAGCCATGTTTTTGTGTTTACAGCTGAGTATGTAAAAAGCACTAAGGTGGGGTCACCCGAGCTGTTTCCAAAGAAACTTTGGGTAAAGGTTGGGTATATTTTTTTTTTTGTTTAAGCCTCTCTTTTCCATGCAAAATTTAAACCTTTTTCTATGGGGAAAAAAAAAAAATTACAGATAACAAAGATGACTTTTCCTGACCTGGTAAAATCTGATAACAGTCTGATCATAGTACTGATTTGTACCAGCTATCTACATGCTAATAAAATGCCAGGGATGAGCAATCCGCACAATGCTTTATTCTCATTTGGGAGACTCTTCCATTTGGTTACAAGAACATCTCTAATTTTAACAAAAGAATGTCTTCTGAAGTTGCCTTTCAAAGCATTCTATTGCAATCTCCTGTTCTCTTCCTTTTGTCTGTCCCATGATTTTGTGTTACTGCTGAACTTATGGTGCAGCGTGGTCTGTAACAACATTGTTCAGCAGAAATCAAGTCTTCAACAGACTCCTTTGTGCCACTATGGCTTCTCTCTTCAAGAGATCATGAGCGCGGCCCTGCATTTCTCTCGGAAAAGAGCAGGATCCTATTCATGGTAAACAGCCATTTTCCAGCTCAGCTTCTTAAATTTTTTTGCTGCTGTTTTTCTTAAAAAAAAAAAAAAAAAGAAAAAGAAAATAAAGAAAAAAATAAAGAAAAAGAAGTCCTCAAGAAATTATTTCGTCTGAAAAATGCCCGAAAAATGCTCTAACAGGGCACACTTGGCTTTACCCTAGGTGACCACCTACTCAGTAGGTATGTAAGTATGGGAGGACAACATCTGGCAAAGGCTTGTGAATTACAATTTTCTTTTGCAAGTGGAAAACCATATCCTGCACAAGGTCTCAGTGGGGTTTAATGCTGTCAGAGCATACAAGGTTTGTTTTGATCTGTTATGGAGTAACACACATAGCTTTCAGTTCACACTAATAACATCCCCGTGCCTGGGGTATACACCAATCCAGAGGCTACTAATTAAAGGTTAGAATTAACCAAACACAGTTCCTCTACAGAACATATGAAACTTATTAAAACTTAAAAGTGACGGCTGGTTCTCTGTATAAGCGAAACAAAGAATGAAAGACTATTGGGGAGGGTTATTCAAGCACATTTTATTTCAGCATATTAAAAATTTCCTCTGTCTGTCAGTTCAGCACATAACATTTTAATGTTTCATGTGAAAAACACAGCAAATTTTAAAGAATCAATTATCAGTTCTGTGTAACATAAAATAAATCCCATTTTCAGTATTACCCATAAAGCTTTTTTACATTACTGTGATCGGAAAGAGGGTTTTTTTTTGGAATTTCACCCTTTTAAAAGCAGAGCAGCACAACAGTGTGCTAAGACACCTTATATTTATTTCAGTTAAGAGTTGGGCATTTTGGGATTAACCTCATCAAAAGGGGTTCTCAGACAAATGGGGTGTGGCAGCAGCTCTCTGTTTCAGGCTTGTTATACAATTCCAATTATTAAGGCACTCCTGCACTAATAGGAATCGATCCACAAGCAGAACACCCTGCTGAAATAGGGGGGGTGACGTACGTAACTTGTTAACTTCTCTTCTCTTTACTCCCATAAGCAAGAGCAGAGGGTGTGCCACGAGTGTTATGCAATTTATGTGCCCACTAGATCCTCCTATTTACATTTTTAAAATACACTCTCATTGAGCCCTCCAACGTTATCTATGATCTTTGAAGTAAAAGCTTTTGTTGCAGATAGGCTAATCTCTGTTGGCAGAGCTTCCTTTCCTCAGCAGCAAGTGTCTTCAACATGTTGCAGCCTGTACCCTCAGCCTGAAAGTGTCTTCACATGATGCTTAATGAACTCATTACCCTTAATGCTGCTGTAATAAGATAGCTTGTAAATGTATTTATTTTTAATTAGGTCTATTCAGCTGTGTGAATTGATTTGTAAAATACTAAATACTAATTAATTAATGTAATTGAAAACGCCGTACGGGTAGGGGTTTACAAACTTTTGTCAAATCCTTCAGTTACCAGGATTAATTAAAAGAGACCTAGAAACAGCAACTTTGAGGCTGGTAGAAGAACTTAAAACCTGTTGAGTAATAATAGTTTCTGTAAGAGTTTTTTTCCATAACAGTGATTTTCCTTAATAGTTACCTCAGTACAAAGAATATAAAAGGTAAGACTTAAAATCTGCACTTGTAAGCTATTTAAAATTGAGTTAGGATCCTATAGCTTCTGATTAAAAGATAAGACCTGAAATCACTGAACATAGATGTATGTTATTAAACTGTGCACATGTTGGTTTACAGCCAACCCAAACCTTGCTCCCACAAGCTTCTGTTGTTTGGTTGGTTTTGGGGTGAGTTTTTTTGTTTGGTTGTTTTTGGTTTTGTTTTTGTTTTGCTTTCCTTTTTTTTTAATCAAGCTGAAGTATTACAAAGAAAACACCACCACATACTCATGCACCTCTGAGAACATGAGGGCTCTGCAGCAGGGCCAGTTTTTTTGGGTGCTATGGCAAAACTACTAATCCCCAGTAACAAATGCTCTGAAGACAACAGTGAGTGCTTCACCTCTATTACCAGAGCTAGTCCCTGAAGTACACAACTATGGAGCCCTGAGACCACTGAATGATATTAAACAGAGCTTTATTCTACCAGTATGGCACAATTTAGGTGGTATTGAGTATGTACTATAATGTAGGCTGTGAGTTATCCCTGCTGTACTCCTTAAGAACACCTGTGGCTTTGTTGGTTTGTTTTGTTTTGTTTTTGTAATTATTTTGTTTGAAAACAAACCAACTATGATTAGTTACTGTGTGTTAATAGAAGAAAAGGAGATCCAGAGTCACAGCCCTTCTCCCACTACCAATTCAGCTTAAAGGCACCTCATCACCTGGACTGATGTCCTCTCATCCTTCAGATCAAGCCCCTGGTCTCACCCTGGATTACAGCATCAGTCAGACCATGGTATGCTCCATGCTCACAAAGCCCCTTGTCCAGAGGTAAACAGGGCCTGCCCTGCCAGCTGATTCCTTGAAGACTCTGGATAGCTATCTGCCAGCTGGACCACAGGCAAATTGCTGTGCTATGCGGAGCAAGTTTAACCAATAGAAAGAAAGTGACAGTGTAAGAACCCATTTCAAAATACGTGTACTTTAGGAATAAGTAGAGTGCTGAGGCTTTCTGCTTCTGGCTTTTGCAAGGACACATGCAGTATATGCATCATTCACCCACCATAAATTAATACTTCTGTGCTGTTAGAGCTATTACCTATCACACATTAGTTTTGCCTCTGAGTATAGAAATGAATGCAGAGCTTTGATGGAGGAATGAACATTCAGTTTCCTGAGTCCATTGACTCTGAGATCCATGACTTCAACCAGACAACAGACACTGCTTTAGGGTAGGAATTATCAGGAGCTGCCCATGGCTACTGCAGCCTCGAGTACCACAGTGAGGAAAGCCTGGATCCTGGATGAGCTGCTGCAGAGTGTTCACGTTTAGCATGCTCTGGACCTATCACAAAGTATTTGGCATGGGAATTCCCTGGGCATTGTGTGATAATGGTAGCTTTTGGATGTTTTTCTGACTCACATGTATACAAGACTCACAAAATAACAAGAATGCTGTATTGCAGCCTGTTAGATTTATTTTTGTGGCATGGCATAAGGATGTATCCCATCACATCCTGTGAAGTTTGGTGGGAGTGTGCATCAAACACTTTTGAGGGTTCAAGGTTCCTTTGATACCATTCGTGTGGAGGAAGCTTTGGCTAAAAAACTCACCCAGGCTTGGATAGCTGAGAGTCTGACACAAAGTATGCACTAGTATTCAGCTCTGTATTCTGCCACTTTTCCACTTAATGATTTGTTATTCCTTTTCATATTAAAAACTGTCTTAGTGGAGCTTAGTATAGAATGTAAGGTTTGTTTTCTTTTCTGTCCTCAGCAAGGCAAAGACATGTTTACTGAAAGCTGATGTATTAGTTATTATATTGACATGTTTTTTCAATTCATCAAATTTATCTCATAGCAGATAAACACTGTAATACGTAATAAAACCTAAATGCTCAATCAAGGCCTTTCTGGTAAAGAATCAGCCTACTTGATGTTCAGTGAGATTCAGAAGATTTTCTCCTTTTGAGATGTCAGTTATATACTGGGAAACAGGCAGTGGTGTGTGGTGATGCACGTGTTTTTTTCTGCACCAAAAAACGAAACAAAGCAAAAAAACCAACAAAACAAAACAAAACAACCCCAAACTAAAGCATCTGGCTTCCTAGTCTAAAAGAAAAACAATTAAAAATTATTATGCAACAGCATTCTTAGCCACCATAACACAAAGCAAACTACAAGGAAAGGTAACACTGCTTTGCTCATTTTCAATCAACACTCTCTCTCTGCCAAGTATTCTAAATGTCGCAGGAATGTAATTCATGTGTTTCACGTGTTTCACAGATTATGAGCTACTTTTCTCATTGCTCTGACCACCAGACACAGCAGCATCCAAGCACAACACAACAGTAATTCAAACAAGACTGCTGCTCATATTACATTATAGATATAACACTAGAGTGAGAGAAAAAATAGATCTCTGACTCCTGTACAGGTCCAAAAAATGCCATAATTATTTCTACTATGCAGAAGAAAAGCTAGCAGAAATAAAGTGGTAAGATAAAGAGGTACACAATTAACAGGGCTGAGCTGCAAATCCCTTTAATGGATATTGCTTATCTTCAGGATGAGCTCTACATGTCCTGCTGAGCACACAGTCTGCAGGTTGTCTATAATTTTGATTATTTTGCAGATGATGTACTAAAACCTTGCACAAATTGCATCTATAGAAAGGATGCCTCCAGCTGAAGCTGGCTTTACAGCACAAACTTTTTGATATATCCTCTAAAAGAAACTAAAAGGGGAGAAAGTAGGCTACAGACACAGTTTTCCTGAAGACCTGAAGTATTCTGCTTCTCCAGCTCTTCTAGCTACAACCCTGGAAGAGCACACACACGAAGTCATACCTCATCATTACAGATAATTCCAAAGAGGTGAATTTCTTGCCGTTCTGTTTTCTTTGAAGAGAACTTCCAACCAGACCCTGAACTGCAAATACATGAAACTGTTTTTGTCAGAAAGTGCTTACCCAAATGGCCACGATATTTTGTAATAACTAGATTTCACTACAAAGAGGATGTCAGGTGGAATGGTGAAGACTTTGGGATAAAATCTGGAGGAAGCCTGTGTAATGCCCAAGGGATTGGGAGAAAGAGTTGAAAGAAGAGCCTGAGCATTTCTAGGATGAATTCTAAATTGGGCAGCACAGTGACTCATACAATCTATATTCGAAACAATACTATAATAGCAGCTACCGGGAAGCACTGGATAATATCCAAATGCCTAAAAAAAGCTAAATTAAAGTCATGAACTGGAAAGCTCTTGCGGTTATTTTTCAAAGGAAAGAGCTCCCATTTCAGTCTGCCTGAATTGCTGAGGTAACTGATACTGTGCAGAATATGTACCTGCTGACACACTGGGTTCAGGTGCTGCCCTTTGCTTACCCAGCACTGCTCCACACACTCCCACCATCCCCAGCTCACTGGCAGTTCCATCCAGAGCAATACCACTAAAGCCTTCAGGGGCTCCTCTTCATTAACTTTTATTTTCTTTCATGTCTTCTTTCATCTGCATTTAATAGATATCGGGAAAATCTTTTCCAGCTGATTGTGTTCTTGAGAGATACCACATCGACCCTAGGCAGCAGAGCTGATGAAACTTTCCACCTCTGATTACAAGCCAGAGATGAAAATGAGAAATTAATCTCCATTTGAATTCAGTGCCTACTCCTCTGAAGTGCCCACAGTTAATATTCCCCAAGACCTTGGCATGCTCTGTCACAGAGGTGAGTAAGGACTTACTCTCTGTTTCCACGGAGACTGCATAGAGGGAAATTCTTCCTGAAGTGTCCAAGGTAGTGCTGAACCCACTGTGAAGGCATTTATCTCCTCACTGAGGCTGTCTGGGCCTCCTGTACCAATGAATGCTTTTTGCTCAGTGGCCAGGGGCCAGTGCCAGGCTCAGAGCAGTGGATGGGGTGCAGTGGGAGAGGTGGATGCAAGATGGTGTGTCCCAGGCACTGCATCCTGTGTGGTTTTTTTGTCTTTATCTACAGATTAAAATAAATTTATAAGCAGGCTTGGAAGCAGGGACCAGAGCAATAAGTTTCATTGCTTCCAGCCAAGGCCCTTCACTGTAGAATTAGATATTAGAAGGGTTCAGGTTCCATGAGGTTTCCATAACTCTGTGCAGCTTCAGTGGTGTGCTTTCTTCTAGAATAGCCTAAGCCTGGTGGTCAAAGCACTCAGGTGGCTACAGAAGCTAAAGTTTCCAATCTCTTGAATCAAACAGCACCTGGAGCACACATCTCCCTCCTTCCTGGGCAGGTCACCAGGCCACTCGGTCATTTGCAACAAACAGCACCAGTGTTTCAAGAGGACCCTATGGTTATTATGTGGCTTACCTCTAAAAATTGCTTTTATCTGCTAAACCTCACTTTTGCAGATGTAGTGTTTCCCACATCCATTATCAGCAGGTTCCTTGCTGAAGACCTGGCCTGGGCAACCACAACCTTCCTCTGTCCCCTGCCTTGTGTGACTACTGTGGTAGGGCTTCACCTGCACAATTGCACAAACCTTCCAGCATGATGCAAAACTGTCAGCATCTCCAGCCATGTGCTGGATTTCCCAAATTGGGAACATACCAGAAAAATCTAGGGTTTTCAGTGTTCAGTGGAGCTGATGAGGAGGGAGAGGAACTTCTTGCTGTCAGAGGTGTAATCTGCGTTTCAGGTCCCAGACTCAACCCTTCTAACTTGAGGTGTTTATCCAAAGTGCCTAAATTAAAAGCCTGGTCACTTCAGGGTCCCTTGACAGGTCCTGAAAGAAAGCAGGAGAAAGAGAACAGGAGGTTGTGGGGATTGCTCTCCTCCCAGCTGTTAAGGGAGCCACTCTGCTTCCAATTTTGGGGACTGCCACAGCCCCATTTAGGGAGGAGCACGAGTCGGGCACTGAAACCCCTCCTGAACCTGGTATCACTGATCCCAACCTCCTCCAGTACTTCAGGCCCACAGACCCTTACCACAAAAATAATTTTTCTTTCTTCAAAAGAGGCCTTTCTTGGCATAACAGATGTCTCAATATAAGTAAAGTTGATCAAATTAAATTCCAGCAAGTAAGGCTCTGCCCTTGCTTGAGGAGCACGAGACTGTATTCTTCCTGCCAACCCAAAGGTGCACAAACAGGCTTTCCTGCAACACCCCGCTGCTCTGCAAAACCCTGCCTGAAGAGGACACAAACTTCCATCACCCACAACATTCAGAGAATTATTCAGCATTTTCACCAAGGCCCTACTGGGTGGCGGCCCACCACAATTTCATTTTTTACCTCTGAACATTTCCTTCCCAGGAAGCCTCCACCCACCATTAACTTCATTTTAGATAATGCCAAAATAAACAAAGTTGTCTTTTTTTATATATATAGAGCATTCAAGCTTCCACCGCAGACACCACCTAATGGCTCAATTTTCACTCTTCTTTAAAAACCCTGCCGATAAGTCATGGTAAGTACAAAGGCAAAAAATACTGATTGCTCCATGCAGGGAGTGCAGAACCTGCAGCTTTGTGTTAAATTGACTGGTTTCTGTCACTACTATTTCCCAAAGAAAACATTACGGCACAGAGTAAACAGTTTTAAACAAGGGAGTTTTTGAGGGTGATAGAAATGTCGAGTGGAGGACGAGCCAGCTTCTAATGTCCTACTAGCTACTGGAAATAAGAGGAGCTTTCTCTGCTCCAGCTTTGTTTGGGAAACGGATGTAGGTGTCAAACCAGGAGGGGAAGGAGTGCAATAACACGGAATGTATTAGTAATACGTACTTAAAAATCATAGTAAGGCTGAATCACAAGTTACTCAGCACTTTCCCCATTTATAATCTTGAAAGCTTGTTATGACTAATGCAACAGGCACTAACCTGGCTCAGCACATAGCTCTTTAAACAAACACAGACACTGCCGGGCCAAATCACTGCGTGCCAGGGCTTGCACTACCTAATTTGACATGCCTGTTACGAGTGCAAGAGTCTAGACTTTTTCCCTGGGTGCTGAGGTCCAGAAAACGGGGAGAGCTAGTGGTCTTTGGAGGTGCTCTAGAAAAACCCACACTGAGGAGAAAGATGGTATAAGATGTGCACGCCATCTCTGCCTCTCCTCTGAGCTCAGAGGATAACCTCTCCCCTTCAAAAGCAGACCAATCCTGCTTTTCAGTGCCCTTAATAGCTAACTGGTAGGGGCAGCTCTTTTTTTTTTTTACACAGCAATGCAATAGCAGGAGTGCTTATCTAGCATGTGGGAGCCCTGAATCTAACTTCCCTGTTTGCCTGCAGCAGCCCAGACCCCTGCGCTCCTTGCAGCTAGAAGAGCCAGCCATTAGATAAGATGTGTGAGAAGATGCTGGAGCCTGTATTCCTCCCTCCCGAGGAGCACAAAGATGTACCAGCTCATTCTTCCTCATCAGGTTTTGTCTTTTTTTTAAGCAACGGGGTTTGCCCTGGCAAAGGCAGAGTATTTTCCAGGTGATTAGTCCCATCTCGCTTGCATGGGATACCCACAGGACAGGCAGCACACAGCAGCATGTCACTCCCCCATCCTGCTACTACTCTTAGGCATTAAAAGAGCTGTTGCTGGGGTAGTGAGCAATCTGGTTTTTTAGGCACAATATGGCAAGGAGAAATGCCTCCTATAAAGGTCTCAGAAGACCTTCAGCCCAAGGCAGGTGCTGACATGCCCAGGCCCCTCAGAGGTCACCTCCCCTGTGATCAAGGAGCTGAGCTACCCCTGCCCAGTGTTTGGAAATGGAAAACTGAAGAGCCTCCAGAGTTTCATCTCTGCTGCACCAGTCTGTGAAGGAGTGGAAGATTTTAGGCTCTCAGCCTTAGAATACCTTCTGAAATTCTTCCTGATTCCTGGTGGAAGTGCTTGGACTCCTCCTGAACCTGAGCTTTAATGATGTACTGCTGCTTACCTTTCTGCTCAGAAAGACCAATGCTTTGTGACACTAAGGCTCACACCTGCTTCTCTTTTGAACCGCAAAGATTTTCCCATAATTACACATAATTTTTTTTTTCGAATTCAAGGCAAGGAAATGCACTACATATGGAAATAAAAAAGGTATATTTGGTTGCTTTCAGTTGATGCACTTTCTGGAGAAAGAGGGTAGTGCTGTACTCTAAAAATGCTCTCCTCATGGAAAAGGAAGTAGGAATTCTTGTGTTTTGCCACACACATACATAACAGTTCAGCAGACTAAGTCTGCATCTCTTTCCACTTCATTCATTGCTTCAAACACAGTTTGTATTAGCAGAGTTACTGGCTCAAAAGATATGCCCATGAGTAACCATTTGCAATACACAATTTCAAAGTAGAAAGAAAAATGCCAAAATTAATCTAGTTGTCTAGGAATTTGCATTTTCTCCAACCCTGAAACACCTGAGCAGATCACCATCAGAAATGCTTTTATTCTCATAACATCCTTGTATGGTAGGAAGGTGCTATCGTCCTCATTTCTTAATCCAGTTTCCTCAGGAAACTAGGTTTATCCAACCACAGTATCCATCTATCTGTCTGCCAGTTTCCCAACAAACAACTTCTGGCCAATTTCAACCAAATTTAATAGCATTACCCATGCCAAACTTGTTAGGATCCCAAAACCTAATGAGCTGTGTGTGGACCACAACTCCCTCAGCCCGGGGTGCAGGTATCCATGCCTTCCTGCAACACCCACTTAGAGCTGCAAGGACAGTTTGGGCAGCAACCTATGAATCCTGTTTGCTTTTTTGGGAAGTACTTGGGACATGTTTGGAAAAGGTCTCTCAGCTGCCTGTCATGCTGGATAGGGCTGGCTAACTGCTATCCACCATGAAGGCAGCTGGGATAGTACCCCTACATGGTGGATCAGTGCATATTTACCTCACCATCCATAGCAGCAAGAGCCTCACTTTTCTCTCCAGTTTGACTAAAGCCAAGCATCTGAGCATGGCATTGCATCCATGCAATGTCACGCAAAAGGGATTTGGTGTCAGACTCGACCTGCTGCAGGGTGTACCTGTATCCCAAATAGCATGTACCATGTCAGGGAAGATACTTGTAGCAGAATCAGGAACTGAGCCCACTCTTTGGCAGTCCAGATCAGTGCCTTGCCTGTCCTGTTTCTACCTTTAAAAACTGGTTATTATATAAAAAGTCAACAATAGCATGATTTGCTGTGGGGACTCCTTTCTGTGCTTTGCTAGTTATGGATGGTACTGTAGGGTACTTGGTATGCCCAAAAGGAACAAACTACCTGCATGACGCTGATAAAAATAATGTCAGACCATCAAAGTGTTTAACGTAAAATATTTTGTTTAACATCTCTCAGAATCTGCACACTCACAAGGGTAGTCTCTCCACTACCTCTCCCTAATCCTTGCAAGTAAAATGGGAGAGAGCCTGTGTGCATACAACTATGTGATGAATGTTTTTTATGTCCATTACACGTTTGAACTCTTCCTGTGAAAATGAACAGTCACCTCTCCATACATATACTGAGAAAATGAGTGAAAGTATTTTCCTTTTTGTCTTTGCAAATGGAGAAAACAAAGTTCAGCAGTTGGTGAAAAATTATTATTGAAAATTGGCAAAATTATAATTCTATAATTTAATATCCCCAGATTTCTTCACAAAGTCAAAGTTTTCCATTATCTGATCTAGTAAAAAAAAAAGGAAAAATAAAAGAAAAAACACAGCATCCTCAATGGATTAGAAAAGATCTCTAGTATCTTTAGTATTTATCTGTCTGACTGATGAAGGCTAATTGTTTTTTAAAAGTGTGGTATTCTGACATTAGTCTGACAATGCTACACCTCTGAACTGTACTTAAAAATAAATCCTTTCTTCCTTCATTATTCCATCATGATAACATGACTAATGTGAACTACAAAAGCATTCTTCGTGTTACAGGCGGCTTAGGAATGACAGAAATGAATGGACTACATTTTAGCCTCTATTAATGGGCCCGTCCTTTTTTTTTTTTTACCTTACCTAAAATGCAACCAAAGTAAACCAGAGACTGTTACCGGTCTGCATAGCAATGACAAACTTGCTTTGTTCCAGTGAGCAGATCTTGCTTAAAGCTGCTCTGCTGCCCTGCTCAACTTAAAATACACCCTAGAGTAAGAGTATAAAGGTATCATCATTTTGAGTCCTCATGAAGCTTCATCCTCATGGTGGGGCTCTGCATTTTCTGCTAAAGATCAGCTAAAAATTAGGTGCCCTCTTTGTTTACTTGAATCCAAATTTACTCTGATAGAAAAGATAAAAGTCAGAGGCTTTGAAGGATATTATAGGCAATAAACTGGGAAAGTAGTGTCAGTCTAATTTGTAAGTATGTGGGAAGATGTTCTAAAATTGCTAAGCATTTGCTTAAACTGAGCACTTAAATAGTTTGTGTTTATGAAAAAAACCCCAACTTCTCACATTTTTCCATATTATAATAAAGTACTGTGATTTTCATCTAGTTTAAAGCCATTCATCCATATTTGCTCAGAAACTAATTCTATTCTAGTTAGGGGTCTCAGAGAAAATATCAATGTTTAAATTTTATTTTGTATATATTTAAGAGCTAAAATGAATTTAAGTAGTCAAGAAAGGAAGGGGAGTCTCAACTCGTTAGAACATATTAAGTGCAAAGTAACAATACTTCAAAATATTCAAATTTTTTTCCCGTTGGAACTGACCCATTCTATTTTATGTGATGATTCAGTTATAGCTCAACAAAACATACTGGCAAGTTGAGATTTTCTTCTGAAATTGAATAGTCTCCACTGCACCATACTTTTAATAGCTTGCTTTTAACTTTTTTCCTTCCCTTTCTTTTGCAATTCACTTGGAGTTTCTTAAAAAACATATTTAAACTCTTCCCTGCACAAAAAGAAATAACCCTGAAGAATTGGTTATATCTTTAACATCAGGAAATGCGTGTAGTAAGAACATAAGAAGTAATAAAATCAGTGTTGATAGTAAAATAAATATAGCACTTTTGCTTGGGTTAAATGTCAGATGTAAGGAAGTGCTGAGCATCCTTATTTCCTATAGAATCACTCATCCTTCCTCTACTGAGGCTGTTTCCAAAAAGGCTGTTATTAAGTCTGGGAAAGGATGTGGCAACAAAAGATGGTAAAACACTTGAACACATGTGCATTTATAGACCTTTCTAGCATGAAAAACATTTAATTCACAAAGAGAGCAAATGCAATGTCTGATGAAGAAAATGAACCCACTGATTTCCATAATTGTAGAGGGGCTTAGGTAATGCAGTATGCAGTGTTTGATTTAAAACTTTAAAATATTAAAAGAAGTTTTCTATAGCAGAGTGTTCCTATCAAAGTGGAATGACTCATAAGAATGCTAAATTCAAACCAGATGGGCATAAATATTCACTGAAAAAAATCAGATATTTAGAGGTCAGTATGGGTCTTCATAAAAATGAAGACATTGTCTGAGTTACTGAAAAATGAACTTCAGTGATAATAAAAAAAAATAAGAGAAAGTATTAGTGATTTTTTTTTTTAATTATACAAGCCACTGCCAATTACGAGAACTAACATTTACAAAATTTACGTTGCCATTTTAATTTGAAAAAGATGGCTGTGGCAGCCTTTAGACTTCAGACAAACAGCAGTGTGGTATCTCCCGCGCAGGGAGGGAGTGAGGGATGCGGGAGTTCAGAAATGCCATGCTAATATTCTGAACAATCCCTGTGCTTCCCACCAAGAAGTAACCCCAATTATGGATTTATGTGGGACAAAAATCTTCTGACCCAGCTCAGCGGTGTGATGCCAGCCTTCTGTTCCCTTTGAACCAGACCACAGAAATGGGGGAAAAACTCTGGTTCCTGCCATCATACCAAAAAAGTTCATGCCACCTAACATCGCTGCTGCTCTGTTGTTATATGTGCACGTTGTTTTGTTTTTCTTTCTTTGTCTCATCCACTGCACTCTACCATTTACAGATTGTCTGGAGGGTGTACTTATTTTAAACATTTATACTCTACCAGAAGAAAAATATGTGGGCTCAAAGTTAATATTGTTTCTGAGTCATGGTTAAATTCCAGTATTGTTTGACTTGGATCACTAGACTTGTGTGTTTTACAGAGGGAAGAAAGGAAAACTTTTTGAGCTGAAATGTGTAATGGGAGTTCCCTACTCTTTTGTTGCTGAGATCTTGGACAACAAGAAAAATGATGAACATATAACTTTTTTGTTTTAAAACATACACACTAACTAAGTGGAGAAAATAAGGGTTATAACCCCTGCCATAAGCTCTAAAGGCATATGTTTGTATCCCTGTTCCCTGATTAATTTGTTAACTGCTACCATTCAACATCCTAATGAGAAATGATTGTTCAATGTATGTTACTGTCAATGATTTAACATTGTAAACCAAAATCTCTTGGGCCACAAGTCAGCAAAAGATGTGTGAGGCTTCCATCCTGCAGAAGCCTGTACAGTGCCACAGATAATGATTTTTTTCTGGGCTTCTGAAGCCTCTTGCAAGAGTGCCATAATTTTATTTTGCAGAAAATATTGCCTGTACTTTTGGCCTATGTGTTACTGCCATTGGCAGCATCCTAAGAGTAAAGGCAGAGGGTGAAACTCAGCCCCCAGCAGTGCCACTCAAAGCTTTGCTGGTGGGGTTAGAGAAGCGAGTGTAGCCCGCAGAGTGCAGCATGATGCTTCGCAGGACAAGCTCCAGAGCTGTCATTACTATATCCTGAAAGCTGCATAATGCAAATATTATGTATCTTCCCTTTGGTGGCTCTTCACGATTGATTCTTTGTCTTGTTATAACTCAAAACATTACTTGGCAATCAGATCCCATTACCAGACAGTGCTGCACACATCTAATTATGACACTGAGCCTTGAAATGCCTTGGGTCCCAACAGGCCTCTCCAGATTTTACACATTACTGTCACAAGTGGGATAATTGTAGCATTCATTCTTTAAAAATGTTTCAAAATGTTTCACTTTTTAAGACACTGAACACCATTTGCATTCTCTCACTGCAAAATTAGAGACAGTCGTTGTCCACCAACCTACAACACTACTATTACTCATTTATTTTCTATGGCTTGCTTTATCCTCATGCTGCTTAGATTTGAACACATTAGCCATTTACTATTATTATTATTTCTATGGGTTAGAACAATTATTGGCAAATGCTATCCTAGCCTCCAGTCCAAAACTTCCTCTCCATGCCCTCATGTCCAAACTACCGAAACCTCCACCTGCTAAAGGGTATAAAGTGTCAAAAAGACAACAAGAAAATGCCCCTGCTGTGAGCAACCATGGTGCTAAATGAAAACACAGCACTTCCAAAAAATCAAGCAGTACGCATTCATTCACTGTACCCCACTACTGGCACCTGGTCTAGCACAAGGGCCAACATATACACATCTACACATCTATATGCATATACACACATACATATGACCTCTTCCACAATGAACACTTCTCCTTCCACAGCCTCGTGGTGGAAAGCTCAGAGGAAAACCTGATGCTCCTAGGACCCTAACATTTGTGCTTCCTTGAAAGAGCCCGGAGGTTTTTTTAAAACACACAGGATAACCCAGGACAGGCATCAAAGAAAATCTCTGTATTCTAAAGCTCAGATGCCTAAAGCCACATGTGACAGTTTACAAAATTTGTACTTGGCTCTCTCTGAAGGGCAAGGAGGTGAGAGCTCAAGTGCAAGGAAGTAGCTGCATGGGCAGAGAAAGGACTGAGATGATAGGTCAAGGACGCAGTGTGACAGCCAGGAAGAAAAGGTAACAACAGTGAAGGTTGGGGGAGAAATGCTAAAAAACTTCCGGACAAGGGAAGAACCACTCTCAAGTTAACCTCAAAGTGATTCTGCTCGCCAGGTGTGACAGGGAGTTTGCACAGCACAGTGAATTGTTTTCATACAGTGCATAGTGACCAACAGCTATGGGAAAGTCCACTGCACCCTGAAATCCCAAACCAGCCACAGGAAAAGGCTGGAAGAGCACTCCCTGGTCACCAGAGAATATTTCCTCCATTCCTCTGTGGAGGGAGAACAGGGGAGGCCCCTGAAGGGCATTCAGACAAGCACTGTGAGATGGAAGTTGAAGGAACATTTTGTATGATATGACATACCTGGGCATTGCCAAGGATATAACATAATTGTTGCCCCAAATGAGAATCTGAGCCCACAAGGCATCTTCTCTGAGGCACCCTAAAAGCCACTGGAGTTAATCAAAGCAAAGCTGATCATAACCACATGCAAAAGCCTGAGGGTGAGGGAAGAACATGACAAGGAAGAGGTGTCAAACCCACCATAGCCTACCCTTGCAGAACTGTCAGGAGAGGTCAAGCACAGGCTCTGATAGACTGAAAAACCAAAGCACAACCCTCAAGAAGGGCAGGTCATGGGAGCAGTTGGAAAGACAGAAAACTCAACAGTCGGAGCAAAGGAGTACTGAGGTCACTGCACACCCAGGGGCTGCCAGGAGGCTGCCAGGGTGAGCCATGGGGAGACACACACTCATCCCTTCTGCCCCCTGAAATGACACAACAAAACAAACACTGACAAAAGAAAGATGCAACAACCTGGCAGAAAAGGGAATGTTGTCGCAAGGAGGAGACATCAGGAAATCAGACTTGCAGGTCAGCTGTGCTGGCAGGATCTTCATAAATATTTCTCTTAATGCTGAAACAGTTTAGTTTTATAAGCATGCACTCCTCTCATGTGGTTACTGAGCAAGAATCAAAGATGTTGTGGCTCTGCACTACTCTAGTTTTCATTGTGCTTTCTTGAAACACCCTGGGACTGTACAGCCCCAACAAACACAGCAAGGTTGAAGCCTGGGACCACTCCCCTCCTCCTGCCCATGGGTGAAGGGAACCAAGGATGGCCAGCCTGGAGTCACAGAAATTCCTAAGAAAGGGAGATTTGAGGAGGAGTGCGAGGCCAGGCTGCAGGGTGGGGCGCTGGTGGCAAAAACGGGCAGGAAAAGGTGCTGGGAAGGCACAGAGCCTCCCTGAGCTGTGGTAACTCAGGTACAGCAGAGGAAACTGCTGCTTTTCCATCCCCACAGAGGTCCAAGCCTCCTGCCCCACTTCAGCTATCCTCTCATTTCCCTACTCCAACATCCTTATGCTCCCAAACCTCAGAAGCATCACTGCAAAAGGTGAAAAGCCAGAGGTGAAAGACCAGCAAGGGCAGAGCATCTTCAAAGGACAGTGGTAACAAAGTCTGAGCAAAAACTGTCAACTCTGGGAAAAGCTGAGAACGGACAACATCTGCTCCATCTGAAATTGAAGGAAAAAATAATGAAAGCAGACCACTCATCTTTCTTCTATATCTGTCTTTCACTTTCTAGATTTTCGTCACAATTTTTGCACTACTTCTAGTGGGTATTTTCCAATCCAAACAAAACAAGCAAACCAAACACAGCAGCCGTGCAGAATTACTGGGATGGGTGAGATGGAGAGGCAGGTTTGTGAAAAGGGAAGAGGGAGACTGGAAGTGCAATGCTTTTATCTACTCTTTTGCTAGATGTTTTTTCTTCTTTCTTGTCTTTTTTTTTTTTTTTTTTGTTTTTTTTGTTTGTATGTTTGTTTCTTTGTGAGGATGAAGAATGAGTTATACCGTTTTGAGCAGGGGTTATTATTTCTCAGTTCTGATTGATCAAATGAACCAAACTCTGGTTCCCCAATTACTCCAACCTAGACCTACTGAAGCTAGTGGTAGGACTCCACTGGATGTCAATCAGCCCACAATTTCACCTGGCAGCTGAATATCAACACATTTTGTAAAAACAGATTTGGATAAGGCTCAATAAATGTCTTTGGGTGATGTCAGATCACTTTTTCTCTGTTTTAGGAAAGTGATTTACTTTCTGAAAAATGCCTGCATAAGTTTCACACCTTTTTTTCCTTTTTTTTTTTTTTTTTTTGCATCATCTGTTGTTATTCATAGACTCTACAGATGGAAAAGACCCATTAAGTCACCAAGCACTCCCTGCCAACACAGGACTGTTCTCCAGCAAACATTTGTTATGGTCTTGTTTATACTAGTTTTACATGCTCCAAACAACAAGGTTTCTGCCACTTCCCCAGGGATAGCAGCCAGCCAAGTTCATATTACTGACCTGCAGGAAGGCTTCTCCTCATTTTCTTCAGCCCCTATCTTCCCTCTTTGTGTATGCTCTGTATGCTGCCAGTGTGGCCTCTAAACCACCCCCTATGAGCCCCCCACTACATGAATAAGCATCAATTCCCCCCAAGCTGTTCCTGATCTGGTGCTCTCTCCAGCTTGTGCAATACTTCCTGTTAATCCCTACCCTGAGGTACAAAAGCAACATTGCAGGTTCAGTCGTACAAGAGGAGAATTACTTTCTCCACTCCTCTGTATGCTGCCTCTTGAAACACAAACTCAAATTGCAAAGAGAGCTAGGCCAACAGAAGGCACAAGAGATTCATGTCTCATTTACTGCCAGTTACCTCCACCAAGTGTCCTCATCATGGTCTTGTTTCTGTATTTGCATGGCCAGTGGAAGTGCTTTGGAATGCCTCTGTCCCATAGAGTTACTTGAGTTTTTCCAATCTACTGCAGCTTATAACTTTTACAGTTTCAAAATAAAAAGCAGGTTGTCTTGTAATTGTTTTCTCTATTCTCAATGGCAAACAGGGAACTGGGAAGCAAATGTGCCCTATACAGATAAAACACATGGCATATTTATATTAATGGCAGGCACAACAGAGTAACTTCTGCTTCAGAAGAATATTTGGGGTTTGCCAACAGTAAACAAATCAGATTGCAATAATGAAGTCATTCCAAGTCTCAAATTATAGAGTTAGCCTTCATTTATGTTGTGGAAAGCAGCATGAGCTGTTGCATGAGAAAATTAAGTAGAAATAAGAGTGTCAAGTGTTAAGCATTTCTCCATCAAATCAAAATAAAAGTACAGAGTCAGTGCTAAATTATACATTGATTTGCATGAAACACGTTGCATATGTTCATACAAGAAAAACAAACAGAAGAAAAACATAAAGAAATGCTCTCCCTTCTGTTTCACAATGAACTACGCAGAGCTCCCTAGTTTGCTAGTACCATTTATAAAGGAAAATAACACAAAACCAAAGCCAGCAAATTGAAAATACAGGGAATCAAGACAAAAGTTAGCTGAATAACCACAAATGGAAGGGATCATCTTGCCAATTGAGAAGAAACATGAGGAATATAAATACCATTTTTTTTCCTTAAAATCTGGATGCTGATGGCTCCATCGTGCTTTAATTTTCTATCCCTACACGTCCTGCTCTGCAAACTTTCCACATACTTCCACTCAGTTTCAAAGTGGAGTCCCCCTCTGAAATGGCACTGTACACATTTCATTGTGGGATCCCATGTTTGATGTCTGTCAGTGATTTTCAAATCAAAACTGCTAAGCTAACAAGTAAAAAACAGATTTCTTTATGTTTATTTCTCAGCTTGGTAGTCTGTGGCATGAAAACCAAACTCAGTTCTTTCCGATTCATGTATCAATCTCAATAAAAACTGGCATTTGTGGGAGAACACACCAATGGAGGAAGAGATGGATTAGGATCAAGCTGGTTTGCTTGTCTGCTGCAGAGTTGGCATGGTTGAGAAGGGTAAAACAGTTCCAGGGCAACCTCAGACAGTTGTTTGCAGTCTCCTTCCATGAGGTTATCATCTATGGAGCTTTGCTAGCAAAGTAGTGCTTTCAGCACTTGCTAATCCCCTTTCCTGCAAAATCTACCAGGTTAGATTAAATGCTTTAAATTGAATTAGCCCTGCTGCTGTTGCCTAAAGTAAATTAGGAACTGAGAGACCTAGAAATCAGCCTGCAGTCTTAGCCTCTGGCATGTCAGAATGCAATACCCAGCCGGATGGCCCATCTCAACTTGCCTCCTTTTTTGCTCAACACCACTGCTCTCCACCTGGCCATTTCCAGAGCTTTAGTGAGTATTCCAGATTTCAGAGACCAGAACAGATTTGGAGAAGAATCAGGATACCAAAACCTGGGGGAAAAAGTGGCCATTGAGTTAAGAGCTACAATGCTGCAGATGACCTATATGCAAATTAGTGACATTTTCCAGTATTAAAATAACATCCTCCAGGCTGTCCAGGTCACACACAGCTAATTGACACCTTGACTTCTCTCCAAGGAAGCCAATTTTTCTGAATGGAGAGAGGAAAGGGAGAAGAGAATTCACAGTGAGGAGAAAATGGTAGGTACTGGTATAGAAAGAAGGGGCCCAGGGAGTCCTTCTGAGAAGGCTTCATACTGGATTTTTGTTGAAGGTGTTTGCAGGTCAGGAAGACTCGTGTTAGTCCCAGCTCAGCCACTAAAGCATTTGCTCCTGTGAACTCAGTTTAAACACACACTTGCATGTCTCACCAAATGATGTCCCAAACACGCAAGTATTCATCACTATACAAAATAAAGTGTATTTCCAAACATTACAGGATCAGGACATAGGAGGGTCTTGAGCTTGTGCTGAGGTACTTTGCTGAACCAGATAATAAAACAGCTGCTATTAGCATCTGATAATGAAACATTGTGTAATGTGATGCAGAAATTAAAGATGAGAGGAACTGAAAAACTTACCTCTCTAATAAGGAGTTTTGCTAATAGTATTAAGGTAGATGCTTCCACCTAGTGACTTAGAGAAGTAGCTTATAGATTTTTACTTTAGAGGGCTGGATGGCAGCTGCAACAGAAAATGAAATTACAGAAAGACATCATTCATCATCTGTAGCCAAGAAGAGACACGACATCTGTAGTCAAGAAGAGAGACAAAAACTTACCTCACAAAACAGGTCTATACATTCAGGCATCAGCAATACCCAGGGTAGCCCTTCCACAGACAATGCTGGCCCAGTGCATGCACTCTGATTCACCTCTGGATAAACAGCCACCCCACTGTATCTGCTGTGCTACTGATAATCCTGGCCCTTCCAAGCCAACATATGGCAGAGCAGGAAGGACGACTCCCAGTGAGAGGAGGTGTTTCTGACATCCTTGCAGTAGGGAGGTCACCAGAATGGTGATTCCATCAAAGGTGTTGCCAAACCTGTCCTTCATTTATAAAATTTGAAAGCTGTAGTTTTTTGGTGCTCCTTAGTAATGCAAAAGCACATGTGCTAGATCTGGCCTGCTAGTTCATTTTAGCAGCAGCCTCAGAGCCCAGTAGTGTCATCCTTCTCCTCTATGCTACATTCCTTCTCTCAGACTCCTGAGAATTTATACACACCTGCACATGTGCAGAAGTTACTGATTTAAGCCCCTACAGCAATGCTCAGCAAAACAAACTCAAAAAAGAGAGAAGTACTCAGTATTAAGCTTCAAGATCATAACTTCAGCAGAGATCCATAGACTTTCAAGCCTAATGTTCCTTTATATGGGGAGCAATAAGTGGCTTTGCAGAAGGCTCAAGAGTGTTGAATGGGCAGCTGTCTAAAATCAATCTCATCCACTTCAAGATGTATTCGGCATTCTGTTCCTCTCTGAAAGTGCCACATCCAGACATAACAGGAGATGTCTGCTCACAACCAATCCTCAGAGAAGCTCTCTAGTCTGATGCAAGGCACAAATTCTGCTTGTAAGGAGTCAAGTCCTTCCTTCCTGTCACCCTGAGCCACTTGGTTTTGGGTTCTATTGGCTGGGAATGGAATGTGGGAGGAACAGAGGAAATTTGGGAGAAAGATATTTGGCATAGCTATGCTAAAGGTCTAATCCATGTAACTCACCCAAAACTTTCACTGTAGTGAGTGATAGAAGCAAGTAGAGAAAAACAGATTAGAATATGCAACTAAAAAAAATTAGTCAAAAAAAAAAAGAGTTAAATATCCCCTTGAGCTGTCCCTTATTTCCTCCTGTGATAGAAAAGGTAGCTAAGGATAACCAGCTCTGATTCAAGTCTCTAAATAAAGAGAGTAAAGCTGGAGTAAATGAATGCTGCTCTGATTTCCCAGCTGTGCTTAAGGATTCACTATCAGTCTGCAACAGTTTTGGACATGATCAGAGACATAATTACAGGCACCAAGTGAACATGTGAACCCAACAGAGAAGAGCAGAGGAGGGGTCAGCTAGTGGCTCTTTTCGCTTCACAGTTTTTAAGTTAGGAGTCCTGTTTCTGTACATTTCCTCTTCTGTGTTCCTGCTTCTCATTGAACCTCATTTTTCTTTGTCTCTGGCTTTACTCCCTGTGGTCATTAAGGAGTGACCTCCAAGACAGTAAGCTATCTACCGTGAGCAGTTAAGTACCACAATTATCTTGAATCCCATCGTTTACCCTTTTGAAGCAACTATCTGTCTGTTTAGCTGACTCGGGACTTGAGCCAGCAAATGCACAGCACTGACAGCAGAACTCAACGACCTCAGCTCCCCTGGGCAAAGAATCAGGAGACAGTGGAAAGAAAAACCACTTGAAAATTGTTAAAAAAAATTAATTATTAGATCAAAGTTAGTGTGCCCAAAAATAAGACAATTCTTAAGAAGCAGATTTACTCCATTTGGTAGATGCTGCTTGAGCTGCAGGTAGCTTCACTTCTCATGAAATCGTGTTAAAAAACCTAATTCCCTTGTTAGAAGGCTTGGTGCACTCCCATTATTTTAATGTGTCCCTATTTTCTTTACTGCACAGATGTGGCCATTGCAGTGTTAATGGTTTTGCTAGCATGTTCTCTCTCATTTATGCTGAACTGACATGTATATATTAATCTTTCTCTAGTTAATGAATTCTTGTAGCTAAGATATGGCTCTAGATCTAGCTGAGGTCAGAAAGGAGGAAAAGTACATTATCATCTGGCAACTTCCAGCAATTTCTAACTATTTCATGTAAACGAATTGTTAATTGTACTCCAATAATTGTGTCAAGGCATCTGAAAATGTAAAATGTCCAAACATACCACCATCAAGCACAGCGAATTTGTCAAAATGGTATGTCATTAAAACTCTGGCTGATAATTTTAATTACAGCAGTGAAACATGAAACAACCTTCTTCTATCAACTGTGTAGGTAAACGAGGGCTTTGGTCATCACATCCTCATCACCTTTAAAGGTCATGACCTTGAATAATCACAACCCTCTCAGCTGCTCACCAGTTGCAAAACCAAGCAGGACTACGTTGTTCATCCAATTAGAAGAGCATCAAGCCATTGAGTCAATTCTTGAGGAAAACATGAGGCACTTCTTGGAACCTCTTCTTCTAGATTTATAGTGTACTCTAATTTTATCTACAGTCACTGAAATCTCTGTATTTTATTAAAGTAAAATATTTGGATTTAAAACATCTGAATATCTAAATTAATACTATCACGTGAGTATACACACTTACATGCTCACACATATATAGGCACATGTATGTTAAGTTTTAATATTTTTGCTATAATCTATAAAAGTATCATATAATTTATTGAAGTGCAGAAGATCTATTTTCCTTTCCCTTCTTCTGACAGTTTCTCTCTCACCCACATGGTTTATATGAATGATATTTATAACAGAGCTGTTTTGATCTGATAGAGCCTCAGTGAATTTACTGCTGTTTCTGTACCACTGTAACTGAACCTGACAAGAACCAGAAGAACCCGCAGTTTTATTTTGGGCTTTATAGGTTTTTCCTCACTCCCTTTTCTCATGCCTGGATGGGGTCGGCAGCTAAAGGCGACCCGCACATTCTGCAACAACAGATACAGGAACTGCAGGATGAGATAAATTGCTCCTTTGATCAAAACCAGGGTCAATTTGCCCTAGCTAATAATTGGTTTGTTAAGGGAGAAGAAAGAAAAATAAGAAGAAGAAGAAGAAGAAGAAGAAGAAGAAGAAGAAGAAGAAGAAGAAGAAGAAGAAGAAGAAGAAGAAGAAGAAGAAGAAGAAGAAGAAGAAGAAGAAGAAGAAGAAGAAGAAGAAGAAGAAGAAGAAGAAGAAGAAGAAGAAGAAGAAGAAGAAGAAGAAGAAGAAGAAGAAGAAGAAGAAGAAGAAGAAGAAGAAGAAGAAGAAGAAGAAGAAGAAGAAGAAGAAGAAGAAGAAGAAGAAGAAGAAGAAGAAGAAGAAGAAGAAGAAGAAGAAGAAGAAGAAGAAGAAGAAGAAGAAGAAGAAGAAGAAGAAGAAGAAGAAGAAGAAGAAGAAGAAGAAGAAGAAGAAGAAGAAGAAGAAGAAGAAGAAGAAGAAGAAGAAGAAGAAGAAGAAGAAGAAGAAGAAGAAGAAGAAGAAGAAGAAGAAGAAGAAGAAGAAGAAGAAGAAGAAGAAGAAGAAGAAGAAGAAGAAGAAGAAGAAGAAGAAGAAGAAGAAGAAGAAGAAGAAGAAGAAGAAGAAGAAGAAGAAGAAGAAGAAGAAGAAGAAGAAGAAGAAGAAGAAGAAGAAGAAGAAGAAGAAGAAGAAGAAAGAAAAAGAAAAAAAAAGAAAAAGAAAAAGAAAAAGAAAAAGAAAAAGAAAAAGAAAAAGAAAAAGAAAAAGAAAAAGAAAAAGAAAAAGAAAAAGAAAAAAGGTGAACTTAATAACGGTATTTTTACTTTACAAAAAGAAATGCAGCATTTCCCTGCATGTAATTACCAGCTGTAGTGTTCACAAATAACATTAGCTGCATTCAACCATTCTAAACGCACTGCTGCATTTTCCAAGAATTTATAGGATTTTGAAAACGGATGTGCATTTCCTCTTTGTTGAGACAAGCATTTGTTTCTGGTACTCTTCAGATTTTCTCCCTTACACTGCATATAAAAATGAAACTTGGCTAAGTGTTCTGGATGGTGCATAGGAAAGATAAATATGAGTTAGATTTCATTCTACTATGGAGGAAAGCTATTCAGGAACTCACTCACTAATTAAATTTTTATTTTACGGTAGGCATTTGGTAGCTACAATCAAATATAAAATTGCTTTTAATGAATGGTTTTATTTTGGATTTTGTCGTAAATGTTCTTACATAATAATACATTTTTGCCAATCTTAAATGTAATTCTATTTCAAAAACAATTGCTGAAGAACAGAAAAAAAAAAACCTGAAGTCTTATGCCATGTTCTTTTTGTACAGTTTTAAAGTACTCCAAGTGCAGCTTCCCTGAAGTGCATGAATGAAACTTCAAGAAACTGCACCCCCAGTAATTCATGCTAGAATCCAATACAAACTCTTTTTTTTTCCAGAATGTATCCACATTTATTAGCAATCACCAGATGGGATCCCAGTGTAACCTCAGGGAAAAAAACTAATGGCTTTCCCATCAAGTCATATTTGGATATGATCCAGTCACTGTTAACATATCCAAATTCATTAGGAACCACTGAATCCAAACCCTGTTTAATGCAAAAAGATACTTGGAAAGATCATTTTGGAAATTATTTAATTTCCTTCCACAGCAAAACAATCTCTAAAGATGTCAGGGTGGACCAGAAGTTGAATTCATTGGTTTACACTTTTGTGTTAGTGAAGTTTCTGAAAGAAATAAGACTTTAAAATGTAGAGTCTGTGAATGAAAGATAATGTAATAACTCTTTTTAAAAAAATTAAGTGTATTTAGAAGTTCAATTAACTTTTGAAAAGGTTTTGCAAAAACATTTTTGTTCATTTTATTTTCAATGAAAGCTGGTATTTCAGCTTCTCTGGGGTTTTGTTAGTTTTTTTTTTTTTTCAAGCTTTAACCTTTGTTTCCAGACCAATGAATGGCAAAATTCTCATTCACTGGAATTGGTAGGTTCAGTTATAACATAGATTTATTTTATTTGTATAGATTTATGCAAATTAAATCTATTTCTAACTTACTTTGTTTTTCCAAGTATGACTTTATTTCTATGAATTAAGCAACGCTTATGATCTGGCAACTTAAAAAATACTTTTCAGTTTTAAATATTATTCCATAAATTTGTTCAACTGTATAATTGTGACTCTTTCTTAAATTTCTATTTAGATAAAGAAACCTTGTTTTCTGTGTTTTTCTTACAGAGTGGATCTTGTATTCCCAAAATATTTTTTCCCTCTAATTTTATATTAATTCATATTGTTTTACATTTACTCCTGAAATGCTTAAGATGACTTTATTTTTCTCAGCTTCAATTACAATTGCAGGAATGGATGAATTTGTTGTAACAGTGTTCATTAGTATAAAAACAAATCTTTTTTTCTGTGCATTCCTAAAAATAAAAACACTTTTTGTTTGTGAATGCACAGAAAATAGTTTTTGTAGTATCCAAACTAATTCTACCCTAACACAAACTGTTATCCTTTTTGGTGTGTCTGAGGTTATTTCTAGAATTTTATAAATCTAACTAATTTTTAACCATGTGAAACTGCTGGTTTAAATCATTGCACATCATTACATTTGGACAATGAAAACAACACAGGCATTTTTACTTGTCTCTGGTCAACTTCACTTCTGGATTTCTCTGACACGGGACCTTAGCTGAAATCACCACGTGGAGATTTTAAAATGCAAATAAAACAAGCAGATATAAAACAACTCTCTTTCCACTGAGTTTCTGAAATTGTCATTAAAATGCTTCAGTTGATTGATAAGAGGCTTTTAAAGAGCCTTCCTTTTAAACACAAAGCACTATATATCAGAAAAAGTGATGGATCCCCTTTGTGCACTTTCCTGGAAAAAATGACATGTTTAAGAGAAAAACAAAAAATTAGATCGGGGCAGCATTTTCATGAAGTAGCATTTTTAGTAGATTTTTAGAGAATAACTGCACTCAGTCATAAACATATCAGTAAAAACATTAAGTGGCTTCGCACATATTTAAATGCCACTCCTTACTAGGACAGAGTACGTGACTGCATTTCCAGCGGCTTTTCAGGCAGTGAGGAAAGCGTGGAGCCCACGAGCCCCGGGGATACCCACAGCAAAGCGAGCCCCCGGGCTATGGCACTGCCCTGCCGCGGCACCGCGCCTTTCCCTGCAATTCCTGCTTGCCCCGCTGGAAACGGAGGACGTTTCTTAAACGAAGCAAAAAGGCACAGGGTGTCGGCGGGGCGATTCCGCACAGGGCCCGTGAGCCGGGGCCGCTGTGGGGCCGCTGTGGGGCCGGTCCCGGGACACGCCGGGGCCGCGCCCGCCGCGCTCCCGCCGGCGCCGCCTGCCGGGCAGCGGCTCCCCCGGCAAAGGCCGGCTCCTGCCCGCCCAGCACGCTCCCGCCGGACCGCTCCTGCACGGAGCCGGTTCCGCCTCCCTCCGAGTACCCCGAGACGGGCCCGGGTAGCCATGACACCGATACGCCCAGGGGCGAACGGACCGAAGCCACCAACTCACGGCGTCGGTGTTACTGCTGAATCTGAGTGAAGACATGACATGGTAGAAGCTGTTGCCGCTGAGCACGACAACGGATAAACCCAGTCTCACTCACTAGTGAATTTGGGTGATGCTGTTATGGACAATGAAATGCTGAGATGGAAATACATTGTGTGACAGACTTTGCCCTTTGTCCTCCTCCCATCTCTGTTACAGGGCAATCACCAGTTGTAGAAGTACAAATTCACTTCCCACCGCTAAGGGTTTCTGTCAGGAGCTGGTTAAGGAGTTCAACAAAAAACTTTTCTTCCATGGGGGGATGGTGGAACCCAAAAAACCACAAACCCTACAATTTCCTCAAATTCCAATCTACAATAAGCAGGGAATGATCTTCTGGAGATGGGACTTGATAGCATGTGTTAAGGACATGCATTGGCTGTTAACATCTTTCTGGTTGCCTAAGGAAACAGAACTGCAAATTTTGATTTTAAATTTTATAACAATATTTCTAAAATACTGGACAGAGTATAATATACTAAAATACTACACAGAAGGCTTAGCAAATTAGTATTTATCTTAAACAGCAAGCAAAATAACAAAAAATCCACATGCAATCTTCTCTCCCAAGAGGAAAAGAGAAAACGTAGTGCTTGACACTTCACCTCTCTTAAAATGATGGATAAAAACATAGGGGTCTGTATATAAACACACTGTACTCTACATTGAAACAATAGTTCCTAAAGTTATGACATCAACAGACCAACCTGTAACCTTTTCCAAGGATGATCTTACACCCTTGGTTTCACACTCAAAGAATTAAACATTTTTTTCTCTTCAACACAGTAGCAGCTAAGACATGGATGAGCAGTTCCAGTAACTGCAAGTACATGGATCACACTACGGCTGCATTTGATCCGAAGTGTGGCCAATTTTTTGGTTTTTTTCCACAAGAATTCAGGCAGACTTAAGGACATTTAGAAGAGAAAAAACAAAGTGTTTGAGGACACTCAGCTCTGCTTCAGATGGGTCACTTTGCAGCTCTACCACCAGTTTTGCACATAACCTGGCACACTTCAGTTCCAGGCTTCTTCCGGTACATCCTCTAACAATACCACATTCCAAGGGGGTGCAACAAATTTAGAAAAACAAGTGTATCTTACCTTTCTCAGTTCTCACAAACAATTTAGTTTTAAATATCTTTTTGCACATGTTAAGGGAACTAACTCAAATTTTGCACTTGTGGTGAGGCTGTTCTGTAGCAGTAGTGAGGATGAACTAAACCCAAGAGACTACAATCAAGAAGTTGTTGACACTGAGCCCTTCTAAGCTTTCATAGAAATGTTTTGTGTTCTGTTGCAAGACAAACTGCAGCTCTGATCTGATCTGCATCAAGTTCTGTCATATTTTGCAGAAGAAAGATGGGCAGAAGCACAATTGGCAGATCGAAAAATTTCTTGTTTCAAACACAGGTATAAGAATCCACCAAAGCTAAATTTACAGAACATTTACTGTCAAAGTAATTTAAAGACTCAAGATAGCAAGATGTACCATGGAATAACTATTGCACCTATGCGTTATGAATTTGTCACCTTTCAAAAGAGAGATATTATGTTTCACATAACATGAACATATGAATGGACCAGCTGGGCTGAGTCAGATCAGCCACCCTGAGACAACAAATGCACCTTTGCTTCCTGAAATACTATCCACAAACCCAACTTCTGGTTAAAGGCAAAAGCTTAAAAATGCTGCAAAATCTGCATTTAGACTTTAAAAGCCTTGCAAGAAAATTAACTGTAGTTAGAGAGAAAGTAGACTAGGTAAGTTTACCAAACAAGAATCTAGTTGACTAGATTGAAAACAGAGGAAGTCTGTTTGCTCTGAATATACAAGCACTTCATAAGCAGCCCTCATGCTGCCTTGCTTAGGACCCTTGATACACAACCCTCTTTTGCCACACCATGTACTGTTCCTAACATTTCAGACCTTTTATATTGATAAATGAGCATGAGAAAGATTAGAGAGAGCAATTTTTAAGTGACTGGGATGAGAGAGGAAACAGTGCAAATATCCTCTTCCCATTCTGCCTTCTCTTTCCCTTTAAATTCTGTCACTATTGATTAGGTAGAGATCAGAAACTGTAGTAGTGTATGGAGAATAAAATGACAGAGAAAATGGTGAGCTTGCCACAACTGTGCAGTGTTTATTAACAGAAGGAAGTTGTTAGTTCTTTCTCACTTTTAACTTGGAAAAAAAATCCCGATGTCTGTTTCTTCTGAATTAGGAAACTGTGAGTTGGACAATGCAGCTGGAGAATGGAAAGGAAAAAGCTGAAAAGAGCCTCTTCCTGCAGCAGTGAGCTCTCAGATGGCACAGTCAGTCCTGCCCTGAAACTTCACTCGTAAGCAAGTTAAAGTTGATGGCAAACCATGGCCTTAAGAGAGTGATGCGTAGCTCTTGCTTCAGACTCTCTTCCTCCTCACAAATGCCATAACTCAATTCAGACTATGCCACCTTGAGCAGCAGATTGCTTTGCCTCACTCAGATTTCTGCATGCTAAGGCTAGAGCCTCGTATCATCTGATACCAGATATGTTCACACTACAGATCAGACATGGATCAGGTATCCAGCTTCCATCGAAGTCAGAACCCACAGAACTGTTCAGGCAGCAGGAGGAAAAGGTAGAATAACAGAAAGAGACATACACTATAAAGCCTTTGTACAGGACTCCTTTTGTTGTTTTCTGTTGTTCACAAGTTGTGACTGTGTATCAGGAGACTGTTTTGTACCATGTGGTCATGACATTCTTCCTCCAGTACTAAGCAGTCCCAAACTATATTTAGTACCCTCTATAACAGTGTCGGCTGTAGATAAGACTCCAATACTCTGCCCTTCACTGAGAAAGACTTTCAAAAACCCCATTCAATGCTCTTGCTTGACCAGAAGTTCTCTCTGCATTCACAACACTGTACTGCACAGTGGCCACACAAAGAGGCACTAATGCCACAGGAGGAGAGGTGGCTCATGAATCAGGACAGCCTGACACAACCCCGCCCTCACCAGCCTGGTCTTTCTTCCTGGTCTTGTACTGCCTCCTACTGACGCTGCTTTAAGGCTATAAGACAATCCAGCTGAAAAAAAGGGGGAAATAAGAATATTTTCAGTGTTTCTTAGCTAATTGGTCCCCTGAACGACTTGACTAGACAGTGCAGAAGTGCCCCAGGGCAGGAATGAGCTACCAGAAAAGCCCAGGAACCGAACCATCAGTGCTGCACGTTATTTTAGATATCTGAAATAATTCACTTTAACACACAAATCCTTCACACAAAAAGGGAAGACCTTGTCATCTTCCTAAGAAACTGCCAACAGCCTGCAGGACATTTAGCAATTTGCTAATGCAATTTTTATAATGTATGAATACATGCACATCTTATAATATCATATTAACACAATTACAGAATTAAAAAAACTCAATCACCACAACTCTGACAGTGCCATTCAAGTTATACACTTCTAGATTTCCATCTAGTTTGTTTAATCAACTATAACCTTTTATCCCTCAATCCCAACCTAAAGAACATTTTTTATGTAAAGACCAATGAATTATGATATTATTAGAGTGCTGTTTAGAAGCAGATCAGTTACTTCTTTGAAAATCCCTCTGTGGACTTTTAAAATATGTATTTCAGTCAAAATCAATTATGTTTAAATTCTTTTCTATTGGAAGGAAACAAGACTTTTTCCATCAACTCAAACAGAAAAATGTTTCAGATTCAGGAGTATGAATCAAATACTCAAAGGCAACTAAATAATTTGGAATTTCCATTCAAAAAATAGAGCTGGTAAAAAAAAAATCCAAATACAAAATTTCAGTATCCCCATATAGTATACGCTCAAATCCCAGAAAGTAGAATTTCCCTGCTGTATCCGTGACTCAGCCTTTGGGGTTACATCCATACTGCATGTTTAGCCAGGTTCCTGCTGTCTGTCTACAAGTAAGCTTTTAGCCTGGGTTACAGATCCCACCCAAACAGCTCTCAAAAACGTTTCCTGGCCCATAGAGAGCTCTCCCTCACCCGAGGGAGGTATGACATTGTACACAATACACTGGTACTAGACTAAGAGCTATATTCCAGTAAAGACAGCGGTTTATTCCTTCCTTATCCTCCATTTCACCTCAAAAATAAAACAGGATGTCTTAAAATATCTGTAGCATAAGTGAACATGTTTGACTTTATCCTGGACATCATGAAGGAAATACCTCACACAGCCAGTATGGTTGCAGGAAGGAAGAAACTTCTAAATAAAACATCAGTGCAGCATCTGCTGTCTTTCACTTTCAAGACTCAAATTCTTAATCTGGTCACAAAAGCAGCAGAGCTGTATAACTGTTGCTATACAACAAAGCTCAGGGTTAGGTCATAAAAGCACAAATAAGCAAGACTATTCAGTTATAAAGGTAATTTTCTCTTGTAGAGGAAGCAGCAGAGGCAGCAGTGAAACAGCTCTGGAGAGAGGACAGCCTAAGGCCAGTGCAGCAGTGGCAGGCTTGATGGACACAGCGCAGACGATGGCTGTGCACCTAAAGAATAAACTGACTCTGAAGCTGTACATCCTAACAGGAGTACTTTGCCAGTTTAATCATCTCCACTCGGGAAAAGCAGCCTGCTTTCCCATCAGGAGCTGCTTGAAAGTCATCTGATTTACAAACAGCATGTCAGAAATAGCACTGTGCTTACTCTATAGAAAAAACAATTGTTTTTTCACACTTAAGCCTGAGAAGCTCCCCTCCTCAATTCCCCAAAGCAGGTATTAAGCAGAATAAACCCTACATCGTTACAATAGTAAAGAAAAACAATCTGAATGTTCATTCCATTCCTGGTTAAACACATTCATGAACACTTTCCTTTACATGAATCAATTTTAAAGTAGTCCTAATCTACATACTAACATTTAGATAAGTTTGATACTAAAATCAAGATCCATTTATCTAGTAATACAAAAAAAATCTGACAGCAGCAGCTGTTCTTATCAACTAGCAGAGCTTTTATGAACTTAATGGAATTATTTTTAAAGTACGAAGTTATTAATGGCATATAATTTGGTAATATGTGACCTATATATCTTACCAAGTCATTAACTGTTAATTTCTGCGACACACTGGTTTTTCCTTTAACACTGTTGTAGTTTTTGATGTACCTTTCCCCTAACAATACTAATAAACACATTGCATTTTTCCGGAAGAACTTAATTTTCTATGACAATGGGTTCTTACTGGATTTTAGCATACTACAACCTACTGTAATTAAAAGAATAGATCTTCTTTCCTACGGCCAAGTTATCGCAACAAGTACAAATCACCATTTTTGGGGTAAATTACAGAATGTGGATCTCATCTTGCATGAAGCTGGACAAAGCTTATGCCCTGTACCCATACCTGGTACCTGAAAAGGCAACATACTGCCGGGTTGGTACTGTAATTATTTCCATCCTTGAAATGTGAGACATTTTAAAAACACAAGCTTTCAGGGTAACTAACCCTTGCATCTGTCATCACATGTTATTGCCAAGTAATACGCACCCAACTGTAGCTAATGACATAAATGGCATCTGTTACACAATCATGCAGTATTTTATCCTATGCACACATTGTAAAGCAGGACAGGTAAGTACCATTTTAAGAGGAATAAATGGCTACTGAAAACACATATGGAAAGGAAAATTCTCGTTTACTTTACTAAAACTTGGAAAAGATCTTAAATAAAACGATTTTATTTTCATTCTGTGCATTTGCATTCTCTCGTTTTAATAATAAAAGAATCAGTTGTACTTTCACTTATTTAGTTCCTACAATATTTCTGTTGCAGACAGCAGTGAAATATTTTGTTGTTCTCTTTGTGAACTTATGTCAGACTGACACCTTCTCATTTTACTTGCAGAATTTTCATGAGGCTCTGGTGTTGTTTCAGCATAAAAATTTTGGAGTTACATATGAGAATACATTTTTGTTAATTATCAGATGTTAAAAGCAACACAAGATAGCGCAACAAATTTTACAGAAGGATTTAAAGGATACAGCGTGTTTACAGAATCCTTTGGTATATTTACTAATAGACAAGTTACATTGACAAAGACCACAGTACAAAAACATTTGGTTTAATTATTTTTAGGATGTCCTTTACTGTTTTCGGTGTTCACAGTATAAAAGATGAAGACCCTCGCCCCCCAAGAAAAGAGATAATCACAGGCAATTAGTCTATTCAAAGGCACTCAGCTTGCTTTGGAAGTTTGGCAGACACCAAGCTGCTATTTCTTTCATCATTTGCTGGACAAACAGTCTCTTCAAAAATTCATTCAACACAATAAATTACAGTCAATGACCAAGCACAAAATCTCATGAACTTATGTGGGAAATTTATTTTGTTAAACAAAATATTCATGATCTTACAAAACTGATTTTACCAGGCGAGGCCTTTGGCCAATTTTGATTTTTTTTTCCCTTTAATGCGCTGAGCCTTAAGCTTCTTTCTTTGCCTGGAATTCATCCATATTGGGTACTGTCCATGCTGGTCTAGAAGAGTTTTTTTGTTTCGTTTATTATCCATCTCCATTTTGCAGTCATCTGAAAATTAAAGGTATTTTTAATGAGTAAAATATATGAAACAGCTTCATAGAAGCTATTTTGTTACCAGATTCCCCCAAATAATAAAAATATCCAAAACCACCACAGTATTTCTACATAGAGAACCGAAGGGTTTATAAACTGAAAGCACTTTCCAAACCAATGCAACTGCAACCAGGGAACTTCAACAGTTGATAGCAAATGTGCAATATTTTTCTTAAAGGCCACGTCTGGGCAGAGCATCTTACTCTGTAGTCTGCAATCTGTTCCAATCCTGCATCTAAGAAAACTGTATATTCCATCAGGGAAACATGCATGAAGCCACAGGTTTACTGAAACATATGCACAATTACACACTTTTTATGATGTGACGTTTAAGATCTGCTCTAAAAATTTATTCTGAGTGGAGACGAAGACAAGTAAACAGAACAGGAAAGAGAAAAGGCGAAATACAACGACAGCACGAAGTATCAGCCAGTGATGCCACACTTGCCTCAAGGAGTGAGCATGGCATCAGGTGCAACACATTTACAGGCAGAAAGAGAGGATTAATCTCCAGGAGGAGGAAGACTGCCCATGACAAGGTCAGTCCCAAGAACGGCGTCCCCAGCTGGCTAACACCCCACGAACGCCGTGTCTCAGTGAGATCACAAGGTGCAAGAGGAACACCTTGCTAAGGACTGACTGGAACTGTGCTCTGTTATTTCATCCCAACCATACGTGTGCAACTCCAGCCTTTACCACAAGTTCTATGGAGAGGATTCAAGACTCTTATGTTGTGCTTGTCTGATGTTGGGAGACAAAGCTCAGGTGGAAAAGGCCAACGTGCTGCTCCAAGAGTTGAGGCTGATAGTCTACAGGAATCTGCACCAGCCATGTGCTTATGGAGCCCTAAATTGGGGGCCTGCAAATACTTGCAATCAGCAGAGAATCAGCACAGGGGCCTGGTGGCAAAACCAAAAGCCTATCCGTTTCTTAAGAGGAAAAACTGGCAAAAAAACTCAGAGTGTGCTGTAAACCATACCCTAAAGTAACACAGTAAGATGTCTAATATATACCTATATATTTTCTTTGGCTGGAAAATTATTTATCTGTCTGAGGGATGTACATATTATGGGCGAAGTTTTTATCTACTTCAGTTTTTGTAACACTTGGTGATGTGAACTCCTTTGTGTCCTCAAAAGTCCTCTCAAAGAAGACACCATTATTTTCACAAAACCTGTAGTTGTTTTGCGAAATATGTATTTTCTTAGGTATTTCTGAGGCTGCTATCTCTCTGCAAAAGCCAAGTGAAATCTCCACCTGCAGAGAAGTTGCCATCAGAATCGGAAGGAGGTGCAGGGAACAACAGACAGCCATGCATTTACTTCAGAAACTAGGTTTAAGGCGATGATTCCTCCTTCAACATCAGAAGTCTGACAGTGTTCCAAAACATTTCAGAAATTCAATTCTAACTATCCCTTAAAGAATAACTTTTACACCTGGTTTGTGGGACAAATGAGAACCAGAGATAAAATTACAAATTATACTTAAAGCTACCCTTAATTGGACAAGTATTTTTAGATACCATTCTATTTACATTTCCAGTCTCAGAACATCTGAAGTGGCACAAATTGGAGAATCAAAGAAAGGCTATGACTTAGTCTGGAAGTCAGTTTTGGAAAGAGAAGGCATCTTTCTGACTCCTATCCAGTATGCAGCTATTCAAAACCTTTGTTTCCACTTCCTGCGTTACCTCCTTTAGTTTACATTTGATTCCAGACACAAAGAGGAAGATGGCATTATCAGCAGACACTTAATATCACCCACTCCTGCACCATGTGCAATGCAACACTAATTAGTGTTCAGAAACTGGGCCGGGCCTACTCCTACCCCAACTTCTGTATGTTTAGATTTCCTCCCCAAATTAGGACTACTTGGCAGCAAACATAATACTGTGATTGGAACAACTGCTAAATGGTGAATCCGCACTCACCTGATGTTGTCAGAGATGTCTTTCCATACGATACGTTACATACTTTACATACTAAAACCAACTGTTAATAACCTTGTTCCACAAGTGACCGGATGCAATATGGATGGCAGTGTTGCGAAATTACCAGATTCAGTGTTTTAGCTTTAAAAGACAAATTTTCCGGCTCACCGTTCTCAGCCTGTGACAACCGTACGCCTGATCCCGGCAGTGAAACGTCACAGGATCAGCAACAACGCTGCAGGGCCTCCCGCACCTGGGCGGCCGCAGCAGGAAAAAAACAGCCGGAGCCCGACTCACCTCTCTGCTCCAGGACTTTCTCGGGAGGCACCACGGTCGCCACCTCCTTGACCTCCTCCATGATGACATCCGCTTTGGTTCCCAGGATCTTCTTCAGCCTCTCCAGCTCCTTGGGCGCGTTCTTCTTCCTCTTCTCCGCCCGCATCTTCCTCCTCCATTTGCTCCTCAGGCTCTTGGCCATGTCCTGCGGGGAGGGAAGCGGGAACGGCTCGGAGGGACCACGCACGAGGCCGCGCCGCGCGCCCGCGCATGCGCAGCGGGAGGCGCCCGGCCTCCCGCGGGGGCAGCTGGGCCCTACCGTAACTCTCCGAGCGAGCGCGCGGCCGCCTCACGGCTTCGGGCCCGTGCGGGTGCGCGCACACAGCGCTGCGCGGCCGGGGCAGCCAGCGGCAGACGCGCAGCGATAAACGTGTTCCATCACAACGCACAAAGCAAGGTTTTAGTCTTAGCTCCGGCCCCGCTGTTCTGAGTGAAATCCTAGGGCAAAGGGAGAGATGATCACACTCGCTCAAACCCATTCGCAGTCGTACTAAGACAGCCTCGCGGAAAGCACACCCGGTGCCGGCGCGGGGCAGGCAGGACGCGCATCTTTGCCCAAGCAGTGCATTCCTCGTCGCCCACCTCTCCCTGACAGGACAGGCGAGCACTAGCAATCCCTCACTGAATAGGAAGAAAGCCTTTCAAAATCGTTTTTACGCTCCCTGCCCCTCCAGCATCGCCACAGCGTGGGAAGGAGCCACAGTGACAGCACCTTCACCCTGCCAGCCCGACCCGTCCGCAGCGTTCATTCCCAGCACCCTGAAGTGTTCCAGTCTCAGTTGCAAGAACAGACTAAAGGCTTTCCAGTTTTTATTGACACACAGTGACTTTTATTATACACAAGTTGATAAAATGCCATAATCAATCGCCAAACGATTTTTCAGAACACTGAAAGACAGGCAATAAATAATACTAAAATGAAGAACATTCCCTTTCATTGTTTTAACACCCTCACAGCTTCCATAGCAACACCTCGTAGTAACGACAGAGTATTTCCATCAGAGACAGCATTTCACTTTACCAAACAAAGACGAAAAAAAAATTATCTTAGTAAAACATTGCACAATGGTAAACTCATGCTACCCTTATGTGGTACATAAACTAATGATCAATCCCAAGGAAACATTTTCAGCAGCTACAGAACAGCAGAGAAGCTTACTCTGGAGCAATTAGGCAAAATTTTGATCATTAATTATGTCAATTGCAAATTAAGTGATTAAAAAATGACTGTAATGATGACAGCATGTTAACTACATAAAATACATGGTCTGGAGAAAAACTGTAGCTATTTAAAAAGCCATTTTTCCCTCTAAAGAGGGATCAATATTCACGGAATGCAAACATAATAAAGATTCAGTCTTTAGAAGGCAGAACTACTGAGTTTGCAGATCATCCAAATGCTTAACTTTACTTGTGCTGTAGTCAAACTACACCTTTTTTGACTACTTTTTATTAAATGCCTCCAGGAAACGCAGCAGGTGCAAGAATAGATTGATGATGTCCAAGTAGAGATTGATTGCAGCCAGTATGTACTCTTCAGGGGACAATTTGTGCATCAGCAAATGAGTGTCATAAATAATAAATCCACAGAACAGAAGAGCTCCAGCAGCGGCAAACACCAACTCTATTGTCTCACTATAGAAAAACAGCTGGAGGCAGATAAAATATGAAAAAGATACTTGTGAATTTCATTATTTTTATATTAAAATCCCTGTGATATGCCATATCTAAACCACAGCCTTTCTAGTGTTATGTACACAAAGCCGAGGTATTATGCTGATATTTCAATACTCTTATTCCATACACTCTCCAATCACACAATCTCTGACTGAGTAAAAGCACTTCCACTTACAAGGGAGGAAGCTCTGGTCTCCAGAATTCTAGCAGCAGAACAACTATAGAATCAAAATACAATTAAATCTCAAATCTACTTCACATTCTCTTCATCAAATAGTAGATCTCAATTGACAAATTTTGTCAATCAACCCAAATATCCCTTTTATGTTGGCAAGAACAGCACCCAACAAATATCTAAATTGAAAATGTGTGGTTACAAGATCACCAGCATGATCTAGAACACTAAAGGATCCGGTTAAGAACTTTCTTTCATTAAGCTATTTTTGGCTGATCCAAACCTTTTAGCTACACTAGAAGTTAGTAGAAGGTCCGGCTCTCAGCAACCAGATCTTAGTGGAAGGCATCCCTGGTCACGGCAGGAGGGCTGGAACCAGATGATCTTTAAGGTCCCTCCCAACCCACACCATTCTGCGATTCTGTGAATATCTTTTAACTGTGAACACAAAGTATCTTACCCTCAAGAAACCCGAGATGATTAAAATCCACAAACAAGCAAAGAGGCTGAAAGAAAATAAATTACACTGTGACCAACAATATACTTTCTTTTAGACTTAACTTAAAATACCCTCCTTTCTTCTAAAATCTCTTCACAATTTATTGGGCAAGTAAATGTCTGGGAATTCTTAGATGCCAACTGTTCACTCGTGTCAGCAGTAGAAGTTTTATAAAGCTGTCAAAAGTTATGTTTTAACTTTTTTAAAGATTTGAAACATCTACCTTCTCTCTCAGTGAAAAATCCAGGTAAACTAGTTTTCTAACTGTTTTAAGAATCTATCACTGAAAATAATTTCCCAAGGATCAGAACTGGGTAAAATTAATAATTTAAAATAAATAACCCGCACCATTCCCTTGAAACAGGTTCTATTGACCTGTATTCCTTACTATACCTGCAAAGCTTGCTTTAAGAAAGAAAAAAAACCCAACACCATAGCAACAAAAAATTCTTTTAGAAAATCATCAATATGACAACATACCCTGCTCCAAATTTGCTGAAATCTCTCTTTGACTGCAAGGTATATGCAGTCAATCCAAGAAATACAGCAGTAGTAAGAATAAAGGCTTGCAAGACGATGGAGACATCATAGAAACTCACTGTAAACAGAAAAAGTAATCTGTCAATTAAAGAACACCACACTATGTATTTGCTGAGTTATCTTTTGAGGAAACAGAAATTCAAACTTAACTGTGAACAAAATTAAGTAAATTATGCCTGAACTTGTCTTTGCGTTTCAAATTCATGATCATAGAACTCAGGGATCTTGTACTAGGTACAATTGACAGTTACTTTATAGCTGTAGCTTCTTAAATGGAAATAACTGGTCTTCCCTAGCCAGAATTACGAAAACATCAACAAAACAAAACAAAAATATTTTAAGCATGGATAACAGAGCTCTTAAGGAAAAAACTATATGAATTTTTCATGATACTGAAACAAGAGGAAAAATAAAACAATCCCCTATAAAGGCTCAAAGTTTTGATTAGGGGACAGGAGGGGCAAGATAGCAGAAACAAGTGCAACCTTTTTCCTCCCCCCTTCCTCCTTCATCTTTCTTTTCCCCAAATAAGGGGATCATAAGCCACAACGAAGAGGTAAAATGAAGGTTCAAGGTGATGCCATGATGTGACTGCACAGTGCCTCATTTCAACCCTGACCATGAAGCACAGAATTCTCCAAACTCAGATTCCCTTCAAGGAAATTGAGGGGACAGACAGGACTATTTCAACTTGAAGATCACCTCTGCTGAGAGCTGAACATTATGAAAGAGAACATTTTCAGCTATACTGAAAGAATGGATTAGCCAACTGATTTCTCACTTCAAGTTTATACAGTTTCATTTCTGAATCAGAATTCAGTTTTCTCCCTTGATTCCACGGTTTTGCTAAACTCCTATCACTGTCACTAAAATTTTCAAACAGGATTCATTATCGTTTTAGACACATCTAGAAAACCCTAATGGCAATTAGTATAACATAATGGATTCCTTTTCCAAATTCATTATGGATACAGACAATAGGATGGCTACTACTTACCTGTAATGGCAACTGTCAGTGCTTCCAGTAGTGTCTACAAAAAGCAAACCCAAAAAAATAGAAGGATAAGAAAAAAATCAAACCATTAAACATTAGGTCTTGTGTTAAATCTTTGTGTATGAAAACATGTTTAGTTTTCAACAAGAAAATGGCAATCATACTGTCTTACTGGGCTGAAAAGTTGTGTTACATAAAAAGAGTACAATACAAAGTGAAAATGAGCGAGAGACTGTCTCTATAGAAAAATGTCACATTTTCTACTGTAAGTGCAGAGCATTTATATGACACTTCTTACAAACTATCAAAGGGGCTATAAAATTAATACATTTTAATATCTTGTTGGACAGCTGTCTAACACAATGTGTGCATCAGTTTCCTTTCCACACTTATCCTTTAAACAATCCACTTCACAGCAAAGCTGTCTTTGTATTTATCACAAATACAATTTAGGCAACTCTTAAAGCATCAAATTTTAATTGAGCTACTGTGACTTCTTTTCAGAAGACTGATTTGCTACATAATCCAAAATATCCAAGAGCAACTGTTAGCCTGGCTCTACATATTCACATCATCAGGCAGAAGACTGAAATGTGGGGACAGCTCTGACTGATCTGCCTGGAAACATGCTCAGAATTTAGCACCAAAAAGACAACGACTGGAGGAATAAACAGCACGGCTGGTTTGGGGCTCTACTGGAGGCCGTCCATTAACCAGTTTAGGTTACAGCAATGCCTCCTCCTTTCCTACACAGAAAAGGACCCTGGCATCAACAAAACAATGAGAGCAGACAGATTTCTACAGACACACACAAAAACCCTTGCTCAATTTGGTTCCAAGTTCTAACACTCTTCCTAAAAAGATGCTGAAAGAAACCTGAAGTGCCTGCTATCTAAGAACAACCTGTGCACAGAATCTCCAAAAAGTCACTCAGACCTTCATAAATACATAGGATGTCTTTCAAGGAATACAAGAAAAACAAACAACACACCTCTAGTTTCAAGGAATTAATTACAATGCAAGATATTCTAGGAAATATTAAATTGAATTAATTAATCAATTAATAAGTTAACTGAATTAAACACTTACAAATCCAAACAGCAGATATAAATTAACAGGGTGCTGGTGTCTGTAGAGGGTCAGTGCCACGATTACAGCCAGAGATCCAAACCCAGATATCAAAAGCAAGGCAGGCCTGTAAAATTCCATATTAAAGAAAAAAGGAATCAAATATCTGTAAGACTATGGAACAGTTTATATAAAAACAAGGTTTTAAGTGATCATCTATGAAAAGATATCCAAAGCAAATGTAATGCAAGTTTACAATAAAACTGTTCTAAAACATACTACTACAAATAATCAGTTAAAAATAGTACAGTCACAAGTAAAGACAACCTTTTTTTTTACACTAAAGCTAAAGATTGCCCAGGAATACATCATCTGGAAATAAACACATACAAAGAAGAAAATCCATCCATACAAAGTAAGAGTATTAAAGTATATGTGCTGTTTTGCCTGTTCTAACTCCATATTCAGAAAACTATTTTTCATAAGCACCCAAATGCAACAAACATGGGCACTAATTGCACCAAAGAAAATCAGTACTGACCAGTAAGTATTGCTAAACCACGCAAGTAGCCTTCCAAGGAAAAAAAGGGACCAACATCAAACACAAAATCACAACAGTTCTAAGTGAGAAGGACAATATTAAATTATCAGATTTAAGTAGAAAATGGTAGTTTTATAACTATTGTTGTATACTAACTACACTATACTAACTATAGCTTATAAAGAAACGGAAACTTTCATGCAGTGTGTAATCCTCCTTTCTTATTTGGGCTTCAAAGTGAAAGTAAAAGTCCAAAAGTGCACTTATAGGAAAACAGAAACCAGATTCAGTGCTCTTCTCCTTTCCCAGCTGTTCTTTTCCCTGGCCTGTTCACCACAGTTTGCATTTTGAGACTTACTTTATCATGAAAATCTGAGGCAAAAAGAAGCATGCCAACAAGAATTTAAGCAGACTAATTTTCTGAGGGGAGTGAGGAGAGGGAAAGGGGAAAAAGAAGATGGGAGAGGGAGGAAGAGGAATAAGACATGATTCTGCTTTTTGGAACAGGCACCTATAAACAACAGCATTCCAAAGAGATTCTAAAAGTACTCAGACTGTAAAACAAGAAATGTCAGTAACTGAGATGTTCTGCAACTCATGTAAAAGTTTGCAGAGCACAAATATTGAAATAAGCACTATTAATAAAGCATGGATTAAAATAAACAACAACACAACAAAAAATAGTTTTCATAGTAAACCAAGGAGAAAAATGTCAGAGAAGTTAGTCCCCAAACTTTTTAGTTTAAAAGTATCTATTACAGCAACAAAACACAGGTTATAAAAATGATTAGGAAGACTGAAGTGTAGCAACAAGCTACATAATTTATACCTAACACATGCTAAACAGCTGCATTTCACCTTAGAATTTACCTCTCATGAACAAATGCCTGCACTCCAGTAGAGTATAGGAAAATTGCAGATGTGACTGTGGTCAACAGAACTTGAACAGAAAGAATGCTGTAGACCTTTCGCAGAAATGCTGGAATAAGGAAAATAAAAATGAAATCACTTTTGACTCACACTTTCAAAGTTCAACAGTAAATCAGACACAGCTTTTCATTTTCATAAGGAACCATTATAAAGTCATATGGACAAAGCACAGACCAAAGTCGCAAAAAGCCATTTTACTTTAAAAAACTGACACAGTACTACAGCAAAATTACATTTATTCCTGGACATCATTATTTAACCATTAGCAATGATGACAAAAGAAATACAGAAAACATTTGCAAGGAATTTACTTTGAATTAGTTTAAGAGCAACAGCATACCTTCTCCATCATGTTACTGGTGCCTCATGGATCTAACTGACAGAAAATTAACATGGAAGGCAGAAACAGCCATGAAAGTTTAAAAAGGAAAAGATTTTACTTTTTAAAGTTTTTTTGTTTTCTTTTTTGATTGCCCTTCCATCATATTAAATATAATTTATCATCATTTCAAACTTGCATTGTACTGAATGGTTATCCACAGGCACAAGCTGGAAAAAAAATCCTAGAATTAAGAGGCCTCTTAATTCCAGAATTACGGAAAGAAAAGTGTAGTTCAGGACATACAGATGTATCATACAGATACTCTCTGTTCTGAATAGAAGAAGTCCAAGTCCATTAGGCAAAAAGTTGTAAAAGGAAGAATAAGCTTGTAAGGAATAAAAAAAAAATCAGTCACTAATAGCACAAGTTTAAGAGCACATACTACGAGAAACCGAATTACCTGTTTACAGCAGGTAAAGTGAAATACACTTGTTAGCCACGAGGGACTGGGGTCTACGTTGTCATAATAAACTGACCAAAGGTACAAGTAGACTCCTAGCTTGCAAAGCCTTCCCCCCACATTACTAAATGCATCAGCAATTCTACTAGTGGCATTATCTGTTTCATACCCCCTATGGCACACCTGTTATTTTTCAAACAAGATAAAACTGTATTTTAATAGGAAGCCATCTCCTGATTATCAGAAACAAATAATAGAAGATTTCACAGTGCGCAGCTGTTTTTACTCCAAAATGTGTCAGGTGACACTATTTCAGCAAGGATTACTGATTAGACACATGCTACGAGAGTACTCGATGCGTTTGAGACCTGCACATGAACAGCAAAGCAGGATGTCATGGGCATTGGTGTGACCTCTCAGCACGCCAAATGCTTCGGTGGAAGAGACAAAGGTTCTAACACTTAGCAGAAGAAATTCAAATCCTTCAGTCTCACGGTTAAACTTCCGCACTGACAGTCAGTAATTCTAGCGTTTCTGAACGGCGGGGTGAGTACGGCTGGAAAAGCGCTCTGCGACCACCGAGCCCAGCCCGTGCCCGAACACGGCACCCACCGCCGCGTCCCGGCTCGCCGCCAACGCCGCCGCTCCGCGGGACCCCGCAGCTCGCCCGTCGTGTTCGGACTTCAAAACTCGCCACTCCGGACAAAATCAAGTCCCAGTCTACACGGGGTACCGGGTACACGGGGTAACCCCTCTCAGGAGAAGACCTACCCCCTCCGCGGTTAAACGACAAAGCCTTTCGCCCGTCCCTCACCCTTGATGCCTAACCCGGACTTAAACAGCGCCTNTGGACGCTGGCCGAGGCCACGTTGCTGCCATAGTTGAAGTCATCCTCGATGGAGCTCCGCGGGTAGCGCTGCTCAGCCGCCATGGCCGCCGCCCGTCTCCGCTTCCGGGGGCCGAGCAGGGCGCCCCGCCGAGCGGCCGAGCGCGTCGATCGCGGGCGCCGGCTTTACCCCGAGCGCCGCGTCCTGCCCGTGTGTGATTCGGGTGTGAAGGGCCCGGAGAGGACGTTCCAGTGACTGGAAAAACCCGGCCCTCCGGCCCTTTTCACCTTCGAGTCACTGTGCCTGCTGTCCGGACTGTGCTGCGGCAGGCAGCGGCTGTGCAGGGCTGCGGACACGTACCTGCGTTCAGCCGCGCCTGATGGAAGGGGCTGCTGCTCCCCTCAGCGTGTATCCCACAGGGATGAGCTCCACTTCCAGAAACCTCTAATGCAAAGCAGCATTTTACCACGGCGTTCTGCTAGTTTCGTGTCCCGTCCTTCAAACTCGGTGTAATTGAACAGAAAGCAAAGATGCCCAGCGTTTCTCAGGCGTCACACAGCTCTTGGTTCAGTCCGACCTGATGGTAGCTCACACTGAGCAATCGCAAAAGCCGCGATAGTCCCTTTTTGCAGTAGGTTATTTTTTTAACTGGTGAATATTATCTAAGGTGTGCCAAGAAACTGAAGCGACAGACACTTTAGAAATATATGTAATAGATTTGACTAGAAGTGCTTTGGAAAATTGGAAAATAGTGGCCTGGACTGGATTCGGCTTCTCAAGAGAGAAGTAAATCAATTCTATGGTTTTGTGATGAAACAATCTTGAGCAGCTTTTCTACCGAGTTGACTTAAGTTACTATATTTCACTTGCAGAGACAAGAATTATGAGCATGACTTTATATTCTGGGAAGTATTTATGATTTTCTTAGCATCATTTTGCATTTTTTAGTTGCAGCAGAGTAGGATCTTTCAGTTTACATCCTGAATTTGGAGCTTTGTTCAGACTGCTGAATAGTAACTGTTTTGAAACAGTTATGCTGTCTGCTTTCTTGCATTTGCCTCTCCCAGAAGAAGCATTTAGAGTTCTGGTCGAGCATCTGGTGTTGCCTTCTTCAAATACATGCAGTGCTGTTTTCTTTAAAATACCTCTTAGAGGCATTCTGTGTGAGAAACAGAAAATTTCAGAGCATTTGTGCAGAGTTGACTCCTGCAAATAGTTTGAGGCTTGAAATGATTGAAGGACAGATATTATAGTAGCCTTCAAATATTCTTTATAAGGCTGTTGCAGTCCTCCAGCTGTGGAGAAAGTGTCACATAAGAGATAGCACGGCTTAAACAGCAGTAGGGAATATTCAGGGTGAAAACTTGAGTACTTTTAATTTTAAGAGTAATCAGGGTAAAGCTGTGGAATAGTTAGCCTGGGGTTTAGGCATAGGCTGGGAGATAGGAGATGGCAGGAAACCGGCACGTGAGCCTTTGCACTCTCACACACCCACCTCCTGTGTGGAAGATGTTGGTCTGATGGAAGCAACCAAGAATCAGTAATGAGCTTATTCGGCAAGGCAAGAGACAAAGCAGCAAAATCACCCAGTGATGCCACTGGGAAGCACAGTCTGCCAAAGATGCTGCAGATGGGAATGGAAAATTATTTATGTCTGCAACACTGATAAAGGCTGGGATTTTCATGCCAGAAGAGAGCATCATTCTTGTCTTAAGGTCTTTCTTGTTACTTGCGGCCACATACAGAATGCAGTTCTTTGGAGTGACTTTACTGAATGAACATTTAATGACACTGAGTCTGCCTGAGTGCTTTCAATGTCTTTGCAATTTTCCATTGCTCACTTGGGAAAGTATACCTCGTAAAATGCTAAATATGCCTTATAAAAAGGAAAGTGTGTTTTACATTGCCTTTCTTTTCTGTATTTGATGTTTTCATAAACATACCTCCATCACACTATTTTTATTTGAAACCACGGCAGTCCCACGGTGACTGGCTTGGGGCTGGCTAGACGCTCCCGCCCCGTGTGCGTGCGTGCAGGGGTGAAAGAGCTTTCTGTTCTCCCAGGTTCTGCTCTGGGCTCCGGGATGGGGAAAGGAAGCTCGCTGTCACTGAAGGCCTGGTGAGGACCATGAACTCCTCTGTGCCTTTTGTCTGCGTTACACATAAGCGGTGGCTTTGCTGGAAAAAGTCCATCTGTTGCTCAGAGGTACTTGGGAAAGGTACTTGGAGCGTTGCCAGGATTCTGCTTCTTTCCAGAGGTTTGTTTTTAAATCATTGTGCCAGAGGCCCTTCGTTTGCTTTGAGCAGTGTTCCCAGAGTGACCCCTCTCAGCATGGCTTTGATATACATCTGTGTATCTTCACATCATCACGGCTGTTGTTGAGGCAGGACTAAAAGGTCTCCTCTTCCCAGACTGCCAAGTCCATGACCTCTGCATGGCTCCATACAAATGCATAAGGCACAACTGCTCTAGTGCTGCTGGAGTGTGGTTCCAGGAGTACAGAGTCACACGTGGGGCCCTGTGGCTGCCTGCCAGCCTTTCCACAAGGAGGTAACATCCAGGAAACTTGTGCTCAGGACGGCACAGCACACGTGGATACAATGCAATGTGGGAAAACAGAGCAGAGAAATTTGATTATGTAGGTGCATCCACATGGCCATTAACCATTAATTTATCCCCAGGTGAGCTTTGGTCTCTCGGTTTCAAAGTAGCTGGCTAAGTTAAAGGGATCATTTAATTGTGTGATCCTGAGGAATCCTAATTTGTAGAAATGTGAGTTGTAGCAGCTTTCCAGTATCTAAGGGGGCCCTACAAGAGAGCCAGAGACACACTTTTTCACAAGGGCATGTAGTGATANTCGGACTTCAAAACTCGCCACTCCGGACAAAATCAAGTCCCAGTCTACACGGGGTACCGGGTACACGGGGTAACCCCTCTCAGGAGAAGACCTACCCCCTCCGCGGTTAAACGACAAAGCCTTTCGCCCGTCCCTCACCCTTGATGCCTAACCCGGACTTAAACAGCGCCTTGGCTCCGCACTCATAACCTCAGGGCAGGTTAAAACACTGCGCGGAACCCGACCGCANAAGGGTGATGGCTTTGAAATAAAGAGTAGTTTTAGATTAGATATTAGAAATAAATTCTTTACTGTGAGGATGGTAAGGCACTGGGACAGGTTGCCCAAGGAAGTTGTGGGTACCCCTTCCCTGGAAGTGTTCAATGCCAGGTTGGATGGGGCTCTGAGCAACCTGGAGTAGCAGAAGGTGTTGCTGCCCATGACAGGGGTGTTTGAACTAGATGATCTTTAAGGTCCTTTCCAACCTAAACCATTCCAAGATCCCATGAGTTACTGTGAAATTATCCTCACACTCAAAATACAATGTTTTCCATGGGAACTGGAGACAATCGTGTAATTGTAAAGTTATCCCAAATTATATTTTAATGGGTAGAGTATGTAGGTGCAAAACCATCATGATGTTCTTACAGGGCGGGAAAATAACAAGGAAACTCAGAGACAGATGTGCTATCAGTTGCTGTAAAATCCCTGATGGTCAATTTTCAAATCCACTGATTAAGGGAAGAGAGTTTATCTTTAGTACTTACAATTTCATGAGAAATACTCTACCCTTTAGCAAGCAGATCACAAAGCTAAGCTATTTCAGGATGAATAAGCTTCTCTCAGTGTTTCTCTGGTTTCCTACAGCCCACGTCTTTGCCTGATGACAGTATATTCTTTTTCATTTAAATCGCACCTGCATAATGTATTCTTTTTTTCATTACACCTCACCCTGTTGGAACTTGATTAGCTCCTTTTTAATTTGCTTTTTTTTAAACTATGTGTGCTTTTGATAAGACATGACAGGTTAGTTTTGGATCTTATTCTCAGTGGAGGTCTAGATGCAATAAGAAATGGGTTGTGTCTAGGAACAGAGCTATCTGGTGGCACCAGGCAGTAGTCCACTGATGTAGGAGGTACAAGCTTACCTGCCAGGGAGCACAGTGTGGAAGCCTGGACCTTTACTTTAAGGATTGTGAACAGCTCTTGAACAGACCTGTTGGTTTGATTCATGCGATTGAGTGAGAAATTTTGAATGGGCTCAGAGTGAGTACAATTCCTTTTGAAAACAGGACTTCAGGATAAATATATCTCTGCAGTTAATAGAGTAGTTAACTGGTAGTTAATAATCCTGGCATTAAAAGTCTTCTTTCAAGGTTTTTGCCCATTTATACAAGTCTCATGTCTTTCAAGGATGTCACCTTATTTTGACAAGCTGAGAGATTTTATATTTTAAGCTCGGGATCGATCTGGAATCTATCTTTGCTTACAATCACACCTTTGTTATTTCAGTAGCTGCTGAAGTTTAAAAAAAAGAGTATTACCATTTTATTCCATTTGTAAGACTGAATCCTAGAAAAATATGGAATGCTACACTGACAGCCCAGATATAGGCAGTTTTTCTTTTCTTTATGGAAAATGGGATTTTTTTTCCTTTTTCATGGAAGTAATGTTACAAACTAAACCAATTTAATAACTGCATTACCTTGGGAAACAAAAGGCAGATTATTCTTGAATTTATTTCTCTGAACAAAACATCAAAGCATACTCTGCTCTGAATTTGCTATTATTTTGTTCAGTTTCAATTTAGCAGTAAGAGCTGCTTGAATATTGGGAGTGCAATATGGACTCTGTTTATAAAACCCTTAACTACTCTCTCTGTAGAAATTCCGATGTGCTTTAATTGCCTTCAGTTGCCCTCACTGAACAGCCTACATCACCTGTAATGGCTAGTCATTGTCACCTAAAACTTGAGTGTCCTCATGTAAATTAGTTTGTCCCAACATTTGAAGTTATTTTGTTATGATCACTGAAATTCTGAACCTTTTATTTCCCGGCGTTTTGAAAAGTTGAGGTCAGATATACTTATTTCCATTTGAGTGTCTTTTTCAATCCAATCCTGGTAAGAACTCCCACGTGTAACGACATTAATAGTATGTATGCTGCTAAAGGAGAAACCCCCCCCCAAATATTTAAAATGGCAGTGGCTTTTCAGCTCATGGTGAGGTCTATTCTGCAGAGATTGAAGAGCAGGATTCAGCTCTAGATGAAAACAACTACACTTAAGTGTTTATAAATAGGTATCTACCTGTGTACAAAGTGCTTAGGCAACCATTGCTGTCAGTGGAAGTAAGGGTGGCAAGCAGATGCCTAAACCTAAATGTCTGGTGCCATTTTATGGCTCTTAGGGTATCAGTCTCGGTTGCATTTGCTCCTCTGTGAAGGCACAGAGCTTCTTTAAATTTTCTGTTATATCTGTAAAACCAAGAAATACCTTGAGTACCTTGGAGTATCCTGAAAGGCACCAGATTCCAATGCTCAAGCAATGGCATCCTGCATATGTGGAACATCTATCATGACTGGGATGGGCACATAGCAAGGGCAGGAAAGAGGGAGGAGGCGCTGGCAGAAAACCTTGAAGGCATTGATTATTTCTGTGGAAGAAGAGACATGTAGGTGAAGGCTCACCCATGAAACCAAGCCAGCAAACCTCCTTTGATGTCGATGCAGTCTTGTCTCTGCTGGGAGAGCTTCATCAGCACAGAAGTACCCACACAGATATGGCCCTCTTTATTTTGGGAGCATACTGGTGCTAACAGAGCTGGGAGGAGAGGACACACTTCACCCTCAGGCACNATGTTGGAACCCTGGTCACTGAGAATTTTAGACTTTCTGTGCTGACAAGCACTGACCCCCAAGAGAACACTACATTTGACCTGAAGCCATGGAGAAGGCTTCCAAAATTAAATAATATAACTAAGATTATAGGTATATAGTTTAAATAGAAGTGTGTAATATCACATAGTAGAAAATTTAGAGTTTAAGATTTTAGAATATAGTAATACATATAAAACAAGATAAAAGTTTTTAAGCAGAAGTTTGTCCTTCTTCACCTTCTTCTTCATGGGTCTAGATATTATGTAATTAGATTAAAAAATCCTCATTTCAGGCCACGAGTAGTTAGTTATTAAGTTAAAAATAAAAATAATTTTGGTGGCATTTCTTAATTGAAGAGTTTACCCTTAAAATGTCTTATAGAAAAAGAAATAGGGCTCCATTTTTAATTTGTTAGCTTAAAGTGCTATAGAACTCACGATTTATAAGATTATAATATAAATAACAACTAATAAACATCTAAGTCCAAACCAGAAATACCATCTCACTCATTTAATCCCAACCTGAAAAAAAAGATAAGCCACAACAGAGGGGCTTCCAAGGGCACAAGGCATGGCTGAAATCACCTCATGCTGCCGTCACACACCAGTTGACCCCAATGTGCAGAGGCTGCATGCAACTCCTGCAGTGTCCTGCACAGGGGCTGCGACAAGAAACTCGAGGTATTTGGTGTCTTTTACCATCTTCAGACAAAAATACTAAGGGCACCTTTGGGCCATAAGGTGCTGAGCAGCCCTTTGTTTTCTTACGCCTTTTCTCCCCAGCTGAGTGGCTTTCAAGAAACTTCCTGGAGCTTCACAGCATTGAAAAATATGGAGGGAAGGACAAAAGTGGTGCGAGATATTTGTTGTGGTGCTGATGGAACAAGAGTGTTGTCAGCCTCATGCAGGCTCTGTGGGAAATGGGTCAGCAGCAAATCCTTTGCTTATTCATAAGGTTAATTATTTAGTTGTCTGAAGTCAGCTTCTTCAGCATTAAGTCTCAGGAGATGTATGTCAGGTATGTTGTTGCTGCTCACTTTGCATGAGGCACAAACAAAGCTCATGGCTCCAGACATAGCAAAGTATTTCCATGTCACTTCAAGGTGCCTCTCTGGAACAGCAGTGGAAAAAGACTGTCACAGATCCCTAAATACTACACTTGGTCCAGCAATGGAGAAAAGAGTTGAAGATGGAGCTCTCAACGGAGTGTTTCTTAGTGTTAATATTTAAATACCATTTTTAAAACATCAGTGAATCTCCTGTCACCGTGATGTTCTCATATACTAGCAGCAAGAAGAGTGGTTCATTTGTCAGCCAGAGATTTGGATAATGACAATTGAATCTTTAGCTAGATGTTCCTTTTAAAACTTGATTTTTGCTTTGACAAGGAGTAGTATTAATTGGTGTGTGGTACCTGTACAGAGACTATGAGCTGGACAATCACCTTTGCTGTATTCAGGATTTTTTTTCACATTGTTTCCAGCATTACCTGTGTTGAAAATGTTTGGAAAAACTTAACCTCCTGTGAAAACTGCTCTTACTTTTTTTTTTTTTTTAGGTGGAATTTGGGTTAGATGTTTCCAATGCTTTTAGAATTGAGATGTATAAATGCCAGAAGTTAATGCTGTGACTTAAAAACAGAAGCAGCACTTCTCCTGCAGCAATAGAGCAGCTCAGCAGCCCCTATTCATTTAAAAAGAATGAATTATATGTTTCACTGTATGTTGAACTCCCGAGGTTTTGACTACAAGGATTGCTGTTAGTGACTTTACCCCTACAAAACACAGAATCATCATGCAATAGTTTGGGCTTGAATGGACCTTTAAAGGGATCTTGTCCAACAGCCAGTGAAAAGCAGGGACAGCTTCAAATAGACCAGGTTGCTCAAAGCCCCATCCACCCTGACCTTGAATGTTTCCAGGGATGGAGCATCCACCACCTCTCTGGGCAAACTGTGCTAGTGTTTCACCGCCCTCACTGTAATCTTTGGTGGTGGCTACCACTTGGGAAGAGAATACCCACACTGGTATTAGGATATGTGCTGGCTGAGTGGGCAGTAGCATATAGGGGCTGTCTTGGTCTTGTGAAAAGGTTTTCTACTGAGACACCAGCTGTGCTTGAGCTCTTGCCCTCCAAAGAATGACATATCTAAATTACATAAACCAAGGGAAGGGGAAAATCCATGTTGAGACATAACCTTTTGCTTTTCAGGAAAGAAAATTGATAGGTCAAATCCACTGATTGAATTTAAAGGATGCTATTTTAATGGCAGTGTTTGCTTTTAAGCCTATTTCAGAGATAGTTAATACTGAGCATGCAGAAAGGCAACCAGAATTACATAGTCATGTTATTTATGCTACGAAATTGAGTGACCAGGTAAATGTCTATTGCAAATCACTAAACTTGGCCTACTGTCATATGTGAGATCTTATTGACCATTCTATGGCATGCATCATTTGGAACACACCTGCCTTTGGTTTGCATCTTAATCCAGTTATTCAATATTGCTTTTGTTTTTTAAAGATCTTTGCCTGAGAAAAATAGGTTTTAAAATTATTTTCATAGATAGTTGACTCTGTATCTTAATGAGTCAGCCATTAAAGTGATTGATTCTTTAAATCTAATACTTAGTGTTAGACATCTAATCTAATTAGAAACCTAATATATCCACTAAAATATTAAACACATTCATTAATACCTGCCAAGAAAATAACTGTAATTGCAATTGAACCCTTTTAAGGGTGTTTTTTGATTACTGGCCAAAACCCATAATTGTTCACCAACTGTTCTGCAGTTCTCTCAAAACACTACGTCCAAAGTTAGCAGCCATGTTTTAGATGCTACCACTTTGCTGAAAATCAGAGCTGGGGCAAGATTCTACTTAATCATCTCTGTGAGGCTTCTGAAGAGACTTCCAACTTTATGATTTTTGGGGAACTTAGCCCTTTATATTCAATATTAATTTCTCTCTTTTCAAGAACAACTGTCAAAAGGAGAGAGAAATCTCTAAATTGGTACATTGGTTCCTGGAGCAGCACTTCCAAGGTATTTTCCAAGTACTGGATCTCAGTCGAAGGACTCGTCTGCCCTGGTATAAAGCAAGACTGAGATACCTGATTTTGCATGGCTGGGATGCAAGTAATTTCAGGTAAAAAGCCTGGAAAATCCCCCAAACTGAGTAAGCTTCTCTCACAAATTAAGGAAAAAAAAGAAAGATTCAAATGCTGTACATCATGCCTCAGGGTCTGTTTCTTCAATATGAGCAAATGCACACAGTAGGGGCTTTAACTCCTAGGGCTGAGAAAAACTGGATTTCCCAGGTCAGTGGAGAGTTCCTCCATGGGAGTCTTCCTTGCCTAGCATGTGTCTCTTGCATAACAGCAGGGAAAATGTACCTTGCCCAATAGTCACACTGCTATTTTTCTGCAGTGCTTTGTAATACACATGGCTACACCAATTATTTTGAAGATCTGTGTACTTTTTTGAGGGTGTGGAATAGGGCAATATTTGAGATTACTTGAGCCAGAAGTTCTTCCTAGAAAGGTGGGATTTACAGTCACACTTTGATAGCCAACATTAAGCAGTAATTTTAGCAGTTTGCATGGACTTGGGACTGACTTAGAACTTTACTGTTGCCTAAACTGTTTCACTTGTTTGATTTTTATACAAAGACTTGTATAAAAAGTCCATATTAACCTACATTGGAAGGAACGTGGGTGGAAGTGAAGCAGCTTATCCTGAAGAACTTCAGGAGTAGACATTTCTGAAGATAAACATTCACAGACAATCACATTTTCATGTAAGTCCATACTGAATAACTCAAAGTGTAGATCACAGCCAGTATGAGCTGAACTCTGTGAGGGCCACTGTTTGTGCTCACAAGAAGAAGGCAATGGGCACACAAGGCGTGGTGGCAGGGAGGGCATTGCTTTTCTGGGTGGCAGCCTGCATTCCAGCAGCTTAAGCTAATTATGGAATCACAGTTTTAGTTAACATTTGACCCAACTATTTCCTTTGTGCCTATCACATTCAAATGTTACTTGGAGCATAAATTAGTCCTTCAGTAGTGTTAAGGCTTGGGACAATATCATAAAGTAACAGCAGGCTGGAGCTCTGTTACATACAAGCTACCAGTGTAAAAGTGTGTGGCTCAAGGTGTGTGGCTCAATGTATGTGGCAGTACCAGCTGGTGCCCAGCCTTGTTGTGGTGCCAAAAGTTTGAATATTTCTCTGCCAGTCTCAGAAATACATGTTTGGAATGACACTTCATACTGGGCTTCTTAGGACTTTTGCCCAGAGATGGAAATGCACCCTCAATCTCAAAATACTTTGAAAATTGCCATATTTGCATCTATGTCCTGAGTAGAATGGATGACAGAAGTTAAGTGTTATCTGGATGATGAATCTCCCTTAAATTTTCTTCAAAATCACATTGCTTTTCTCTTTACATTTCTATCAAATTTGTATGTTGCTGAGAGGTTGCACTGCTGAGTTTACACTGTAGCACTTAAGAGGCAGCTGAAGGTGTCAGTCCTGTCAGATTTTATTATTTTTTGTGGAATAAATCCCAAGAAGAGCTCCTCCATCTAAAATGCACATCTGGAACATTTTCAAATGGATACGATTTTATTGATGAGCTAAGAGGAAAAAAAATTCTAACTTCATGATGATTTTATCTTTCTCATATAAAAACAGGTGTAAAATTTGTGTCCTGAGTTCCTAGGAAGTAGAGGGTATTATTCATCTAATTGAAGTTTGCATTAATGGCATTTTAGGATAATATTAAGGAACACTGTTGTGTCTACTGAGCACTCTAGAAATACAGTAACTGCGTAAATGACCCAAATACTTTGTAGCTTTTTAAAAGAGAAATGTGTAGAAGCAGGACTTGAGCACACAGGCATTGTGTTTGAGGGACTAGTTGTAGCAATCGTTATGATGATCTGGCTGATATTAGACAAGAATTTTCCAGAGGCCAATTTGGAATGTAAGTATTTATCAACTCATGTTTTTAACTGGCTGTGCTGTGCTGAATTTTGCATAGACAGTAATACACTAAGGTAAGCGATGAAATATATAAAACTCAGCAATTTCTTTCTTTCTTTCTTTCTTTCTTTCTTTCTTTCTTTCCTTTTTTTTTTTTTTTTTTTTTTTTTTTTTTTTTTTGGAAACAATTAGTGTATATGCATTCCTGAATCTCATCATTAAGATAGAAAATACTGAAATATGTTTTGATTGTCAGTTTCTAGCAGCACCAATGTGGGAAAAGATGCTTTTCATCAGCCCCACATATAATTGTAATTCTCATTGAAATTCTTTCTGTAAATAGGTTGATGCTGGGAATATAGTTTGAGAAACTCACAGACTTTCCTGAAAGTTATGATTCCCATGATGGCAATAAATTATAAAACTTATGTTAAGTGCCTTTGAGTTCTCAGAATACAAATGTAGATTTTTCCTTCAGATGCTTGCTGATACTCTGCATCTGCAAAGTTTGTTACTTCTGCGCAGAACAGAAAGCAAATATAAATTGCTGCATTTTTGTGATTTTATACATGTTTTAGTTCAACAATCTACCAATATGTAGAGACCATTTATAGCATCATTGATGATATTTCTATATACAGACTGACTTTAGAGCAGTTCTATTTTGGAGTGACACTGTAGTTTCACCTCTTAGGTTACATCAGCCTAAGCACTAGATGTTTACCACTGTGTCCCATCCAACAGATAGGACACAGTTTCCACCCTCCTGAAGTAACAAAGGATAAATCTTCTACTTTAATTAGCAAAAATTAACTCTGGGACTGTGTTTTCCAGTGACACTAATATGTTTTATGTGAAAAGTTCTTGATTAAGAAAACTTGAATCAGGTTTCTGGCAATATAGAAAGTGGGTTAAGTTATCAACATATATATTGCTTTCAATGTAAAATGTTTTAAAATTAGTATTTAAAAATCACATTAATTTTAAATATCAAAAAAGGTAAATTTTTGTTTTTCTTGATAAGTTTATTACCAACTCAGCAACATCACTCTTGTGGCACAGATGAAAAAGTAGGCTAATATAAGGCTTTGTGAAGTACCATGGTTACAAACACAAAGGACAGAGTCATTCACTGTACCTCCAGCAATATTAAAAAATGAACAGCAATAATGCTGGTTTTGCATTGCTTTATTGCTTAGCATTTGGTTCTTCCTATGAAATGCATTGCCACTTCATTCTTCTTATCACTAACTTTTATTGCAAATTTTTGTTTGGAGAGATTGAAGGAGTGGAGAGATCGAAGAGCACCGAAATGGGGAGAGTACAGAAGAGAAAGTTTCTGACACGTCTCCAGCTGGTTTCCTGCCTTCAGCACAGGTGCAGATGGTGAGTCCCCAGCACCTGCCAGCATGGCATCACTACTCTGAGCTGTGGTATCTGGAGAGAGGGAAAATCCCATGGGAGAGAGGCACACTTTTCTCTCTGCTTCTTAGTCCCAGAGCTCTCACTTCAGCATCCTTGTACCATTCTCTTTTCATTCACTAGTTTTAATTCTATGGATGCAGCAGTGAAAAAAGTGTGTAATATTGATGACAAAAAGCGGAAAAGAACCATGATGCTGTTAATATTCTATAAATGGATGATAAATAATGCTCAGCTTTCTATGTAAAACCTTAAATGTCCGTATCTACTTGAAATTTTACTCCCTGGGATAAATGTTTAGAATAGAACAAAAGAAGAAGGGAAAATTAAATTGCCTCTTGCTGTCAAGAATGTTATTCATAACTCATTGGCTAATGTTATTGAGATATAAGAGGATAGGAAGTATCTGCACATGTTTTTGTTTACTTTATGTACACATGTAAATCTGTAATAATATTCTTGGGTTTTGTTATGTGGTGTTGTCTCGCAATTCTACAGCCACGACTGAGAATCTAAGCTCCCTGCCATTGCAGCTGAAGAGGCAGAGGCTTTTTTGTGTGCTTGTTTTGGGGAGACTTGCTATCAGTCTGATTTCTGTTAAAGATTGTTTAATTAAAATATAATTGCAGAGGAAATGGCGCTAATTAGCATATATGTCCTCTCACATAGTGTAGCTTATTCCCATTCATTATGGGCAAGAGTGTGAACTGGATCTCTTACAGCTGTCCTGGAAACACTCCCAGTGCAAGAGCTCTCCCGGGACCTTGTGCCCATCTGCAAGCAAAGGAAAAGGAAAAGTCTTGGTATCATCTGTGCTATAGGTTTATTCTTATCTTTTAATCTGGCAAGCACACATGGTTCTGACATGTTCCCTGTGGCCCAAGTATTGGATGTCGTTGAGGTAAATGACTTTGCATTTTCCTTTTATGGTAGAGGAGTTGCATCTCACATTAACAAGGCTTAAGTACATCTGTGCACTGTAACTCACTGATTATATATATTTCCTGCCTTATATATAGGCAAAACATATGAAGAAACAGTGGAAGCTCTTTCATTCAGAAGTCAAAGCTTTGCAGTTGTAAGTTGATTTTGTTTTGGCTTTTCCTTTTCACATTAACTTCTTGCCAAGCTGCATGTAAACCTCCTTTGTCTAGAAAAATGCAACCTTTTCAAGAGTAAAATATTTCAGGGGTTAGCTGAAACCGGTCTTAACAGTGCTATTCCTCTGGCTTCATGCCCATGGAAGTGATTAATGGTTGGAATTTATGTCGCAGAGCACATAATAATTTGTTGGAAGAAACTGGATTCAGTCACAGCACAGGCATTTTTCTCTTCCTGTCATTATATTTTGTGAGGACTTACTTATTTCCTGCAATCTCAGCCCATGTGAAGAAGAGAATGATAAAATTTTTGCATAATTTTTCTGAGAATACATTTATACATTTATACTCCAGATGACCTTTGGAGTAAATTTGAACTATTAGATTTTCCCACATATTTATAGCTCTGACCGTGCATCTTTGCCAGCAGATCTTACAGGCTTTATCCACCAAACATTTATTTATGGTTAAAAGCCAATTTGCACTGGGTACACTATAGAAAAAGTTCAAAGCCGTTACATTTGAATTTAAGTTTTCATTTATAGTCTTTTTTTTTTCTGTATTGTCATCAGGCAATGTTACATTCAAATTCATAACACATTTACCTAAGTGACTTTTTACTACATTCAATGCCTTTCTATGCCTATAGCTACTGTCTGTGAAAGAGATTTTCCTGAGACCATGCTGGCATATACAAAATACTGGTCCTTTCCTTCCTACTGAGTGATCAAGGATTCTAAACGTACCCAATGCCTAGGTTCCTTCACCCAAGCTTACTTGAAATACATGGATATTCTCATGGAATGAGCTGTTCTACTTTATATAAAGAAAAATTGTGCAGAAGCCTTAATTGGCAAATAAATATTGGCACTCCCATTTTGTGTCAGACTTTATAAAAATGTTTGCTTATACTATAGGAGGTATCCTGATGTTGACTACATTAAAATAGATTTCCAAAGAAAACAATGTTTGCTGGAGAGTGGTTTTGGTTTGAGAATTGTATCTGGGTTTGTGTTTAGGATTTTCTGCTTGCGTGTGTGGCTCTGCAGTGCTCTGTGCATGTGGCCACGCTGTGGAGCAATACTGGGATGCAGAGAGTCCTGGGACAGAGCATGCTGGGCAATACAGCTGTGCTGCTGGCCTGGAAGAAGTGCTGCTCTCTGAAGATTTACATTAACTCATGGTTTCCTCGAGCAATGACCGTGAAAGCCTGTTAAGGCCCCAATTCACCAGCGCCATTAAGAAATGTTTCTTTTTAAACATACTTTAAAGTCGGGTCTCAAAATATACATTTAAGTGCTCTGCTGAACTGGGGATTAAGTGTAATACTTGTGTTATCTTATAGGTTGGGTTTATGTGCCATAGGCATTGAAGAGGGTCAAATGGGAGTTCATTTATCCTAATTAATGTGATGTAAGAGAAACAGCAGACGCCAGACAGACAAAAAATTATTTAATCCTGCCAGGTACAGAACAAAAGCATTTTCAGCACCTTTTCAAGATATGCGATGGCACATTATCTCCCATATCTCTGCCAATACTTTTATAATTGCACTGAAAATGGATTTTCCCTGTCAACATTAGCTGAGAAACCCTTGTTTGCAATAATTGAAGCCTGCAATAGCAATAAATTTTTCTTAAGACTAAATGGAGTTTGAAAGCCTCCAGTACAACGTGATGTAAAACACTCTGTTACTGCTGGTGTTTATACCAATCCAATCTCTTCAATGTGTGTTAAAAGCATTTCTTTTTTGTAAAGGTAAGAAAAGAAGATAATAAGGGTTTTGATATTGCCAATACTTCTATATTTATTTAGGAGTAGAGTAATTATTTTCTACTGAAGAGTAATATGATCTTCAACCCCTCTGAAAGTGTTGAAAAGTTATTTCTTAATTTTAATGACAAAACTCAACTGAGTGTCATTTAATGAAGAAAAACAAATGAGACCATTCAGGTGGAAGCAATGTAGACTAATCTGTCTATCAAAGCCCTTCAGTGAATATCCAGTCTACATTCAAAACCAGAAGGATAGCAATTATCATATGGTGCTTTTTTAAGATTGCCATCTATTGTTGTTCTTTTCATAGTGGAATTTTTGTCTTATACAGAGTATCTACTTAGTTAATGCCTCTGTTTTTGTAATGATTGTTTCTCTCTATACTAGCAAATTTGTTTCAATGTATTAATACGAGCAGCCAAAGTTTTTCAGTATTTGCATACTATCCAGATCTGTAGTATTTGCATACTATCCACTGTGACTTGTGGCAGAACTGCAAGGTATGTCATAGAAATGATGTTTTCATACATGCTGTGTAGCATTCATACACAGACAGAGCAAAAGGACCCAGCATGGCCTGACATGTATTTAGAAAGCAATGGTTCCGAAAAATGTAACTGTTGCATTCTCTTAAAAACATTCTGTTCTAAAATGTTTGGATAATAAACGGCCTTTCTGTTGTCCAGCTGCCTAGTTTTATGAAGAGCTCTTTGCAGAATGAAAGGCATTAAAGTGGATGTAATTTCAGCTCAGCCTTCGGGACTGTCCCCATTCAAGTCGTAGGTGACCCTGTCCCCAGCCTTGTCCCATCCCTGCCTGGCTGTGGACTCTGTTCAGCCAGACCCTGACTTGCAGACTTTCCAGCTGGGCCCCAGACCTGGTGTGCCACCACAAACAGGTCTGGCAGTGGGGTTGAGGGGTGCTCTGGCTGCCCCCCAGCCTGCATGCTCCCTTGCTGGGCTGGTGGGATGTGCCCAGGCCTGTTCACCCTCATGGGCATCCCTGGCTGGGAGTTCCACAGGGCTCCTTGCCCCTGGCAGTGACTGTTCGTGCTTGGTCCTTCCCTAAACACCATACAAGTGAGACTTTGATCCTCCTCAAATTTTTGTTGAGTTCAGCGAACTCATGAGCGTGAGTCATGGTGCATCTGCAGAAGATCTGTTGTAAAATGAGAGGTTGAATTTTGCAATTCCAACCATGCTTGAAACGTCATGGCTATTCTAAGTTATATGAAAAAAAATTGAGCTAGAGTTCATGGTAATCTGTACTTCTGTTTTATCCACATAATGTGAATTCAGATGGATGGATTTTACAGGAACCAATATACAAAGATTGTATTTTGCATGAGGCCAAGTATTTAGAATTTAGGGTTTAGAAGGAATTTGCTTTGGGAAGTTATGAACAGCTGAAGAGAGAATTTAGAATGGAAGTAACTAATACATTAGCCACACACTACTACTAATAAATACCAAGCAGTGCGGTCGGGCACTGGCCCAGTGTATGCTTATTTCAACCATCTGCTCATCTTGAAAATATTTAAGGAATCTCACTAAAAGTGATAGACTTCTTCCAGCACATACATAAACAGAATTGGTTCATTGGAGCTATAAACAATGAAATACTAATATAAGAAACAGGAAGAATTTGATGCATTAAGAAAATATAAGCATTGAATTTCCTTTGCCTGATTTTTCACTCTCCGTCTCCTCTCTCCCTTCCCACCTTTTTTCATATGGAAGCGATATATACATCTATATATAATTCCAGTACAAGCATACTTTTGGATCACCACATTCAACCAAAATTATCAGATTCTTCTGTATCATGCCTGAGATCCCAAGTGGTAGTTCATATTTGCACTGAGAGTACAGATACAAATAAGTTCTGGAGATAAACAGGGAGGTTATTGAAGAAGGACAAACCTAATATAAAATGACATCTAAAGCTATGCAACTGCAAGTATCAACCTTTGTAAACTAATAAAATCTTTTTCTTTTCCTGAACTATCTGATTGGGAGGGGAGATAATTTTTTTTGCTTTATTTGATTTGACGTTAAATATTGTGCAATGATTTTACCATTATAAGGAATTTAGCCAAGCAATAAATAATAAATAATAAAATAATTACAACCCTATTAAAATATACTTAATAGCTATGGTTGGTTATTCATAGTTTATTAGTATTTTACAACATCAAAAGTAATGTAGCTTTATTTTATACTATTTTAGGCCATAATGGAAGTTTTGACAGGCTTTGAAAAGAGATAAAGAGTCCAAAACATTATCTTGGTGAGAGTCACAATTCAAAATGGCACGCTATGTTTCTAATTTTATTATTTTAAATATAACTAGGTTATACTTTTTCTAGCCAGAAAGATGTGATGGTCAACATGATAGAGAAAACTAACTTTAAATTTCATGCCTTGCAAATGCTTGGTCTAGTACGTCAATGTACATCATGTACATCATGTGCAAAGCTGAGATCCACCATGAGAGAAGTTTGTATGAGAGAATAGCTTTTATGATCAAACAAATTTCTGAATTTCTCCTATTTACAACAAATAGCAGAAATTCAGGAACAGGATCAAAAGCTGGGCAGAAATGACAGCATGGTCTTTCCCAATTAAAATCAGATACCAATAATAGAAGATGGGAAGATGATGAAATGTACATAATTAATTTTTAATTTTTAAGAAAAATATTTACTGGGCTTTTCAAAAACTCCATTCATTTTCCCTGTCACATGCTATATCAGGCCTATATGGATTTGGGCACCAGTACTGCTAATGTGCTGCTCAACACAGATGTCTGTGTGTGGAGTGGGAAGAGATCCCAGCATGGTGTAATACTCAGGAGCAGTGCATGTGGACTCTGACCTGTTCAAGAATCGTTGAGGATTCTGGTTTTAAAGATTGCCAGTACCATAATGGTGAAACGCCTTCACTTTTTCTGGCTACATTGCAATCCTTATAGGTTAAGGTAGCAGCAGATAAAAATATTTTTTGTGTACGAAGTTGAAATATCACACAGCTAAAAATTTGTATGAAAACACAGCTGCCGTAACGATTATAGGATCACAGGACAAATCAGCTGGCGGGGACCTCTGGCGATCTCTAGTCCTTCTGCCCAGGCTGGCAAGGGCAGCGAGGAGGGCAGAGGCTGCCTCTTCTACCCCAATTTTTGTGCAACCCCTCCTACATAAGAGTTGTATTTCCAGAAGAAAACCTCAGGTGGCAGTAGCAGCATAACTTTTGGAACCCGTCCTGGTCTTGAGCAGTTCTTCCCCCTTCCTATCAGTCATTAGGGCTCGCTAACGCTTATGCTTAACACCATTAGCCAGTCGTCAGCCGCTGGCTAAGTGGAAGTGTGTTTTCCTGACTGATTTAGTGATGTGCAGATCTCATTTGGAAGTCTTGCATCCATGTTTTATACATTCATACAAACGATGCGTATTTTTATACAATTGTGTAAGCTGAATTTGGGTTACTTAATGTTGATAACGTGTTTGATTTGATTTAAATCTCTCAGAGCACTCTCTGAAAGATTTTCTGTCTCCTTTAAGTTAGACTGTCATCCACTTTCTATTGTCTTGTACATGACCACATGTGACAAAAAAGGAGGGAAGAAGGTAATAAAAGATCACTAAAAGGACAGTAGGGACTATAGATCGGAGGAATGTGGGAGTAGAACAAGCAACAAAAAGTTAACAGAAAACATGGTGAGGGAGGAAAAAGCTTGAGCCTGCTTGGAATAGGAGTTGTTTCTCATAGCTTTGCTTTTAAGGGTCTTGAACACTGCTTACTTGCTTGAACTGTTACTTACACTGATCCAAGACACAGTGTCACAGCGATCAGCTTTGGGATTTCCTGGTAATCCTACTTGCAATGACTATCTCTCCATCTAATTGGGTTTTTTAGGCATTGGACACTAGAAAATTCTCCCTATACTCTTTGTTTCACTGCCAGTCAGCCATGACTTTTTAAATTTTTAACACTGTTTCATCTTTCAGGTTCCTGCTCTCAAAATATGCCTGTAGAAAACAGTAAACACCAAAACTTTCTGTTGCCTCCTCCCAAAACAGAAAAGTGAACAAAGATCATTCCTCTTGAGCACAGTGGTTCTGAAGTCACATTACTGCAAGTGAACAGAAAAAGAGGACAGTTAAAGAACCAGCAGAAAAATTGCCACTAAAAGGATAGTGGTGATGGGCCATTTCTCCATTCTGGCCCCAAAAAAACCCATGGTTCCTGACACCTCTGGGAGCTTGCAGCCTTCTTTTACCTGGCTGCAGCACTAGAACAAGATCTTCATGGTCTTATGGGAATGAGTAATGGACACCAAATGGTATTATCTCCTTCTGCACTGGAAAATAAAGAAAATAGTAATTTGATTAAGTTTGAATGGACTCTGATGTATTTTTGATACATCTACTACATTTGATAGTTATTACAGCATGGTCTTTGATACTACAGTGACCTTCTGTTTATGTCACCTTGGCCTGGTTTCGAAAAAGCTTAAGTCATTATTTGGAGAAGCACATGGATGTGAAGGGACCGCTGCCAAGTGGAGATAATGCCACTACCCACCATAGTGTGCAAAATGCCTCCAGGAAGCATTGTTGGATTTTACTGATATTTGTGAGGAAAATGGTAGGATTTCCCTGGATAACCTAATGAATATTTTGCATAAACTGATTGTCTGCCATTTTAAAGTTGCATAACTTCTTCCAGTTTTGGAAGAAATAATTGTAAAGCTTCCAGTACTGCATGTATTCATTACTTGTCAAATTGTAATTTTTAAAATTTGGGTCTCTTACAAGGTGCCTCTCCTCCCATACAATATATCTTTTTTTTGCATATTTTGACGGAAGCTTCTATGAGCATCAATGAAGTCACAGTAAAATAAAGCTGTCTACATGGGCTTGAGGATAAGAAAGCCGAACTAATTAGAAAGTAGAAAGGAGAAATATTTGGATTAATTTGGAGTGCACAAAGTGACTAAAATTGGGATCTGGCATGTGTGTGTGGTTTTTCAGTTGCAGTGGGAGGACATTACAGAGTCATAAATGCATGTAAAAATAGAAGCCCCAGGCAAAGGTTGTTTCCCTGAAATGTGTGATAGGGAAAATGGATGAAGAAGTCCAATGTCACTTCCATCCTCTGCAGTGAGAAGTTTTAGAGCTGTTTTAGCAATGTGGAAATAGTGTTGGTGCTCAAAATGGAACAAACAGTGCTGCAGACGGGGTTTGGGTGCTTTTATGAGGAGATACTGAAACCTGTCCAGATCAGGTCCCCATGTTTGAGCAGTCAAAATCCACCTGCTCTGCTGCTGGGCTCTGCTGGGCGGGTGCGACGATGGGAACTTCAAACAGGAAACATCAGAGCAAATTCTTGGTGTCTGCTGCATGGGCCTTGAGACACTGCAAGAGCTGCCAGGAGTCTCTGTATGTTCAGCATATGTTTAAAACCACAACTATGGTGCAAATGCACCTTCAGACTAGTATGCTCCCAGGAACCATGTAGACAAGTCCAGGTATGTAATTACTTTCTCCAGCTTCAGCAAGACTTCTCAAATGCATGGTATTTTGAACATGTTTAAAGAGTGAGCCAGTGTCACAAAGCTGTGACAGCTTGACATCTCATGCATGAGTGGTTTGTGACAAGTGCTTAAAAAGGCTCCATTTTTCCATCACCTCTTCCCGAATGAAAGGGGAAGCATCATTCTCCAGAAAGACCTTACCCCTACAACAAAATCTTCCCTCCAACAAAACCTCTCCATGAACATGGCAGTTGGGATACATCTGTCCTGACAGCCCCAAGAAAGAAGCTGGAGTAATTTTCTTTCTTGTGGCACCTTATGGAAAACAAGAGAAACATGCATATATATTATTAAGAAACTGGAAGGCAGACATGTTTGCCATGTTCCAGGGAGCTGATGCCTATTTAGCTTTGCCCAGTTGAGAGCGACTTCTATGGATTTGCTCCTTGCCCAGAATAGTGATTGTGCTGGAAGGGACAGAAAGGTATGATTTCTAGTAACACTAACATAAATATTCCCTAGCTGAGCCTGGCTCATCACAAGAGGGCAGTCCAAGATTCCCTTCCCCCTACCTTCTCCCCTCCCTCCTCGCATCTCTTCCAGCACAGCAGATTCCAGTAATAAACCCATCACTGTGAAAGCCAGGTGTCATCCAAATTCATTTGCTGCAGCGTTTGATCTATCTTCTACTTCGAGATACAGGTTTCAGAGTATTTTGTGAGATGCACTTCATAGCTTTATGCCATATAAGACATTCTGCAGAATTTTATGAGCTGCATTTTATGAAATTTTATCAAATGTTATGTAGAATATTTTAGCCATAAGCCCTTTTTTAGGGGATTAATTCCAGTACAAGCTTGCATACGTATGAAAGTGCACAGAGAAAACGTGAACATCCTCAAAACACTGTTAACACATACCTTTCCAGAAGATCTTTGCTGGGCTATTTATTTTGTAATGGAGCTTGTACACTTCACAGGGAAACTAAAATGGGATATAAGGCACAGCAACTGCTTCACTGTTCAGCTTTACAAAGCAGAGATGCCTCAGTTCATTCACTGCAGAGATGACTCAGTTCATTCACTGCAGAGGAGGGATGATGGACTGAACAGCATCACCTTATTCCTCACTGAGCTCCCCTTGCCTTCCTTGAACAAGCAACAAATTTGTTTCCAGGTCTCATCAACAACTTGACACAGCCTCTCTTTGGTGGACTGACTGTTCAGGTGCATTTGCAGCTCTGACTCTTCTCACTGTTATTATTTTTCTCCTGCAGTGCTAGGCAGAGCACATCCTGTGCTGCCAGCCCCTGCACACCTGTGATCCACAGCTGCCCCTCCACATTTCAGACACACCCAAAGTACCACAGGAGCTCATTACATCAGAGGCCTGGCATCAACCAGGTTGTGTCACCCAATGCTGGGAAGAAAGTAACAAATGGCACCTGAAAACTGTGGGAATCTCTTTTTTGTCATGGAAATGGAACACAAAACTCAGTCACTATTTTTTAATTTTCTCAATTTGTATATAAACTCATGCACAGGTAAGATCCATTTTGGCTTCTCTGCAGCCTAAGGAGGGAAGAGGGGGACATCTGAAGATCTCCTTGCAGTCACACAGAAACAGGGCCAGGTGCTTAGGAGCAGCAGCACTTTTCCAGTCTTTTCCAAAGAGTGGGTTTCAGATCTTTGGGGTCATATTCCCCTGGCTTGGCCAGCTGAAAAAAGCCTTGCCTGAGGTGTGCTGCTGTGGTGTAGGCATCCCCGCACACCTGCAGATGGACACCTTGGACATGCACTTGCCACAAGAGGTCACTTTCTGTAGAGTTCTCTGGAAGAGACAGACCAGTCCCATTTAGCAAAGTCACTATGAAATATTCAACTTTCTGTTTAATTTTTTAAGTCTTTTCCCATTTGTTTAATGGAAGCTGAAACACTGCCATCACTGTCAAGCCCAGGAGCGGTGTTGCTTTGCCAGATCTTTTTGGGTTTACAGAAAATGGCAATATTCATACTTGCATTACAGCAGCAGAAATTAAAATTGAACTTGGCATTTACATTTGCAGCATGAAAATTCAGATCACTGAATGCAACATGAGAGTTATTTAAGGTCCTGATAATCTATACATGCACACTGCTGGTCTTGTGTCATGCCAGTTGAAAAGATGTACACTCTTTAGAGTTTCTGCAAAGGAAAGGAAAAAAATGGTGACAAATAAAATCAACACACTCTGAAAGAACACAAAACAAAACCAATGTTGAATACGAAGATATATGCAGTACAATTTTCCTCCATCAATCAAGAAAAAAAAATTAAACCAAAAGAATGCAGGGCTACTTTTTGATAATTTATTCCTTAAGTGCTTTCTGTCTGTTATTTTAAAAATCTATGCACTATTAACTTCCTTCTCAGATATTAATTGCTATTCATTACTTGGTCATGTCAATGAAAACAAGAAAAACCTCAGGTAATAAATTCTTCTGTTGGAAGACGATAATGAATTAGATTGTCTTTAATAATACTGTAGCAGAAGATCATGAAATATATAAGAAGCAATTTATAATAAAAAGTTGCACTACATTAAATGCATAGTTTAGGTGGTTGTCTTGTTTCAAGCTGAGATCTGTTATGCTTACAGAGAATTGAGACATTGTGAGCTTTGTTCATCTTCACAAGCACTGTAAATTTTGGGGGAAATTGCTTCTAAGCTGGCAGAAATCTGAGAAAAGCATTTTGAAGAAAAGGGTCTCTCATTTATTAATATAACAAAGTGAGTCAGACGGCTTAAATAAAGGAATAACCCTGGCAGCTGCTGAGCTCTTACAACTGCTGTTTTAAATCAAAGGGGAAGGAAAAACCCTATATATAAACTCTGTGACAAGCAGGAATCAGTAAAGTCAAGAATGAGAACAGAGTAAAAGAGGGACATGCAGCTATTGCAAAGGCAAGCAAGCAGGAACATCCTAGTAAGGCTTCTGCTGTTGACACGGTTCTCTATTTTATATGAATATTTAATCCCAATTAGGCTTTTTGATTCTGTGCCAGTAGTCACTGATGTAAAATGCAAGCACAGTGTACTTCAGAAACATACCCTGATAGATCTGTTGATTAGCTAAGGGACTTATGAGGAACATGAGGGTTGGTCTTCAAATAAGTCAAACCTCTCAAAATTAGCAAGGTAATGAATTCTGTTCTGGACCTGGGTAATATTCCAGAGCTATGAGAAGTAAAAAATATAACTGTCATTCAGCAATTCAAAGATGAGAAATACATCTTAATCTTTCAGAAAAGTTACATAAAATAATTGCTTTAGACAGCCTTGAAGAGCCCTCTTGGCACACTACTACAGTTTCTGGCTTTCCAGACTGGTTCAGCTCAGGAGAAACTCAGCTGCAGATGCTAGGCTTTGTGAGCCCCAGACTCCTCTCCCACTCCAGGGACCAGACTGATGAGAGCTGGAGCTAGGTTCTGACACTCGAGATTTGGGCACTGAAACTGACCTCAGAGCCCTGCCCTTGTTTCAAGGCAGATGCTGCTGCCAGGAATTGTATCAGGGCCCTGCATGAGGCTGAGATCTTGAGGAGGGGGGCAGCAAGGAGCATCCAGCAGGGTGCTTTGAGGGTTATGTGGGGTCCAAAATCCTGCCCGTACTGGGAGATGGGCACATACATCTGCTCGGAGCCTGCAGCTCAGGAGAGAGGCTAGAGGAGCTTATCTGGCACGAAAGAGCCAGATAAGTGTAATGTAATGTAAGTGGACTGTAAATGTCCACTGAGACCTGGGACTTCCCTGCCCTGGACCAGTGCCCAACATCAGGCTTTCATCTTGCTCCTTTTCTTTGACATTTCACCTATGAATTTTTGATTTTACTAAGGCATTAGATATCCAGGAGGGCTGCTGAAGCAGACCCCATGGGAAAGTTAGGAGAAGAAACACCTCAGCTCTGAATCCTCACTGATCTTTGGGCAGAGACATGGAAAGCTTTGAAGTAAATAAACTAGGTACCCAGGGTGGTTCAATAATTCCAGAATGAGGGAATTACAGAGGGGGTTCCAGTTGTAATTTTGGTTTTATGTGCCTAATCTTTGCTTAAATTCAGGTGCCCTCGAAGACTTTAAATCTGACTCTAAATTGAAACGCACGGCTGCAGGCTCTTTCCTCTCTGTCATCTGAAAAGCAAGGGCTCTGGGAAGTTGTCTGGGGAAAGGTAAATCTTTTCTATCACACTGAGCTACTGTGGATGCCAAATAGAATGAGGCAGCTTTAAAGGATTTTCCCAAGTCAGCTCAGAAAAAGTGATTATATAGGATTTATGAAGCAGCTTCTCATAAATTTAATAATGACTCACCCTTTCCTTCACTTGCTAGATTGCTTAGCACTGACTTGGATGCTCTGATAGAGCAGCATTAGTAAGAAACCACATGATTTATCTTGAGATGGTATTTCATTCTCTGAAGATAGTTCACATCTCTGATATCAGAATGAAGGAAAATAATACTTGTGTAATAGAAGGTATATATATGGTATGTTCAAGAAATATTTTTAACTCCTGTTCTCAGAGCTGTTTCAAACAAATCTAGATTTCTCCCCTTAACCCTCTGACAAGTCAAGAAAAGAGCCAAAATGCCCTGAGCTTAAGTAACTCATCAGAGAGTCTCTTTAAGGTAAAAGAATTTAGGTAATGCTTCTAAACTCTTCTGTCTGCTTGCCTCATCATGTTTAGCATGAATGCCCTTCACCCGTGTCACAGGAAAAACTGGCCAGTTTAGGTGAAAATGCTGTTGCAAGCTGCTGAAATAAACTGACCAGTACTGCACAGGAGCAGATGACTGGTGGGAGAGCTGGGTTTGTGGCTTCACTTGCATGGTGGCTGGCAGAGCAGGAGAAACAAATGGGCTGTGATAACATCTGGTGCATCTGACCACAGCTTAGTCTCAGCTCCAACATTTACTCTCATGGCAACTGGCCAAAAATAGTGGTTGATCAAGAAGTAGAATAGCCAGATAAGCAATAAATCCACATATCAAGGTACTGATGAGAATAATCAAAAAAATGATTGCTAGGAGAGAAGAAAAAACTTATTCTGTTCCTGACCAGTGCTATGTTGGAAGGTAAATGTCCTGAATCTCCTTAGGCTGGTCTTACAACCATTAAAAAAATCCTTTTCCATAAAGACCTTCTTTCAAACTTAGTAGCAGTGGAATATGTTGTCACAGCTCAAAATATACACATAAAATTTGAGTTCTACTGTGGAACACATTGTGGAAGAATGACCTGACCCATTTGCATACATGTTGTCTTTCATTAATTCAATATCAGATTTGATACACAAAATGACTGTCTTTATTAGCAAAAAAACCACAGTCTGAATATAAGTGTCTGTTGGCATTGTGTTAAAAAATTCAGGGGGTCTCCTGCAAGCACTCTCAGCTGTGAACAAAACAAGTCAGAATGTAGCAAAATTCATTTTGTTGGAACCAAAAATACAAGTATGTTATCATGGAAGTATGCTTCATGGGAACAGCTCTCTTAAATTAAGAGTAAATAAGTGAGAAGAGTTTTAAATTTCAAAATTTATCCCATTAATATAAACAAATTTATATTATTTTCTGAATAGCTGTTGCATGAGTAGACTCATACACAAAGGAGTAGAAAGACCTTTGCGTTAGAAAATCTTTGCCACACGTCATGTCAAGAAATAATTTTCTCTGCTTTACATCTTAAAACAAACTTTTCAGGGGTCATCTTATTGTTAAACAAATAATTTCTGATGGAATTAACTCACTGTATAGATCATTACTGCTGTTTGGGCCATTATGAACAATGTGTGAGTAGTGTGGTAGTACAAAAGTAATACAAGTGAGTAATACAAAAGAGAAATCAGTGGATTCAGTCAATGTTTTGTCTCTCTCCCTGGAAAGCTGTAGGTGAAAGGAAACATGCTCATAATTGTTAATCAAAATTCTACCCAGGATCTGGTTTCTAAATGAGTTTAGTGGAGACAGCACTGCTTATTAAGAGTTGTTGGGCTTTTTCCTTGAGCAACAGCTATGGAAAGTTTGCCATTCTTTTCTTTATTTTACATTAATTTTCTACTTTTTCCTTCTGCATCCTCAGAAAGGACCTCTTCTTCTTTTTAAGTTCACATCTTCGCCCATTCCTCTATAATTCAGCATCATCTAAAATTTTTCAGCCTACAGTTCAAGGCAGCCCCCACATTTTCCTGTGTTTCCCCTCCACCCTCCTGCTCTGTGTGTTCTGTCGGCACTACTGCAGAGTGTTGCATGACTGGAGATGTGGGAAGAGACTCCTGCGCACCATGGCTACCACTGCAAACTCTTCCATCACTTATGAGAGAAATCTTGGCTAAACTGCAAATGTTAGAACTCCACATTAGACTTGCTCTTCTAATTTATCTATTTGCCATGCGTTGTGTCAAATTTTATGCTTCATAAGAAATGAAAAGTTCATTGCAAAAACTACACCAAACAAAAAAACTATGAAACTACTAAACCCAGAACACAGAACTCACTACCTGCTAAAACTGTTGCATATCAACAAAAGAGGAGCAAACCTGTCAGTGAAGAAAACAAGTTCTGGTTTCACGGTCACAAAACAATTGCTACATGCAATCAAGACTGAAAAATCTTTTTAAATTTTGAAAAATCATCCTGTAATTTTATTTCTGAGAAGTGACTAAGTCCTGGTCTGCAGCGATCACTCAAGGTCTAATACATTTCCAAAGGAAAAGGATAATAGCTACAGCACTATTTCAATCCCAAAACACAATGCATTTCTACCAGCATCTGGCATTTTCGTCTGGAAAACTTAAATTTCACTCTGTCTGAGGACCCCAAAGGGAGCTTTATTCTTTATTTTACTCTCTCTGCTATGCTAAAAATTCCACATAGTTTGGGCAATTTGGCTGTCACTGTGCATTCACTCTCCATGAGTATCTTCTGATCCATACTAGATGTGTGACCCAGCACTGTGTTACGTGAGCATTTTAACTTTTTATTAAGTTCAGAGCTGCCATATCCCTCTTGTCATAACTACTTCCACTCTCCAGGCAGTTTAATTAGGATGGAAGCAATCCCAGACTAAAGTGCATAGTGACATTAAATCCCAGTGGATTTTAAATCCTCCTGACCTCTACACCCATTGCTGCTTGACAGCATCAATCAACAAGACACCACCACTCATCCCAGTTTTTCTATTAACCACAAGTCCTTTGTATCAGAGTGCCTCACACAAAAAACAAAAGCCAGGGTTTATAGTCTGATACTCTCTATCCAGACCTGGAAGTAGTTGGGAAGAATGGGAGGAGTGTAAATTTCTTTCCTGTAACATTCTACTAGTATCTCTCATCTGCTCCTTCTCCATCCCTTCTTCTCTGTAAATCCTTCTTGGAACCTTTCTTTTTCCAGCAGAACACCTATTGGGAGGGGCTGTTTGAGGAAAAAGAGACAAATTAAACTTAGTCAGAAGTTAATCTTTGTATTCATTGATTTTGTTGCAAAAGAAGATGAACAGTTGCATTTAAGCTGGTTTTAGCTGTAATCTGAGCACTTCCATCTGCTCATTATGCTTATAAGACCACATGAGGAAAACTGTGTTAAATTCATTACCAGAAAAGTATAGAAAATTTGGAGGAACAGTAACAAAGAAGGGTTAGTGCACAGACATGTTTTATTTATGAAGAAAAATTAATAGCTAAAGTCAGGAGCCCAGCTGAAGGCAAATAATTGGAAGAGCTCTCAAAGGACCCTCTGGAAACAGGCCCAGACCTTAGACTGTGAAAGTGCTTACTCATTTTTATTTAGTTCTTTTTCAAGAAAAGCTCCAGATGAAAATTAAAGAGGAGGAAAGTGGCTACAAGTGTTTTCCAGATCTGAGTATCACAAAAGGCTTTATAGAGCTAATGGGAGCAGTGGCCTTTGGTGGCAAAAAGCTGCAAAATAGAACGGTATGCAGGTAAATGACTTCTCTTGGGAAGCTTTAGTGGCTGCCTCTGAACCAGAAAAGAAAACAGGGTCTGTTCTTTGGTCCCCATTCTGAACTGTGAGAAGGGGAGGAAAAGCTCTCAGGGCCTGGGCATCATCTGAGATGGTGTTTGTTGACACAGGGCAAAATGTGCCAGAGTGCCTCAGCTGCAGACAGTGTGGATGGTGGCACAGCTCCACTTCAGGCCCTGTTCTGGACCAAGTTACTTTGCAAATATAGTTGGAAATTGGGCCCAGAATCACACCCTGATAGTCACACAGGAGGTAGAAGGGTGACCTTCTGCTTAGGAAAATTTAAAAACCCATTCCATTAAGCACAGGAAATACTAGTCTTCAGTCAAATCCTGAGGGAAATGTACACTCCACCCTCTTACAAGCCCCTCCGCCCCCCATTTAGCCCTCCCTGTTATCAGAAAAATATTCTCCAAAAGCAAAGATGAGCAACTACACAACAATATTTAAAAGATATTTACTAATATCCTTTTGTTTGACAGTCTCAAAACACAGAGAATTTTCCTTTTCTGAGACTTCTATTTAATTTTGAGTTTATTTACCAGGTCTTTGCTGTGTGGTTCACCAGGAATGTAGAGATTCCACCATTACAGAACAACATAGCTCTGTAAGTTACAAATATAAATAATAAGTCTTGGATTCTCTTGCAAAAATGCAGACTTATTCAGTTCATTTCTCCTCCAAACCATTAATTATGAAAGAATGCTGGGGAAGGGGCTGAGGGAGGACAGCCAGGGACAAGTGAACAAAATATTATCACACAGTCATTAAAGTTACCCATACATTCATTTACAAGAATTTCAGGCATTTCTGGAGAATTTCAGGCATTTCTTAAGAAGGCTGTCTTAAATTTTCTGGGGTTTGGGCTTTTTGTTGTTGTTTTGGTTTTGGTTTGGTGGTTGTTGTTTCTGTTTTGTGTAGCCTTTTCATTAATGGAACACATTGGGATAAACATAGGAGATTTTTTTCTATAAGCCACTAAGACACCGACTGTTTAAGAAGAAGTACTTCCAAGTATGACCCACTATGAAACACTGTTAAGGGAAGTTTTATGTGCTCCTGGTGAATCAGATAACAGTGCTGGATTTCTCTCTTGAGATATACTAACCTGCAAGGATGACATGAAGCCCGGTGAATTAATGTAATATATTCAAGCAGAAATCTTTGTACACATATATCTAATTATAAAAATATTAATTTGGGTGGATTTTTTTGTCTATAACAGCTGCCATTTTATTCAGATATTTTTCCCCCTTGGATTTGCTTTTTCCTCCCTCAGACACAGAAAATAATAACTTGTAGACCATTTTTTAAAATGCTCTGAAACAGTATGCTTAAGTGACCTGATCCCACATCTCTATGAGGTCACCATTCTGTAAGGGGAAATACATGCCAGATGCTGCAAACATTCTGTGGGCTTGGGAAGAAAGGTGAATGAAAAGGTTGTCTTGGTTTTCTTCTGAAGCTTTTTTTTTTTTTTTTAATAAGGAGCAGTCCTGTGTCAGAACTTTGAATTAAATGCAAAGAATCTGCCTTGACTCCTAAAGCCCTGACAATGCCAAGAGTGTTTTCTGAGCAGAGTTCATCATTATTGCTAATGTGCTGGTTTACATTGGCAGAGTTCCAAGTTAAATCACTGTATCTGTCCTAACCAAGGGCTTCTATCTTACACTTATCAAGTTTTCAGAAAGCCCTTCTTCTAGACTATGATTAAGCATGCTGCAATATGATGCTCTTATAACAACACCCACTTTAAAAAAGAATTTAATGTTTACATGTTTCAAGTTCTACCAGTTTGATTCTTAATGAAGACTGTGAGATATATATATCTCATTCACGGCATGTTTGACATTTTCTGAAATTTACTGTCTAGGGAAAAAGCAATGTCAGTGGTATTACCACTTTTTGCCTCATCTATAGAAATGTCACACAGCTGTGAAGAGATTTCACACAAGGAACTCTGGTAAGTAAAAGTGCTAATTAATCTGCAGTCATTTTACACCCCTTTTCACTAGCCACCACCCTCTGAAAGCTTCCATATGTTGACACCTGTTTATGGGATCTCTAGATGTGAAAAATCCCCAAGCGCCACTATTAAGTCATGCTGGTGGTAGGTGACAACTTGTGGACCTTATATTCCAGGAGGCTCATGGCTAACAGTAAGGACAGCTTACTGCTGTTTGGGTCCTGCATTTCAATGTAACATCTCAAAAATGCAGCTAGGCTGCCTTGCTGCTGTCCATAACTTCACCTCCTGAGAAGTGTTCCTGTGGACATGATTGCTCTACGACACCCTGAAAGGGTAACACTGAAACCTTTCCATCTCAAGAGGAATGACAGTTTAACCCTTTCTTTGCTGCTCCTGCCTCCTGCTGTGCTAGATAACATCACCTAATTTAATCCTCTGAGGACTTCCAGTTGATGCTCCCAGATGGCAAACTCGGACTTACTGTTGGATCTGGCAGATAGGAATGTCTTGAACCCCAGCACAGATCAGGAAGCAGTGAACATGCTGGCAAATTTGAGACCAGGGAATCCCCCCCTACTCCTAGTCCTAGTTAGATTTGAAGATGAACTGCTAGTCATCCTGTGAAAGAGGATGTCTGGTGTGGGGAAACACTAAAAAAATGTAGCAAGTGTTACTTAAATCTGGAGGCTGGCATGAATATAACCCTTCAGTGTATAAATGGTACCTGTCAGAAAGTTCTGAAAATTGTTTTCAGAGTAGGATTTCACACACCTATTTAAAAGAGGGAGATTTATATAAGCATACTTCTTATTAAATGAAAACTTGCTACTGTGGGACAAGACAGAAAGCACTAAGAGACAGAAAATTATCTCTCCTTTTTCATAATGACTTTGCTTTTCAGGGATTTGCATTTTTTTCACTGAATGCGCCAATATTGCGTTCAAATTTATAAACAGATTTTTTTCTCCACAGACAGAAGAGTAACACTAAATTCTTGAGCGTCACGACAGATTGTACTTTAATAATTATGAATTATCATGACAGGGATATCATGGTGCATTGAAAGGTAAAATCAGAGGGCTATCAAAGCATATTTCTGTTTACTGTACATTTTTGGATTTTAGGGTGGTATTTGAAGTGAGACATGATGGAGAATAAGCTAGTTCCCAAAGGCTATCTAAGATTTTCAAGTATTTTTTGAAGTATGATTTAAAACCTTTGTGATAGGAAAGGAAATGAAATAGTGAAATCAGAGAAGAAAGTGTAACAAATACTCTGGAAAAGAGATATGATAAAATAAAATGCAATTAAAATAAAAAAAGAAAATTTGGAAATAGAGTGACTACAACAAAATGTACTGAGATGAAATGAGGTGTAGTGAAAAGGATCGAAAGTCGCCAAAATTCTTCACACTGAAATCTCAAAATCAGGGAAGAAAGGTAAACAAAGAGACAGGAGAAGAAATTGAAGAAATGAAATGCTAAAAAAAAGGAAAAATTCTGAAATGAAGTGAAAACAATAAAAGCGAATGGGATGTTATGAAGTGCAGGGAAAAGGACTGAAGCTTAACGAATTGATCCTTATTGAAATCACAAGATTTCGTTTCCTTTCCTGAAAGGAGCGAAACATTTAGTCTCAAATATTAAAAAAAAAAAAATCTAATCCTCACCTATTTCTAGAAAATAAATCTGACTTCACATGAGTGGCAAATAGTCACATTTTTGAAAATCAAGGCTTACCTAATAAAGTTGGGCACACATAAAGCCATTCATAATCAGGATGCATCCTACTGCATGATAAGGAGAAAAGGAAATATAAGGCATCATACAGAAATTCAGCATGTATAGTATGGATTGTAGAAAGACAAGAAAATTGCAGTCAGCCTTGCTGAATATAGTATTAAATTTCCATTTTCAGAATAGACTGGGACAGTCAAATATCCATTTTCAGTTAGAAAAATACATAGCTAAATTCAAAATGATGTTTCATAAGAAGAAAGTATCTTAAAGCACCGATTCAAATGTATGACTGCCCAACACCCTTAAACACTTCAGTAAGCTAATGCTTTAAATTTTTAAAATTAACATCAGTATTTTCATCCCCTCTCGTGTCTCCCTTTCATAGGCCATGTGTTTTCAGCTTGCCATGTAAAGCAGTTACTTCATTATCTGTGAATTAAGCTGGAGAAAGAATTCCTTTATTTATCACGTAAGAGCAATTGAAACCAACTATTTCAATATTCTTATGTGTGCATGAGACTTGCAGCTGGCTTTTAAAACAGCCACATTTACATGTCTCTGTCATATTCTAGGTATTACTTTGACACAGGAATGTAGATATTCCCAGAGATTGAGAAGTGGACAGAGGGAGAGTCCCACACTTCTGTGTGAGAGAGCTGAAGGCCCTTCAGTTTTGTAAGGAGGAAGGTGGCAAAGAGGGGGACATTCTTTGTAGAGTAGTCCTACAGGTGGAAGGCCTCCTGGATCGTCCATGGGAAGGGGTCATGAAACAATGTGGAAAAGAATTGTGTCTCTTTTAGGTTAGACCAAAAGTAATTGTTATATGCTGTTCTATTTTATTATACATCACTTGTTCCAAACACATACAACCAACCTATGCTACTGTTCTGAAGGGTATGTCTGTGCTGCTGACAGCCCCTCAGAAGCTGGGCAAATTATTTACTGCATTCTATTTAGTGTAGCATTGGGGGCGTTTCTGTGTTGCACTTTCGTCTTTTGGGGTGCAAAACCACCCAGTTATTTAATCTTAATCAGAAGAATCCACCAGCCTTGCACCAGCACCTGCTGCTTTTGCATCTCCTTTAATCTGCTTGCCAGTACTCTGAAGCAAGACACCCACAGTGGCCTCCAGTGTACTGTGTGACAGCATAAAGCAAAACAAAGAAGAAATTGGAAGAAAATAGTTAAAGAAATAAAGACAGGGCAAATCAAAACACAGGAGTCAGCAAAATAATTTTTTTTTAGAAAATAAATCTTACAAAACTTAATTCATTGATGAAAACGTGCTTGCTAGTGGTGTGAACACGCAAAAATACAACTGCGAAATTTTGCTGAAAAAACAGAGCTATGTAACAACATAGCAAATATTAACCTGCTAACTACTAACCAATGAAAATCAGTTTAAAACAGGTTGTAGAAATACTTGCTTTCATGACTGAATAGCAGGATTTCTGGAGGACTTCAGTGAGAGATCAATACTGAAATACGCGAAGGCTTGGTATTTCATCAATGAATTGTCATAAGGTTTCAGAAAAGGCAAGGGTCCGGTGTTGAGCAAAAGCGAAGACTAAGCAGCAACCCTTTGTCAGGGTTACAGCGCAGGGAAAGAAGAGTGATTTTCAATGAGGGCCGTCCGGAGAACAGTTTGCCAGCTATATCTAACATTTGACTGCTCTGGGGGCTGCCGGCTATATCCTGGGTGAAACCGGATATACCGGAAGTGTGGGGTCTGATGGTCTGTGATAGGGGTCATGTAAAGACAGAGAATTATGTCCTCAAGTATCGAAAAAGAAAAATAAAAAATCGCCTGGTCGTTCCTGAGTGTCCCGACCCTCCCGCGCTCCTGGCAGCGGCCCCGGGCGCCGCCCCGCCCTCCCGCGGGGGCGGGGAGAGCTGCGGCGGGGGCGGCATGGCGGAGCGCGGCGGCCAGCGGGGCGCGACCCTGGAGCTGTGGGGGCACCTGTGGCCGCTGCGGCGGGAGGCGGCGGACGACGAGGAGGCGAGCGACGACGAGGACTTCGAGGAGGAGCCGCTCTTGACGGAGGATGCGCTCCTGGAGGCCGCCGGGCGGGAGCTGTCGGCCGCGCTGCCCCCGCGCCTCACCGGTGAGGGCCGGGCCGGGCCGGGCCNGTGCGCGGCGCTTTGCACGTGGGGAAGGTGCCAGCGCGGCCCGTGCCCGCGCTCTGAGCTGCGCGCGGGGGCGGGTACGGGGAGCCGAAGTAGGGGATGAACAGGTAGTGGAAGGGAAGCGTGATCTGTGCTTTTCTACGGCCACGGGAGTGCAGCAGTAAGAAAACATAAGATTTTCCCATTCAAGTTAACTTTACACGAAAAAAGCGCTTTTTTTCTTTTATGACATATGTGAGAGTGTTGATACTTGATGGTAATGATTTCCAACTTCCTATTTAGAGTTAGAAAAGTAGGTGAAGTTGGAGCAACCTCTGCCTGAAAAGTGTTTTATCTGCAAGTTGTTTTTGAAATGGCTAAACTGAGCTAAATAACCCGAGAGAAACAAATAAATTATTACAGACTTCAGAGCTGTCCTGATGAGGAAGAGGCCCTGCTAAGCACAGGTGCCCACTTTGTTCTGGTCAGATCAGTTGGTCCCTAGTTGTCGATGAGGGAATGGTGTCGTATTTTTTTGAAAGCAAAGAGGAGGCAAACCAGGTCATACAAAAATGTTAAGAATTTATTATATTAATTCCTTATAATTTTGGTGGTTTCAGTCACAGGAAATATTTGGTATATAAACGGATCTGAAGATTATGCAGGCATTGTGATAGAAATTTTGTGATATGACTGTTTGAAATTCAATTGTAAACGTGAGTTGGAATAAACAGTAAACCATAATATTAATGTATTTAATTAGCTTAGTTATTTATTAAGTATGTATTAAGTGTGTATTTAATTAGCTTAATAAATTCATAGGCAAGATTTATTCCTCTTGATTAGAGAAGGAGTTTTAGTGCTTGTTTCTGAGTTTGGTTTCACTTTTTTTAAAAATATTAGTGGAGAGACTGGCATCAGGGATTTATGAAAACTCCTGCTTTACTTTTACTACTGCAGCTTACAGAAAAGACAAAAAAAAGCATTGAACCAACAAAACTGTTTTAATCAACACAAACTTTTAATTTTTATGACTGTCAATTAACACTGGATTTTTTTTTCTTTTTAATGATTCAGTTATTATACAGGAATGCGGCACCAAAAAGGAGTATAAAGTAGCCGGACGTTTTCCACTAGTTGGCCCTTGGTGGAAAGTTAATGTTAAAGCTAAAAAAATGGGGTCGAAGTACTTTGTGCAAGGATATCCATCATATTTTCTGCTGACTGATGTAGAAGAAAACAACCGACAAGTATTTTCACTCTTTCTTAAGGAATGTGGTGTTCCTGAAGATTGGAAACAAAAATTTTTTGCTTGGCTTCCTATGGAGTCTGTGCTGAGTTTCAGTAATCTTGAAGAAAAACTACAGCAGTTCCAAGTTTCACAGCTACAGCCAAGGAGGGTCCAAAGAGATTATGACATCTTCTATTATGTTTCAAAATCATGTGGGTACATCCTGTGCTGTTTTAATTGTTTTATAAGCTAAGGAGTTCTATCTCATATACTGCATTCAAATTAACATGTATTCATTTGAAATGTGTATTCAAATGATTCTTTTATTTTAAAATATTTCAGGACAGTAGGACAAACTGGTCAGTTAAAGATGGGCATACAGAAGGACTTTGCTGAATTCTGTGGGCCAAGTAGAATTGTCTGTGCTAGGCATACTCCATCCATGGAAGAGTTTAAGGCCAGGTTGGATGGGCCTCTGAGCAGCCTGGTCTACTGGAAGGTGTCCCTGCCAGTGACAGGGATTTGGGACTAGTTGATCTTTAAGGTCACTTCCAGCCCACTTCTGCTTCTGTGATTCTGCGATGCACAGACACTGGTGCTTCCTGTAGTTCATTCAGCTATAACAAGGCTTATTGAAAAGTGGGTTCAGCACTACTTAAGGATGGTGGCGATGGTTTTTTAGGGCTGGCACATGTTCCAAAGCAATATGGGTGCTTCTCTGTAGTACAGGAATCAGTGAAGGAGTTCAGTGTAGCCCTGTAGTTCGGTGTAATCAGCTGCCCTAAACAGACTATCTAGGTGTGTTTGAATCCCACCTGTCAGCAGATTGGTGTGGCTGGGAGCAGACTGTAGAAGAACTGGAGTGTCCACATGGAGATAGTTCAAACTTCTGAGGATGCTGTTGTGGGCAATGTTGGTGTGATTACATGAATGTGACTACCTGAGTGTTCAGAGATTGGATCAGGAGTGTGCTTTTGAAGCAGACATGCCCTTTGTCCCCACTGTGATGCAGTCTCTGAGTGTACTGACTGTATCCCTGGTGGATGAAACCCAGGCAACGTGTTCTGCTTACATTCCTGAGGTACTCTGATCCACAAGGGTCATTCAGTCTGTGGGACCAGACTTAGCTGGTCTGAAGCAAAACACTGAAATACAGAGAAAGTCAGGATGTCTGAGGTGTGCCCTCAGTGTTAGAGCTCTTGGTTGGCTCTGATGATCTGTTTCCACAGACAGACTGTACAGACAGGTTGGGTCTGTCTGCTGTTACGTGGAAGCGAGCAAAGTTTTCCAGTACCTGGCTTACTAGGCACTCTCAGGTCAGATGATGGAGTTGATGCTTTTGGATGTCAAATTATGTGTAACAGGACAGTTCAGAGTCTTTGCTGGACTTTACTTCGAATCCCATGTGTAAGGAGAGGAAAACGTTGCGAGTTCTGTAGGCTTTCAGGCTTTTTGTTCTCTTTCTGTAGTGATGGAAAAGATTTCACAGCATGCCTACATACTCTCTTCACCATTCTTGTAGCTGGTGATTTTTTCCTAGTATCTAGCTTAAATTATTTGCTATGTTTTAAGCTTTGATCTTGATCATTGAGCAATACAGATTCTTCCCCTACCCCAGTCAGTTAGTATTGTAATTTTTTTTGATTGTCATTAATTGTTATGGGCTTGAGAAGTTTGTTCTTCAAGCCTTCATGGTATTTTTTTGTGTGTATCGATGATTTACAGGTAAATTAAGTATTTGCTTAAAAGGGAAAAGGTTTTATCTTTGTCTTTATGAGGATAAGACAATGATCAGAAAAAATATTTTAAGTGAGAAAAATTAGTGTTTTAAATTTTCCTTAACAGTTAATTAAAAACAACCTATTTTTTCCAAGAGATAAAGCTTCTGAAAGTCTCACTTTCTTCTGAAATTTGTTTTTCTTTCTTCTGAAACTATGTTTTAAAAGCAAAATATAGAGCAAATCAGTTTTCATTATTCCTCCCTCTTGTAGCCCATGACTGATGTAAACAGGGGAAGTGATAGCTTAATTTTGGGGTCATTGAGAAAGCCAGTGGAAAGCACTTTTTTGAAAGTTCGTCTACTAATCTGATACTACAGATTTAGAAGCCTCTTTTCTTATTTTGCATTTGAAATGTTCTTCTGTTCATCTGTATAAAAATTACTTCTAGATAAGAGGCAGGTGTGATGAGGTCTGAACTGACTTTCTACAAAATGTTGTTGAGTATCCAGTTTAAACCAAGTGCATAATACGAATTTTCCAAGTGAATAGATTTAGTTGCTGGTTGTATGTCATATGTTTACATTATTTTACATATGTTTACATATGTTTCTTTTCCTAAGGCAGTTCAGAGAAAACAGACTTCAAAAAAATTCGAAAAGGATTACAAAAAAGGAAGAAAATGAGAGAAATTTGTAATGTCTTGGATATAGGGGAGGCAGAAGGACAAAGCCAGAGTCAGTATGAATAGTTTTGCAGCAATCTTTGTATATTGCATAAAACTTCCTGTGTTTGTGGTGCGTGCAGTTGCAGGAAAGGCGGTGTTGGCAGCTCTGGGTTTCCCGAGGATACTGGAGTTCTTGCCGATTCTTCTGCCGCGCCACTTTTGCTGTCTGATAGATAGTATGTGTTGGGAAAGAAGGGCTGATGCAGATGGTGAGGTGGTAGCTGATGAGATGGCAACAGAGTTGGATGGGATACTAAAGGATGAGCCATGGAAACTTGGATTCAGCAGGGTAAGTAAAGTTACGTACGGTAAAAATATGGAGTTTGCTGCATTTGAGGTGCATTAGACTACAGTGCTGTTTTAGTTGGGCTCACTTGATTTAAATGGGCATTTGTAGGGGCTAAGCATAGTTCATTTGGAAATGGATGATGTACTGGACTCAGTTTTAGCAAAGGGTCTTGTTTTTCCAGTTGGTCTAGAATAAATTAATCTCAAAAGATTTTTGAAAGGGGTTTTGTTACAACCACTTGTTTAGTATTTTCTACAAGGGACAGAAAATTAAATGCTTGAGGTAACTGGGCCAAAAGTCCCAGCTTTTTAAAATCAGCTAATTTAAAATCCTCAACTGTTCTCTTCAATTTTATACTGGTAAATGAGACTTTCTGTTCCTAATATGTAGAACAATATCTATGCTTTTATAGTAAGGCTAATAAGTTTCTCTGTAAGAGGTCATCATCTGGTCCAGTAGTTTGTTTTTTGTAATGGAGTTTGCCGTGGTTGTTTACCTTCCTGTTTTCATTTGCTGCACTTGCTGTGGGCTTTGCTGCTTGCTGCACCTCACCTCAGCAATCCTGTACCTCACATGAGAACTACAGCTTTAGTTGTCCACAAATGTGGTTGGTTTTCCCTCTGCTTTAGGGCCCCACTGCTGTACTGATGGATGTTCTGACTTGTCTTTAAGAGCTCTAATTTCAGGGATTCAGCAGGGTAGCCAATATATTCCAGTGTTTCACATAATTTCATTTAAAAAGATTTTCCTGATGTCCAATTTGACTGTTCCTTGATGCAATATGGACTTGTTGCTCTCTTGCTTCAAGGACCTGCATTCTCACTCCAGTTTTTTATTACTTGAAGACTTTCTTTAGCTTTTTCTCTTACGACTGTGCAAGTGCAATTAATGTTTCTTGCTCTCAATAGTTCATCTGTTTTGCACATCTCAATCTTTGCCATTTTGTGGTAGTGTCTGTACAGGTGGCATTATGCTCTGAATTGGGTACAGTATTCCGGCTAATGGCTTTCTTGTGCTCTGTTTCTACAGTTCGTGTACCTTTACATGAAAATGTGTTATTTGGTGTGCACGAGTTCTCCCTAATACCCAATTTCTGTTGCCAGTTTTTTATTTTTAAAGTTTGTTTCATACAGAAGGGTGACTAAGAGGAATTATCATTCCAGCTTACTGTTAAGTACTTTGCTTTATGAAAAATAGATACATTTTTGCACACTTCTGCCCTCTGAACTGCAATTTGTATTTACTAGGAGGAACATTATTCAGCAAGAGGCTAACATCTTCTGAAATAAATCTATGTTTGCTTTTACTCTTTTTGGGGAGAAGATTATGTGTAAGGAGTTGAACCTTCCTTACTGTGAAGCAACGTGGGCCGCCTTCTGTCAGTGTGACGATCTCCTCTGGAAGATTCCTGACTTGCAGAAGAATGCTTTAATTCTGTATGATCAGCTCAAGACACGCTGTAGACAAATGGGACACACATACGAAGATCAAGATGAATTAGCTCGTGTTGTATCCAAGCACATGTCCATTGAGCACGTTTGGCAGTCTCTTGAATTTTTGAAAGATCAGAATGCAGTGATTAGGGAGAAAAAGCTGGTGTTTCTGCCTCATCTTTACAAATCTGAAAAAGATATTGCCAAGTATGTAAGTGACCTTCTGTCAAGCCGCATGTGGAAACTGGATGTGGATGTGAAAAAGATACTTAGCATTTCTGAGGCACCAAGAGAAACAGTAGATAACAAAATGAATATTACCCAGGCACGTGATATGGAGGAAAGTAATCCAGATAATCGTAATGGTGAAAATCACTTTCCTGCAAAGGAGGTGGGCTCTCTGTCTGGTATCCAAAGTAAAGCAGAGGTAGACAAAGATCAGGTGCTTGCTGTAAAAAAAATTTGTTCTAATCCTGTCACAATCATAAGTGGAAAAGGAGGCTGTGGGAAGAGTACAATAGTTAGCTGCCTTTTTCGTCATTTAAAGCAGACGGAAAAAGAAGTGGAAGCTGCTTCTAAGGACTTTGAAGGAGACTTGGATGCATCTGGGGAATGGAATACATTTGGTCACCACTGGGAATCAGAGAACATGTATGCAAAAAAAGTTTTGAATGTACTATTCACTGCACCGACAGGGAGGGCAGCAAGTCTTTTGAGAGAAAAAACACAGCTTCCTGCGTATACACTGCATCAGGTAAGATTTGTTCTGGGTTTTGTTTCTTGGTTTTTTGTTTGTTTGGTTTTTTTAAATTAGGTTTTGGAACACCTTTTGGCAGTGTCCATTCCTGTTTTGGGGGGAAAAAAAAAGCTTGTTATTGAAATACCCTTAAGAAATGTGTAGCCTGTTCTCTTTGTTTATGTTAATGCTTGGTGCAGCTTATCAGCATCTGAAAGTCAGCATTATGTTTTGGGCAATCATAAATCAGTCATTTGAAATACATTATTTGCTAACTTTGGTTTCTTTGCTATTTATATACATCTGAAACTTGTGCTTCTCTAGGGTATCTGTTTTTTTCAGCTTCTCAGTTTTGCATTTTATTTTAATGAAGACAAAAATTTCTGGGTGGTAGAGCTGTTTTCTAGGATCCTGTTGCCTAGCAGTCATAGCAGCACATACATGAAAAGATCAGTAGCCTGGGGTTGAATAATGAGAGAAATTTCATTTGCACAGTGTTTTCTTAATTAATGTTAGGTATTATGGAATTTTTTTAAGAAAAAAGTAAAAAGCAAAACTCTTTGTTAATAAACTTAGGCCAGGTCTCTCTTGTTCTAAGTAGCAAAAGGTGCCAGGAAGATACTGGAGTTGTGGAATAACCCATATAAATAGAAATTATAATAACATAAAAAATGCCGTTGGCTTATTTTATCTATGGGGACTGGATAGTTAGTTGCCTGTTCACCTTCCCCATGCTATTTTGGGTGTTATTAATGACAGGAAGTCGTAGTAGGAGGTGTTCTGTTACTGAGCAACCTAATGGCTGACCTTGGGTCTTTAACAGTTCCTGCAGGAAAAACAAGACTCTGCTTTTATGTAAATCAGTGCTGCTAATCTCAGCTAGAAATGTATTCTCTGAGGAGGAAAATAAGACTGAATGGTTGAGTCTTCTGGGTCTTTACAGGTGTAAGTTCAGAATTTTGGATAATAGCTCTACAAAGGTTAGATGATACCACACTGTCTACTTTTATAACATAGTTTACAGTTGATCAGTGTCCGAGCTTGATTTATTTTTATTTGTTTCTAGATTATCTATAGTTTTAAATCGTGGATGCGGCGTGCAGAAGCAAAGCCATGGAAGTTTTCTGAAGTTACAGTTCTCGTTGTGGATGAAGGAAGTTTGGTGTCTGTACACATTCTCAGTTTAGTTTTAAAACTCTTGCGTGAGCATGCTCAGCTTGCTAAACTTATTATTCTAGGTAAGTGAAACCTAAATGTAGCGTTATACAATGTGTAATAATGCACAATATAGAGTGTAAGTATCAGAGCTCCCACCCAGTCTCTTAAAAACTCCAGAATGTTACATTGTTATCTGCTTGGATACTTCTGCTATTTCTTAAGGTCAGATGAGATAGACAATTATCCAGATATCAGTGTCAAAGTATCAGTATCTCTATTATCTGTTTAGCAGTATTTTGTCTTATTCTGACTTCCATGTGGTAGGTTGTGACATCTTGCCACTAGAAAACTTTTCTGATTTCCTTAAATCTGAAGGAGCTATTGTTAGCATATGAATTTATGTTAGAAGGGAATTTTTATGCCATTCTTAATGCTAGTATCATCTTGTTTTAATTTTAAAAGGAAAGCAAAGAAATGTAAAATCAAATTCTTATGCTTTCTTAGAGGTTTCCTTTTTGACATGCCATTTATGGCAGTTGTTTTTAAAAATGTATCTTTCAAAGTGTGTTTGAATAAGATGTGATCACTGTCAGTGCTCATTAAGCAGAAGGATTTGCACTTGCTAGTAAAGCATTACTGAGTGAGGAGTGTAAAAAACTTAAACTACACAACAACCTTATTCCCAAAGTTTCTTAGATTCTTGAAAGTTTTTTCATGTGAGTTGTTTTAAGGATGGATGTTACTATGTAGAGTATCGAGTATTTATTCATTGCAGTGTTCATTTTTTTTAAGACAATTTTCAACAGATGATATGTTATTCCTTTTCACAAAAACTAACGTGCATTCTGTTTAGGTGATACTAGACAGCTACCAAGCATAGACCCAGGAAACATGTTAGCTGATATCTTTGAGGGTCTAAAATCAAGAGGCTTTTCTGTGGAACTGCGAACTAACCACAGAGCAGAATCGCAACTAATTGTAGATAATGCGTCAAGGTAGGATATCCTGATGTGTGTGTGAAGAATTCTTGTAATTCTTGCCTGGCCATTTACCTGCAAATAGCAGTGCACCCAGATTTGACTCTGTAGTACTGCTTCTGTAAGTTTTTTTAGTCCAAATCCCCTACACTGCTTTTAGAAACAAACGCACGCCCAAAACAACAGCAACAAAACCCTAGAGATTTTTCAGAAGCAAATATTGGACAAAAAAATGTGTGTGCTGGAACGCTCTTGAGTTTTATGGGACTGTGGTATTTCACAATTATGCTATCAGATCTCTCTGTTGTTTTCAGATGAGTTGTAAATGCACAACTGACTATGCCTTCTAAAATGGCTTACAATTGCTCCTCTAAAAAGCAAGTTTTAAAGACATTGCTGATAAGTGTGACAACAGCTAAAACAGACTGAATTGCTTGGAGAGTTTAGATGTCAAGGGCCATTACATCACAGTTTCTTTCTATTTTTTTTTTCTGTATCAATACCTAAAGAGCCTAAATGTTTCCTGCATTTGCATTACTTTTGTTTTGGAAATAATCCTGTTTCCTATCAGTGTTAGCTCTAAGAGCAAAATCTAGGTTTTGATGTTAATCGAATTTGAGAATATTCTGAACATTTGCAAGATCTCCAGAACTACTAAGTGTTTTACAAACATTATTTATTTTTTGATAACACTTCTGTTTTACTCCATTTTACTCCCATGGGAAAAAGTATGGGTAATACTAAGTATCTGCTGCAGTGATGGACGATTTAGGGGATAAACTACCAATTTTTTCAATGTGAAATTAAGTTATGTTCTGAGGAAAGAGTTTTCAGGGCATGTAGTGTAGATGACAAAAAATTTCTTAAGTGGTGAACTTCAGGCTGATGGAGATGATGATATGCTGGAATTCTTTAACTGAAAATAGCCTCTTGCTTTCCCTCCAGAATCTCTCAGCGGCAGTTTCCTGAGTTTGATGAGGTGCTGAAAGTTTCTGCTCGGAATGAGAAAATGACAATGCCAATCCCAGAGAAGAAATTTATTTTTATTGCTTTGCCTGCTGGCGGGAATTGTGAGAGTATGTGTGTGTAGTCAGTTTGTGATCTTGATTTTCCCTTTGCTAAAGCATAGACTGTGGAACAAAAATTTTGGGAAGATTTTAGTGTGGCTTTGTTTGTGGTATAAATTTAAATGCTACATTCATAGTTTGTCTTTTGTCTTCTGTAAGTGCACACAGGAGGACCTGTAAGTGCAAAGAATAGGCTGTAGAGCTCCAGCTCACCAGTTAGGCTTTGAAATGGGGGACAGCTTCCACCACTGAAATCGAAAGTGGTTGTCTTTTTATATTGTAGCTGGAACTGTCAAACCTTAAGAGATTTTGAGAATAGATTCAGAGGTGAATCACTTGAATAAAAAGTGACTGTAAGAGTATGGTGTGCTGGACAGCAGTGTGCTCCCAGCTATAGAATGGAGTTGGAAAAATTCTAAGAAGGGATGCCAGTATTTCTTTTAAAATGTTTTGGAGTCAGGGCTAGAGCCATTGTTTACTGGGTTTCTTTGACATTTATTGGGTGTAAGTGGATTGAGTGGCCTCTCTTTTATTTGCATAAAAAAATTTCAAGGGGAATGCTGAAAAAAATAGTACAAACATTATCAATATTACTCTAGCGAAATACTCAGCAAACAGAATATTAAAAGTAGATTTCTTCTGTGAAATCTAAGTGTGTAGGTCTGTGGCTTGCAAATAATTATCTTAACCTCTTCAATATGCTGTATCAAAATCTTATTTTGCATGAAATACGCTCCATGCAGCTGTCATTTAACACAGAAATAAGGACTTGTTTCTTTCCATATCACTTTTGTTTCTCAGATTTTAATAGTGGATTAACTGCTTGGTATTTTCTTGGGTGTTTTGTGGTGTATTTCTGTTTCTTTGGGGGGTGTGCCATTTTGTGAGGGAGTTTTTTGGTTTTTTTTTTTTGTTTGTTTTTTTTTTGTTTTAAACAAGTTGAGATGTCTTTAAAGCAAGAAATAAGCAAAGGCAATTTCATATTGAATTATATTTTTCTTTTTTAAATTCTGACATATTTTTATGTCTTACCTTTTATGTCTTTTAAAACAGATTTACAAACTGCCATAAAGATTTTACTTAAAAAAGGACCAGGATTGGAGGATGCCAAGCAATCACAATTCATTGCTTTCAGAAGGTAACAGAGTGTGCAGGCAAACATTGAAAAAATCCTTGCTAGCAGCCACAGTCTAAAATTAGCTGAGTGTATTGAGTTGGAGAGACTAGTGGCTATAGCATAAAACTACTAGATACCTGGAATACTCATCACTTAGGAAGGGTAGGATGTAGGGCTCTAACACGCTTCAAAGAAAGACTGGAAATTAGTAATCCCAGGAGCATGAATAGTATGCATGGCTTCACAGAAACCCTGAAGGGATAAAAGGGATAATGTGCACTAGTACCAACAGTCCATAACCTTGAGTAAAGGGTACTTAGGAAAAAACTCCTCCACCTTTAATTGTGAAGAACTTTTTCTCAGTTAAGTAAAAAACACCCACTATTTACAGGTTCCCAGTGAGCTAATAAGTGATTTTTCAATGCTGAGTAACTCTGATATCAGTTTTTTTCTCCAGTCTGCATTCAGGTACAATACTACTACTAGTGGTTTTTTTGTGTATGATTCTTCTAAAATATATTTATGGGTACTTAAGCTCCATTTAAAAGTTAAAATTCCAGGTCTTCCAAAGGCAAATAAATCTTGCTATTTTTAATATATCCACAGACAGAAAATAATCTGTCCAGGTTAGTTTTTCTTTAGTTTTCTTTAGCTTAAAACAAGTTTAGCTAATGTAGGTGTACAGTACAAAAACTTTCTGTGGTATTTAGACTAAACTGTTCCTTTACTGCTCTGTCTTCTAAATTGTGAATAAGCAATTGTTCTTAATAGGTGGTGGAAGATCATCAGGGAGAAAAGGTGCTTCTTCCATTATTTATAAATTAATGCTAATGTGACATTGCTTGTAATTGTACATTTTGTATATCATGATTTTGTTCATGTTCTTGTTTTGTATGATTTAGGCAAGATTGTGATCTAATAAATGAACTTTGTTGCCAACACTATTCAAATCATTTAACCAGGTAAGCCAATGTTTCACGTTCTTCCTGTGATGAATCTAATTTTGTTTTTGGAAGTGTTATAGCTGGACCAACACCATAAAATAAGATTGTAAAACTTCCAGTTTTTCATCTAGATCTGATTATGTTGTAAATCATTCATATAATAAACTTTATTTGATGGGTTCTTTAATCTCATTTTGAACAGTGGTAAACTGGTTTTCATTTAAATTCACTATGTGAATTCTGAGATTTTAAGTTACTACTGAATATTCAAAATTCATATAAAAGCAACATGAAAAAAACCTTCAAGGTAAACTTTTTTTTGCTACCATATGATTTCTAAATAGATTCTGAAAATTTTTGTGCTACTCTGTAGTACTGTTTTTTACCAAATGGTTTTACAAAAGTTGGGGACATAAATGTGCTACCCTAACTATTTGAATATTATTGAAGTTTTTAATCCGTGTCAAGTATAGAGGGTGGAACGAGAAGAAATACTGAGTGATGGTAAATGCACACTTTGTGAATACATTTTTCCCTTTTTCTTTCTCTGACCTAGAAACCACAAGAACCGACTTCTGTTTCAAACTGGGGATAAGATTGCCAGCACACGCAATGTGTATCTCAAGGATCTCTTGGCAGCCTCTGATGTGGGAAAGAGTCCTAAGGGCCAGGAATGCACAAGTGGAGAAGCCACACTCAGTGATGTTGAGGAGGGCCCTAAGGGCCAGGAGGAATGCACAAGTGGAGAAACCACACTCAGTGATGTTGAGGTGGGCCCTAAGGGCCAGCAATGCAGAAGTGGAAAAATCACACTCAGTGATGTTGAGGAGGGCAAACGACTCTGCAATGGAGATATATTTTTCATAACACAGGTGACTCCTTGCTGCAAGAACTTGCACTAAGAAAACCTGGTGGGAAATGATTCAGTGCTTGCTGAATCCCCAGAACAAAACAATTCACACTTTTTAAGTTTAGCTCATAATACGTACTTAGTTCTGCTAAACAATCACGTAAAAGACATGAAAGAGGCAAGGTACAATAGAGAATTCCAAAAACCTCAATTCTGGGCTTTTTTGTACTACGTGTTTCTGTTGGTCTAATTGTGTTCAGTGTAAATACATTCTGTAAATACTCAGATATGCTGTAATTGAAATACATGATGTTTAACATAGTCTGAAGTAAAGAGTAATGTTACAGCTTAAATTTTCCCTGGCAGAAAACTAAGCTGGCCTAAAAGTAACAGCAACAAAAAATTTGTTTTTTGCTGGGTTCAGTGGGTTGAGCAGTGAAAGTATTAGTAGTTAGGGTAGGCCCTGAACAGTGAAAACTGTTTTCCTTGAAGGTGGTCAGTGAAAGACAGCAATTTATTTGGTTTAGCATCTTCTGACTTTCAGCTGGTTGATATTGCAGCTGTTGTAATTTCAGGGGAAGCTAGAATAGGAAAGTACAGACGTTGCTCCAGCTGCCGATCCAGGCTTCCTGCTGAGTGTTGTGTTATTCCTTTAGGATGCAGAAATTGATCAGCAGCGCTTGCTGACCATCAGCAGCACGTACGGCTCCACGTTCACTGTGGACTACAAGGCACTGAGGAAGCTGTGTCACATAAAGCATGCCTGGGCCAGAACTATCCACACATTCCAGGTAAGACCACAGCAGCTGTGAGCTGAGATAATTCACTGTATTCTCTCATGAAAGAACGAGAAACTTTTCTTGAAACTAGAATTCCTTGAATGCAGGATAGAAAATATTCTCGAGAGTGTCTCTAGTTGCCCCCAACTTCCTCCTTCTTGTCTTTTTTGTAACTATTTCCTGGAGATCAGGCTCTGAAGCAGCGTTGTCGCACGTTTCAGGGCTCAGAGGAGAGGACCGTGGTGTACGTGGTGGGCAGCGCCGGCCGGCAGCACTGGCAGCACGTGTACACCGCCGTGACCAGGGGACGCTGCCGTGTCTACGTCGTGGCTGAGGAGCTGCACCTCAGGAGAGCAGTGAAGAACAGGGAGATACCCAGAAAAACGCGCTTGCAGCGGTTTTTGAAAGAGGCAATTGCGGAAACAAACAACGGTCCCAAACAAACGTCCTCTCCCCCGATGAAGTGCTGGCAAAGTCTAGAGCTCGAGACTCAGCCTCTTTCTGTTACTCGAGGTGCTCCTGACCCACCTGAACTTCAGAGTGACCTCATGATACTGGAAGGATCATCAGTTCTCAGTAAAGAGCAGATGAGTAGTTTGCAGCAAAGTCCATGTAAAAGACAAATTCCTGCATCTGAGGATGCTCCAAAAATCTCTGTAAGTATCTCGTTACTGAGAAATTTTAAAACAAACCTTTGCGTTCTGCTCCACCACCGTAAGTCACCTGGGCACTGTTACAATTGTTTTATTAATATTTATTTAATAATTCTCAAGTTGACCAGTAATTGGTGAAGCAGTCAAATTTGGCAGATGTCTTTGCAGAGTAATAAATGTCTAGTACAGAAAAAAAAGGTTTAGTGTCAATAGTAGTAAACTTACACATGTTTAAGGCCAGCTTAGCCTGTATCAGCTTATGGTTTGTGCACAAATGTCAGTTTTTAGGTGACGTGCTGTGAGAGATGTATATAAAATTTAATAATTGAAATTGATTTTTATAAAGTCAAACCTGCTAACAGATGCCTTTTTTTTTTTATTACATCTAATTTCTGAGCTCATGCAGAAAGCCTTTTTTGAAGAAGCTAATATATTTTAGGTCTGTTTCAAACTTGGGTAACATTTTTGTTTTGTTTTGACAGACTACAGTAGAAGAATCCCCACTTGGATCTTCCAGACTTAAGAATCTAACTTTGGGACAGCAAGTTCCTAGAAAGCTTTTCAAAAGCTAACAAACAGTTCTTAATTGGTCTTGGTATGAACCTTTACTGAACCTGTTCAAGATATTTAGCACGGAGAAGCTGAATATGCCAGGTGCCTTTCAAAGGGTTTCTTGGTTTTGCATGTTCTATGAAGAACAGCTTGTTTTACACTGAGCCTCTTAGATTTTCAGTGATCCATTTTAGTAGATTCATTGGTGTACTGGTCATCAAAAATCATGTAATTCTTCTGTTTTCCTGAAGAATGAACTTACAGATCTTTGAGGATCCAAATGTTCCCTTAAAAAATACACAAGGTTGTATTTTGATTTAAAAACTCCTAGCTGTCCATACCAAGATGTATCCATCTCCAAATGCTACAGTATTGATGAGGTGCTCTTACTGATGTGCCAAAACGGTAGTTTTTACTTTTCACTCAAGGAAACTTTTTTGTAGTTTCCTTGAGTAAAAAACAGTTTACAAAGGGGTCTCGGTTTTTCTGATGTGGCAGATGAGGCCACGAAGCGTTGATGGATTATGGATTTTAATCTTGCTATAGACATAACAAGAAAGTTCCTATCAGTGGCATAGAAAACTTTTTCTGTGATGTAGAACTTGCTATTGCTGCTTTAGTTAATAGTTCTGTGCTGATGATAATTTTGGTAAGGAAAGCAAAACTCCAAATCAGAGTTCAAATAACATTCCACTTTCAACTTTCTCATGTGTACTGTGGGACTTCCCGCATTGCACTTTTGAGATTAGTAAATTAAATGTTAAGTCAAACATCAGACACATTGTAATAAAATGTGGACAGTATGCTTACCTTTAACATTTTTTTCTTCTCACATAGGGTAGGAAAAAGTATATCACAAATATAAAAATGGCATTTTTTTCTAAAACTGTGGGGAAAATATAATGTCAAAAAATTCTACCTCATTTTTAATGTCTTTAAATCACTGTTTATTTCAATTTATACAGTTTTTCCATACAAATATTTGCAACAGTTTGAATTTCAAAAAACATAACATAGACGATAAATATCATGCTATTAAAGTATTAAATTTGTACAAAAATACTTTACAGTTTAATACTTATTTGTTACAAATAAAAATACATATTTAAGTGACTCATGAACCTTGGAGTTTTTATTTATTTATTTATTTATTTATTTATTTAATTAGTTTTTTTACATGATTCAGCCTTGAATGTTATGACCTTTTCTGGCAGTGCTGAAATAGAAATCAGAGATACTTGTGTGTGCAGGGCAGGTGAGCTTATTTATGTATTGGACACAGCAACAGGGATACATTAAACAGTTTAAATTGACCAGAAACAACTCTGTAAGGTGATTGCTTAGATATGGAGACTCTACAAATGTACAAATCCAGTATCTTTATATTCACCAATAACAATAATTACCAATAACAACTTGAATACCAGAATAAACCAATGCAGCTGCTGGTGAGCATATAAAGCAACTGGCAGTATTTTATTGCTTGGGGGAATAGGGGAGAGGAGACAATTTGTGTGATGTGTTTGTAAAATATATTTACAATTTTAAATTCTAAAAATGTGTTGCAGGGGGTAATGTTTATCATAAAGAAGACTGAAAACAAAGCATATTAAATAGGACCTTTTTTCCTTCAAGAAACTGATTGAATTAAAAAGCTCACATGTGACAGTACAAGTTTACAGGTTTATGGATCATTAAAGAGCTTTTGTATCAATCTCCACTGATGTAATTTTAAAAAAGCCATTTTCTTTTAAAAAAACCTTTCTAATTTGTCTGAACTCATTTCAGTTTCACTCTTTTCAGTAATCCCCGTCAGAGGTTTGATCCCACTAAAAAAGTCTCTGCTTAAAAATCCCCACAGGTTGCAAGACATACCATTAAATATTTCATTGCATAGGGAGTAACATATGTTCTAACAAAGTTTGCTGAAGTGGGGAGTAATGTTCAATGCAAACTGCAGCTTCCTGCAAGCATTTTGTTGTAACATCTAATGTTGTAACATTAGACAAAGCAGGGTTTCCTGCTTTGTCTAATGAGTGCACCTTTCTTGCCAGCGAGTAAGGTTTCCAAAATCAGAGATGTAACCATTTCCCAAGAAAACCCAGAGCAGTAAACCACTCGGCCTTGTCCATCAGACAGCAGCACCTTCCCGATAAAAGGATTTTTAAAAACTGTGTAACCTGGACGCTACTGTTTGTTAGCAGAGGTTAACTCCATGTTTTTCCCTCAAACAGCTACTGCCGCTGCTGCTGAAGGGAAAAGAACATTTAGATCATGTTTAAAACATCTCCCCAGTTTCTTATTTGGGGAAAAAAAAGGCCCTTATGTATTTTTTTACTGTTACTAATCCTAGATTGTTTAGAATGGAATGACTTGACTTAATGAAGAATGAAACTATTTCCAAAGTAACCGTGGATTAATAGAAGCCTTGAGACAGACCAACTGACCTCCTGTGCTTTTCAGTGCTGTACAGCATCTGAGCCTCAATCTCAGAGAAATCTTGAATGGATTTAGCACCATAATTGTCTTTAGTTACCGAGTGTCCCACTCCAGTGGTTTCTGCTATAAGGTGTTTGTAGGATCCCGTGTCTCCGTACTAACGCTGGTGTGTCCGCTCTGCTGGAGGAAGGCAGCATTCGGGTCGCCCCACTCCCCACTCCCTGAAGTGTGTTGTTCTGAGCTTCCTTTCTGAGATGCCAGTGGGTTTCTGCTAATGACCAGCTCCAGCTTATTGCCAGATTCTGCGATGAGGGGCACAACCAGACAGCAGTCAAAGTCTCTGGTGCGAATGTGGTTTACCTGATTGATGAGACGATTGAATTTTGTTACCGTTTTAGGGAAAAGAAAATGAGATCACAAGAGAAACAAATTCATCCTTGAGACTACGGAGCTTGATTTAGCTATTCCATGTAGAGAATCGCCCAGTACAAGACTATCTGAAGACATCAGTTAGATTTTCTACTCACTTTTAAACAGACTTCAGCCTGAAGTGGGGATATTTACACTGGTGCTGGCTGTTGCCAGCTTTCACAATGCTCACTCCAATAATGACATTTAACACCACATAGTTTTTCTGTCTTTCAGGTTGTTCGTCAATTTAAATGCAGTAGAACACATCTGAAATTTCAGTTCAGGTCTTCTCTGGTTTTACCTAATATATATAAATTTGTATAAAGTATTTTATTAGGCTAGTTGAGAAATAATTTGGCTTTTTCATCATAGTCTAACTTGGCTCTGTGATAAGTGTGGTGCTGAGTATTACATTATTCCAACTATGTCAGTCAACACTTGGATTAAACACAGAGATAATTCTCAGGTCAGTATCAAGAAAAGCAAAAAAACCAATCTGTCTGGAAATGCTGTGGGAAATTCCCACTTCCTAGTGAGCATTTGTATGTCTTGTTTGGAGTTCTAACATAGCTAGCATTCTGAAAGAATTTGTTTCTATACACCTGACTGCACAGGAAAATCCAGCTTTAGTGCCACTCCATAAAAGTCCAAAGCTCCATGAAATGTGCGTTTTCTTCCAAGAAAAGAAATTGAAGAAATCTACACAGCACAGCCTGTGGTGCAGAGCAACTAGGGTCTTTTGTCCTTCCTGGTCCCCCTACACACATCCCAGCAGAAATACAAACAAACAGTGGTGCTCATTATTTAAAATATAATAAGCAATGTTGATTACAGGGCTGTTCCAAGTAACAAAACTGCAGTTTTCTACAATGACATCTCCAAAGATGCATACTCAAATACCCCCCAGAGTGGTTATAAACCTTTTTACAAAGTAATCTGTATGTCATGTCCCTTCCTGCTAAACCTGCACAGTGCCAGAAACATTACCTGTAAAAGTCTGTCATACGGTTTTAAACCTCCCAGATCACCTGGGCCAGCTGGTCGAATGTTTTTAACATACACTCCTTTTTCCAATAAACCATCTGAGACACTGAACCCAAAGTCTTCTCCATCAGAGTCCTTGTACAAAGTTACCTGTGGGGGAGAGGTGATGTGATGAGAAAGAAAAAAACTTTGTCCCCATTTCTACAAGCATGAGGCAGGTTTTCTTCCTAGGATGGTTTTGGTGATTTTTTTTTTTTTTCACATTAGAGAGATCGCTTACCTACTATTTGGTACTTACAGTATTAAAGTTGTCCCCATTTTGACATTATGTTAATATTCTCAGAAGCCACCTTATTCTGTAAATAAACAGCCCTTTTCACTTCTGCTTCAGCTGGAAGTTAGTGGTATTTAGCCCACCTTTTCTGGTGTCACTTTTGGATTCTTACTCTTTTGCTTCTCTGTTCTCTAGCTGCCATGATCTGAGTACAAGGTAAGGCTTAGTTTTGCTTCCAGTATGAAGACCTGGCCTCAATCAAATAACTGGTGTTGTGTCTTGCAATCAAGGGAATAAAGACCACTGCCAGTGTAAGCTCTAGATGTAAGCCCTGGCTCTGGCCAGGCACTGGTCCACCCTGTAAAGCCTAACCTCAGAAGTGCTCAGTATAAGAGTTATAATGCAATCTTTCAAGGAAGTACAAATAAGGCTCTTTCTGAAAGAGCTTCCAGGCAGTGTTCTTACATAACCATGAGGTGGTCATTCAAAAGCAGGAAACAGAAGATAATAAGACAGTTAGGAGAAGGTTTTTCAGGTGTTCAGAAGACAAGTCCTCACAGATAGTTTTGTGAATTCAGCTATTTGGCAGACGGAGACTTCGTAGTGTGTAAGTGGCATGCTGGGGTGCTGACCTATGCAAGTAAATTGTGTGAGTGGTGTGCCACTGTGCACAGATACAGCTGCCCAGTCAAAGCTGTGTTTTCAGTGCTGTATCACCTTGAATTCAAAATGCACTGGCTTTATCATAACTTGGCTGATAAAAATGACATTACCTCCACCAAAGTTTTATAATGGCTTGGTACAAATAATGTTTCATGTGTTGCATCCTTATGTGTGCATCAGCCACTGAATTCCTTCCTGATGTTTCTGAATTGTGGAATCATTTGAATTGAAGGGGACTTTGGGAAGTCTCTAGTCTAGTGTCCTGTTCAAAGCAGGCTGAGGACTTGGTCAGTATTTCACAGAAGGATGCCAAGGCATAGCAGTGCTGGGGCACAGCACTGGTTGGTGCTGCCTTCAGAAAGCTGCTGAGCTCCTGTCTTAATTGCCTCCGTGAAAAGGTATGCCAGAACAGACCAGGCTGTCTCAAAACAGGAGTAAAGGATTTGGGGTTTGGGTTTCTTTCCTGCTCTCTGTATTTTTCATGACTTGGGTTCAGGGGTATATCAGCCCTGCTTCCACCAGAATGAAATCACACTCTAAGTTTGGTAGCTGTCCTGGGCAGCAGTTGAGAGAAGCTGGATACAAGGGCAGTGGCTGCAGCAGTACCATTTTCTCTGTAGATGTGGATAGTGCATTGCAGGGCTGCTGTGGAAACACCAGTGTCTGGTGCTGTGGGGAGCACAGACATCCCCACGTGGTGTTTGTCCCTTACTTAACCCCAGCTCACCCTCTTCCCCTGTTTTTCTTCCCCTGAACAGCACTGCAAAGCAGGAAGTCACACCTTAAGTCCCCTTAACTAAGCTAAAGGCTTTCTTCCTGCCAGTTGTCATTTCCTACTTCCCAGGGGCTGCAGTGTTTGTTTTTTGCCTTCTTTTCCCCCATCCTCCCCCAAGATAACTTCTTGCTGAACCTATCATATGTCCATGAACTTTAGGAGTCAATGCCCATTTCAGCTACTGAGAAACCTATCTGCAAATTCACATAGAATGATTTTAATTTGCATCAACAGATGCTATATAAGCAGGACTCTGGGGAAATTCTAATAATTTGCTATGAAGTGAGGCTTTTGTTTGTGATATCATAGCCTGTTTAACATGGCTTTGATGAAAAGTGTCTTTGAAGCTGCTACAAAAGTGCTGTAAGACCACCATTCTGCAAGACTAAAAAACCAGAAAAATAAAGCAGGGAGACATATTTTACTGACAGATTCGTGTGCACTTCCAGGCAGAAACTAGAAATAACTACCTCTGGACCAAGACCCAAATTCTCTTCCAGTAAAGTAATTTTTTTATCCTCATGATCACAAAGGGCAGAAATGCTTCAAGTTAACTGCTTCTTAAAGAAGCCTCGAGGAGTTCATGTAAAAATGAGATACCATGCCTAAGAGAAGAAGACTTGAAATGCTCTTTCCTGTTCTAGCAGAGGTGGCACAATTTTTAAAAGGAACTTCCCTTTTCCACTTACTCCTTTTCTTTTCCCCTTCAGGTACTGGAGTCAAATGGAGCTGGATCCAGCCCCAGGAGAACTACAAAAGCACATGAAACAGGGGACGTCACCTAGACCGTATTCTTGTCCTAAAACAGGATCAACTGCACCTAAGCCATTCCAGAGATAAATTTATCTGCCCCGCTTTTTCAAATCTCCAGTGATCAAAACTCCTATTAAAGTAATCCCTTCCAGTTCCTCAGATGTTTCCCTTGGGTCTAAACTAAATCACCCTTGCTGAGGCTTAAGCCTGTTGCTATCCACAGAGAACAAGATTGCTTTATTCTGTCTTTCCCTGCAGTGATGTGAAATAAGGATTTTCTCTAGACCCTGTCTGTATGGCCAATCTCTTTCTTTAAGTTTCAGATCCCAAACTGGACACTATTACAGTCAAGACCTTCTCAAATCCAAACTGGAGTGGAGAATAACTCACCACAGATGGTGGTCCCATTCATGTGTTCTGTGATAGTGTTGCTTTTTTTGCTGTTTTTAGTGATTGATCTATCAGCAGACAGAACACATAGAAATTCGGCTCTAGACATCTATAGGAAGAGCCATTACACATTAGCTCACCTTAACTTGTATCTTGTCTGTAATAATGCACATGCTACTTCATGCCCACCTTGTGAGACAAAAACCAGAGCATTTCCATTGATAAAGGGCATGAAAGAGGAGTTTTCCTGTAGAGAGTCATTGGGAAGTTACTGCAGTGGAGAGGGCAAGGGGACAAGGATGGGCACAGACCATGGGAATGATCATCTTAAGTCTTTTATCAATCACAACTTACACATTTCTGAAAATATTTTCTGATGTTTGTGGTTCTTCAGATCTACAGATCCTAGACTTTTACAAACTGCTTCACTTATGGCTATCTTCTCTTGACTTTTGCTGTGTTTAACATGAGCTTGGAACGTAAAGAAACTGATGCTTGCTTCAGGGATGAGGTAGCAATTTCACTTTTTTGCGTGTTTGACAGCTTTCACATTTCTCAGATGGAGTCATCTGCAGACAACTTTCTTTTGTATTAGAAGTTATAATTTGGGGAATAATTCGTCCAAGGGCAGCAAATATTCTTCAGAGAGAACCTCTGATAAAAGTCCTGCTATCTGAAATATTCAATTTCTGTTTAATAATGGGTATGGACAAAGCCCTACCAAAGGTTCCTCATCTTGACTTGCAGCAGCCCTCTCTGAAGGGAATAAAACTGCAGACAATTCACACAACACCTAAATCATGCTGGTTTATCTGTACTGCTGATCACAAATCTTTGGAAGGTCGGATCTCAATAGCAAAACCTCCATTTGGGTGATTTGTTAGACTTTTAAATTTACATCAGGAGCCTAAGGGAAAAAGGAAGTGGATTTGGAAATTTAATTCATATTTCATAAGCAATTAAATAGTTACAAATTTAAAACACAAGCTTGTACATTTTGAGTCTGTGCCTATGCCTCTTCTCCCTCTCAAATCTATGGGAAAATGCTTAATTTAAATTCATACATCTTGCACAGATCAGCTATTGAGATATTTTAACTGACTGTAATTTTAGGTTAATGACTACTTGCAATAATAATATTGAAAAATTATCTGATCCTAGTGCATATTTCTGCTCTCAGAGGAACGTGTGCTCTATGAAACTTTTAAAAAATGGTCTGCTATGTTTTTTAGAAAAATATTAATCTATATTATTACGTAAGTAGATAAAATCATTAAAAGCATTCATTAAATTTGGGTACTGATATGGCAATACACTATCCAGCTAAATTAAATGTTATTAGACCATCTAGAACAAATGTTTGAAGATGTTTGTAGGACACTTATCTCAATCCTAGTTTCCTCAGGACAAAGACAGTTCAAGTGCACAGCTGGTGAATGCAATGAAGAATTCGGGTTACCTTGCTGCAAAGTGAACTCTGACCTGTGAGCACACAGGCCCTGCCTCAGCAGGGATGCAGACTCATCACACTGACACAGGACAAAGGCACCTGCCCTGCCCTGCCCCTGGAACTGGGAAGGCTCAGCAGCACGTAGCCAAATACACGCTTGAGAATCTGCCGAGGGAGGTCTCAGACAAGCTATGTCTCAGCTGCTATCTCAAAACTGCCCATACCATCAGTTTTCCAAATCTTCCTATTTTTCAGTGGCTCAGCTAATTAAGACATTTGCCTGCAGAGGGCAGAACACATTGCCAGTGAGAGGATACATGAAAAATACTTCAAACAAGGCCTTTCCCTGACAGTGAAATCATTCCTGTGGCATTGCAACTCTTTTGGTAAACTCTGATTGAACAGTGAACAGGTTATTAGTGTTAAACTAGTGTTATTAGAGGTCTAATACAAAAATGAACATGAATACACGAGAGGAAGTAGCAGGCACACTGCTACTCAAGAACCAGTAGGAAAACTAACAAGCAAGAACTTGCTCAGATAAAAAGCAGTGCATGCTGCCTGGGCTAACCTGCATGTGTCATAGGGGTAAAACCTCACTTTGGGGAATCAGACCATAAGATCCAGTCACTTCTTTCTATTTTTCTTGAATGACTGTAAGGATTTGGAAAATCCTCGGTACAGGTTCAACGTTTAGATTTTTAGAGGGGAAATGACTCTTTTCTGGGTGACAGAACAGACAGTAAAAGCAAACTCAGCATCACTTCAGCAGACAGGGGAAAATTTGGTATATTTTCTGAACAAAATCTGGAAATTACTCAAAGGGAAGGTCAAAGCAGTCTTTCTCAGCTGAAGCAAGAGAAAGCTCATGGACAGGTCATTTGTTCTGCCCAGGGCTCTAACAGCTAGTTACTATCACAGAATACCACTGACTCATTAACAGAAATCTGATGACTCCTTTCCATGTAATGATTTATTTTAACATGAAAGGCTGGCTTTGTGATCCAGAACTGTGCCTTTGTTGAAGATGAGCACACTGTGAAATGCCTACTGGCATACTTTGGTTTGTATTCCACATTTATTCACCACTCAGAAACCTGAGCACAGTATCTAACTCTGCTGATCACATCCAGCTGGAAACAGGAATAGCTTAAAGCTATCACAACACATCTTTATTGATCATATACACAGGCAGGGAATTAATTTACCATATATGAGATCAATTCTCTACTACCTTCTATAAACATCCATTTAGCCCACACTCAGCAAGTCCTTATGTTGCTGAACTCAACTCAACTACAGACTAAACTCAGGCAAATCCACACTTGGATTAGAAACCAAGCCAAATCTCTTGAGAATGACCAGGTGACATATTAATGGAATTTCCCTGTGTTCTGCCTCCTTTCTGGAAAGATCTCAGACCTTGAAGAGGAAGATGGGTGCATGAAATGGGATGCTCATTCCCATCAGGGAGAACAGCATTATAATGTCCCTGTAAGTTCTGGAAACTGCTTGCTCTTATGGTCTCACTGGACATGAGACCTAAAGTGGCTGGATGTTTGCTGTGCACATCCAGAGATACTTTATCCAGGACTTGCTTGGAGTGCAGTGCCACCTCCATGTCACCGAGTTATTTCAACCATCTTGAGCAGTGAAAAGTTGCATAGTCTGAAGATTATTTATACTTTTTAGAGCAAAGGAATTATAAAGAGAAAAGACACAATACCTAATTTGAAATAACATTCATTGAAATAACATTATGTACATTGAATCTCTTGTATTTGATTCAAAATGAGTGTTAATTTAAAAAAGGACCTATGGGAGCCCCAAACCCTCCTGAGTAATTTCCTGAAGAAATGTATTTTCTAGAAATTAAACCTCGCTTTCTTAATGAACACATTTTGCAGAGAAGAGTTATCGGTCCTGTCAATTCAAATTACCAGTGGATGCTCCTTTCAAAAGAGCAGTGCCTTTTGAGGATTTATTGTAAAATGAAATAGTAGACAAGGATGCATCTTATTCATTTGTTTTCCCCCACAAGGATCTATCATTAATGTGTTTGTGAGAACTAATATGCATGGCCCCCAAATTACATCTGTGGAGTCATTATAAAAAGTGCTTACTGTGTTGCCATATAATTAGAGTTCCTGTGCTGAATATATTATTTCAAAGCTGCCAGAAGAAAAATTACAGACCTTGTGTAACTCCACAGGAGTTGGTGACATGATATCTTTCATTTCTTGCTTAAATTTTCTCAGAACCATGGACTTTCTCCCCACATCTGACGGCAATGTGTTGCTACGAGTAGCTTGACTGTAATGTGGCCTTACAGAACTTCTTTCCTGGAAGCTGGCTTGTCTTCCCAGTTGGTTACGAGGCTGTGGGTTTTCATGATTCAAACTCATTGTACTTCCTGACATGATTGTGGCCTAGAGCATTAATGAACAGGTTAATTTGTAACAGAGAATGTGGGTTAAGTAAGTGGTTAATTCATAGCAGTAGGAAAAACACCTCTATTCTTTGTTAGAACACAATCACTCAGGGCACAGCAAAAGGCAAGAGGGTAGATGTTCAATCTGCTTGCAAGTCACTATAAAATAAAGGACCACAACAAAACACAGTAACAATATATGAACCCTATGGGCAAAAGTTTTCAGATGGCATTTCAAGCTAAGATACTGAGCACCAGAATGGCTATGCATATAAGCCAGTCCCCTGGCAGACTGAAGAATATGTAGTATAATTTCTTATTTTAAAAATATTTTACACATAAATAAAACAACATCTAAGTTGTGGCATAATTGCATTTGTTGGAATTTGGAACTACAGGAAGGCGTTTACAATTCAGACTGTGTGTGCAAGGTAAAAAAATGTGAGTCAGCAGAATATGTAGGTAGCTCTAGAGCCAGCATGGGCAGAGTGCCTGGATGCTACTCCAAGCTCAGGGAAAACTCAGAGCAGGTGAGCTCACCACCTGGAAAGAAACTTTGCATGACATGCAGACTGCAAGAGTGACTGCCTTAGCTCAGCACTAATACTGGCCCTGGTCTCACTGCTGGTTTTAATCTCAGTTATAGACAGCCTTTTGTTTTAGATGAAAGAATACAAGGAGGATGAAATCATGAAAGATGATGATGGGAATCACCTCGCCCACTGGGTGGAACAGACTGAACTTGAAAAGCATCCATGCACAGCAAGGAGCCTTCTCCCTTGGCAAAGATTTTCTGCTCTGGGGAATGGGAGGCACATGCACTTTGGCACAGCCACTGCAGGGACAGGGTGTGCTGAATTTCTTATTTATTATCTCTTCTGATGGACAACTGGAAAGGGAAATTTAAAGACCATAAACTGAACTCAGACTGGATCATAGCTGAACTTGGATGCAGACAGTCTGCTTGAATGGGAGAAGTAAAAAAATAAGGTCAAAACAGACAAATAAATGTTTGCCTATAACTCTGGTGAGCATGTCTGTCACCCTTCCTTCTCACAGCTCCAGCACTACTTTCACTATGAGATAACGGATTGTAGGCATAACGTTCTTTTGTGCTCAGTAGTGACTGATATTACTGTCTGATGGAGCAAAAGCAGCCAGAGGACTCGGCAAACAACAGCCTTCTTTGCTCTTTGGCTGAAGACCTTGAAATGAAAAATGATAAGGAGTCCTTGACTACACCATGGCCCTTCATAAAGTAGAGGCATGGCCACTCTCAGCATCCTGTCACACTGAATGAGTCTGGCTTTCTTTTCAGAGCTGGGGGTTGTGCAATGAGGCAATGCTATAAATGGTACATTTGCAGTTCTGAATTTCACTTTTGTGAAAGGCTGAGGAAAATACTGTGTGTTGAAGTAACTGAATTCTGGTCAGCACAGATGACCTATTTTCCTTTTGGAATTATCTATTTCCATATCCTTTTATTATGCTCTGAATACTGAAAACTGCAAGAGAAGCCTGCAGTACTGAACCATATCTAACTATGGAATTAAACCAGTATAACATTTTCTCCTACATTTCTCTGGTTTGTAATAACAAACACATGAGAATCACATTTTACTACCCATACATGCAATACCAAAGCCATAAATCTGAGGAAGTAAATTAATCTGAACTGAAGAACTTTCACCCAGTTAAGCTATTCACATTCCTCCTGGCTGCTAAAGGACTTTATATAACATAAAAATGAAAATGAGATTCTGCCAGTTTTGCAGCTCCAGGAATTTAAAAGAACATAAAAGAAAATATTTTAGGACCTTTCATTCTGTAGTTTTAATTGGCAGTATAATGGTAATTGTTCTGATTAGGTAACTTAGACAAAAGGTGATTAGAAAATTAAAGACTCCCACGTTACTCTGTCTCTATTTTCTTCCCTCAATGCCCTCAGCACAATCTAACACAAAGCATGGTCAGATTTGTAATAGTTAAGGATGAAATATGAACATTTGTTATATGGTGAAGAAATAGCTGTATTATGAACATTTCTCACATTGGCAGCTTTTTTTTCTGTCAGAGTAGGGCGATCATAGGTAAACATTCTGAAAAGCTGATTTTCTTTTATGTTCATCTTAATCAAATTAAGTTTCAATTTAAAAGACAACCTACAGCATGCTAAGAAAAGCTGCATGAAGCGTCTGTCAGCGAATGGAATGTATTGCTGCAGGGAGGTTATGCCCACTTAGAAGTTCTGTGCCATTTGCCGCCTGTACAGACAGCATCGATGGTTATGCACAGCAGAAGCTGCAAGTCAAAAGCACCGGGGTGAACATGTTTATAGAATTTTGGTTGCATTGCACAAAAGAAAACAGCTCTGGTTAGGGGCAAGGGAGGCAGCTGCACAAGCAAAAATATAAAGGTAAAGGGTAGGTACCAAGAGAGTCATGTTTCTCAAACACAGACGCCTGTCAGCCTTGTCCTGTGGAGAGGGGTTAAAGCTTTTAAATGAATTGGTGCAATTAGTGCAACTCAAAAGAAAAAAGGAAAAAATAAAATGAATGTAAACCAAACCAAAACCATTATATTTCTCTATAATTGGAAAGAAAGGTTAAGATTGTTCTACCTCTAGTTCCCTCAGAATTCCTGACTGGCCACAGGTCTCTAAATCCTCCAGAGCCTGAGACCAGAAATTTTCCTCCTGGTCAGCCTCGGTGTTATCATGGGTACCTGTGAAGCTAGATTTACAATAAGAAGTTAAAAAAATGTGGACTTTTTCCCCCCTCTAAAAATATATATTACACACGTGCCTTGCCACAGACTGCAACTTGAATGACAGAACGTTATGCAGGAGAGTGGGGAAGAGTCGCTGATCAGGAGAGGCCGGATGGACATGCAGAGCACATGACAGACAAGCCTTCTCATAACCTGGCAGTCACTAGCAGCTGGCAGGATCTGAGCAGCGAGTTGTTCAGTAAGGAGATAAATGGATTCCAAGAACAATTCAATACACATTTTTACTGGATTGAAAGTGGGACCTCCCTATGAAAATTAATGAATCAACCAGTAGCTGTATGTGGAGCTGCTCCGTGCAACAAATATTCGCAATAAAACCTTTCAACCTCACAGACTTCTCCCAGGTAATTTGGAAAGAGTCCTCTTTTTTTGCAAACAACATTTTGCAAAAGAGGCTTGGTGGCGCTTTTTACCTGATTCCTTCAGCCTAAGCTGCATTTATCAATTTAAGCCCACCTGATTGCCATAATATAAACTGCTCCAATCATTTAATACTTAAATACAGAGAAACTTTAAGGGATGCCACTGTCTTGCATGGAAGCTTAGGTCTCTGGTGATTCACAAATCCACCAAAGCCTTATTAAAAGCACTCTTGAACAGATGTTGGTGACAGTTTTGCTTAGGAAAGTTGCTCAGGAGCTGAGGTCTGACAAACCACAACTCTGGGCTGCGGTGACACAGCCCAAAGCAACACCTTTACAGTGCATGTGTGTATACAGGGAGGGAAGCAGGAGGTTTTTCTGTCTTGGCAAGGGGAAGCAGCTCAGTAAAGGTTCACACAAGCGTCAGAGCTGCTGCATGGGAGAGGGCTGATTATGTGAAAGGCACAGGGGAAGAAGGATGAGGAAGGAAAGTGACAATTTGCCCTTTTGGTGGCAGCAAGCTGTTACTTTGGAGCAGCTGCCCATGGACTGCAGCTAGTGGTGCTTAACAGCACATAAACAGAACAAACATTACTATGGAAGCATCTGAGGCCTTGCTTGACAAACAATGTATTACTGAGAATGGCGTGAATGTAATTCTTTTTACAGAATAGCTTTTAAATAGGAGAATTGCCCAGCACAAGGGAGGACAGCTTGAATGCTTCACACACATGATACTCTGCTTCAGAGATGCTTTCTTACAGCTACAATCAGTCAAGCAAACAATGGTCAGCCATTTCAATCTCTTATTGCAATGATTCTCCACCTAGCATCAGTGTCTCTTCTAAGATATTGCAATAGATACAGCAATGGCAAGAATACCTACTCAGATCACAGATGCAATTCCTCCCAGGCAAGACAAGAAAGTATTTAAAACATTATTTTAGAAAGATCCTTGACTTCTGAAATGAGCTTTTTCAATAGATCTATGTAGTTCTTTCAACAGCCAATGTTGAACGTAGACTAATTGATCCATTACAATATCTCTTGCTATATTGCATATTAATGATATCAAATGGAACTTAAGCTAATGAACAGGATAATTTGAGGCAATTGTCTGCGACAGCAAAACCTGGATATCCTAGAACTGGAGGTCCATTTCTTCTCTGACTTCTGTGAAATATAAAATCATGATGCCTCTATGTCTGGACTTCTTAGTTGAAGCAAATTTCTTTTTCAGCTCTCCTCTTTTGTTCTTTCTCTGAGTCTTGTCTTCTGGTGTGTGAAATCTCAACTTTTGCATCTTCATTACAGCCACATGAGCAATTTGCAGCTGAGCTACTACACCAAAAAATCAAAAGAGGTACCAAAATAATTTATCTAGATGTCTTTTTTATCTAAAACCTGAGGGATTGATTTTAAGTCATATGAAATATTGTTTGACCTATTATGAGCATATTTGGTTTTCTGATGCTTATTTAAAGGGCTGTCAGAAATTCAGATGCATACAAAGTCTGAAGGGAGGGCAGCAGGACAGATAATGAAGACATGGCTCTCTATGATTTGGTTCTTACTGCCATATGAGAGACAAAATCTTTGTGGTTTTTAGTTTTTTTTAATCAGGAGGTTCTTGGATCTGGCAGACTCTTTCCTGTAAGCATTGATGTTTAATGTGTTAAACATTTTCTCTGGAGCAGGAACTAGAACAGACTTGTCCTACCTGCCAGTAATAGATAGATACCAGGCTAGAGAGTGGTTTAAGTTCTCTTAAGGTTTCTTTTGCTTGCCCATGGAGGTTTCCTTGTCAATGAAAGTTAAGGCAATGTTTTCTGCTTTTACCCTGTTTTTCTCATTTCAACTTTCTTCCCTTGTCTTCTCACAAACTCTGCTCCCCACCTCTGACTCAGCCCAGCTGGATCTTACTTCTGTGCACTTTTTGTTTTCCTACCTGGAAGTATTCCACTCTTCCAGCTGTCCCCCACCTTTCCTTTGCCCTCCAGAGGCACCTTTCCACATCTTTCCCTCTTTCTTCATGCTTCTGATGCTCTCTCCACCTGATCTTTCTACAGATGCTTGCTTTAAATGGTTTTCTTGATTCTCTCCCAATGTCTCAGTCTCCTTCTGTTGCCACATATTCTTGGAAGCTGTGCTGCACAGAACAAAGGTAAGAAAAAATTACTTTCTAGAGCTAGAGAAGAAAAGAAGTTGTTTAGCTAGAACTACAAGAGAAGAGGTGCTTTTCTGGGGATTCCTGTAACACACTCCAAGAACAGACGCAGCCTTCTCAAATACTCCAGCACTTGGGATAGCAACACCATCAGATGTGGCACCATCCATTTTATAGATACAGCATTAAAGTAATCATTATATTAATTTGTACTGTATCTCTCAGGTGTAAGTCACACTGACAAGTAGAACAAGACTCTTTAATGTGCATACTTTCTGCTGAACAGTGCTTTAAAATGGTAATAGAACACATGCTTTTCATTTAGAAGTTTCTGTATTTTACAATCCAGCTCCCTGATTCACTGCTCACCAACTTTTTCAGCCCATTACTTACATAGCTGCAAAACAGTAGGTGTTCTGGAATCCATGGCTGCATCTCATTTGAGAAACAAAATATGGGCTGTAACTGTGGATAAAGACTCTATTAAACTAAAAATATTTGGCTACCAAGAATGGGTAGTATGAAGAAAACAATCTAATATCCTTTATTAAAGACTTTCCACTCCTAGCCTATGAAGACTGCCAGTGTGCTTCTGCACTAGAGACCAAAGGAGCTGGATATGGACTGAGAATTCACACTTGCTCGTATAGCTGTCATCTCGCCAGGCTTGTCTCCAGACAAAATGCCACAAAGCCATGGGCTGCATCAGAGAATTTGTCATTCAAATTCTGAAAGCAGCATCTAAACTTTGCCCTGATTTGTACTTCAAAGGTTACAGACCGGACCTCACAAATTTCCTTACCCAGTATGTTCATACAGGCACCAGGACATTTTTTTTTTAGTACTAAACTTGAATTTTTCACAGACCGGGATTTCAGGCTCACTGTGCTGGCACACCAAGCAAGTATATTTCTCAAGAAGGACATGAGATGGCTATGCATGTCTGCAGGTCCTGAGGGTGACTGAAAAGAGCACAGAAATCTCTTTTACTGTGATGCCTGTCTTCCCACATCTGAGGAGCAATTGTTCATTGGCAGAAATTACCCAAGGCTCTGCAATGGATCCAGTAACAAATCCAAAAGAAAAGAGAACAGAAGAGATTTTTGGGTCTTTCACTATCTCCAGGAATTGTGAAGTAAAATTTTCTTCCTCAGAAAGTTCTTTTGTCTGCAGAGAAATTAACTGAAAATGACATTTATTTCTCAGAAGAGGACGAATAAATGCATGGCAAAATACCAATAGTTTGGACAAGACATTTGTATCTCGATCACTTTTTACTCTTACTGAATGTGAATGTCTCAAGCATTTATGGATGAAGACTGTAATTTGTGCTTCTTTGCTCTAACAAAAATAAATTTTCATAGAAGACAAAAGATTAACACACCAGTTGTCTTTAGCCACATTATCTGTAGGTTTAGTTTTGTGTAATGGAAAAAAGATCAGATTTTTTTGGAAACTTGCCCAGGGAAATGCCCTAATTTTTTGTTTGTTTATTCTTAAGGGATAAATGCTGCATTTTATTGGCTGAAGAAACATGAAATAAATATGTCTTGGTTTTGGCATCATAATCCTCCATAAAGACCACTAATCCACCTCAATAAGTTTCATGAAGTTTACTATATCTGATATTTAAAGAAAGAGCTGCTACAACTTCACTAGAAAAACATAGTTTCATTCAAGGCAGGAAGTGCTCATTTTGAGGCACTGCTGCAGCTGCAAACCAGAGAACAGAAACTCGTATGGGAACTTACATGCTTGCTGCAGGTCGATCCCACTCGTCGTCACTCAGCCCTGCATCATGAAATGGGTGGCTCCGTGGCTTGCCTGGAGGGGACAAACTGGCCTGCTTGGGACTCCTCCACTCATAGGCATTGAAGTTGTATCCTGAAGCCTGATAGGTGTGTCCTAAAAAGATGAATTACTAATTTGTAGCAATGCATAATGCTGAAATGACAGGAGAGCACACCTCTGAAGTTGGGTTCTCCAGAACTGTGTAATTTGTCATTGTTACCGTATCTTTTTCCGTAGACAGATTATTTGACTTAGATTATGTCTGGAATTAGGTGTGCTCTAGAGCTTCTCTTGTGAAAGTCCACTAAAAGCAAAATCTTAAATATATCTAACACTGTTCTACTGTTTATGTCTCAGCTGCTTCTATATTTAGTTCTAGATACTGCCACAATTTATCAATTTCCAATTTGACATCCTTGATTGAATGGTAGTGAATAAATCACATGTTACGGATGTGATAAATATGTGTTAACATGGTCATATGCAACATGCCCAAAATTAAAGCTAAATTATTAAGAAAACTGCTTCAGATGTATTGAATAAAGTTTCTAAAGATGCATTAAAAAAATCCCATGAACTTGGCTTTTCATGAGCCCTTTTGCTAGGGCTCTGAGAGCTCAGGAAAGGCCTGTCTCCCAATGGGCACACATTCCCAGGACCATCTCTGTCACCCATTTCTAAGTGTCTCAAGGCTGTGTAAGTGGCATCAGATGGCTTTTATACCTGCAAAGTTTATTGCTGGGTGCTTTTATCATATTAGCAAAGCAGGTATTACTTCAACAGTACTCCTTTAACTGAAACCAGATGTAATTTGAATTCCAAGTAGGAAGCAGTTTCCAAGTGATTTATCAAGAAGAACACATGGATCAACGGGTCACAAGCTGATGCTGATCTAGTAAGCAAGATCTATTATGGTAGAACTCATATACATAATATATATACATTATATATATATATATGCATGTATATTTATATGTATGTGTGCATGTATGTATGTATACACACACACACACACACATAACATATATATGTAATATACTTCACCTTTATATATTACTTTTTTAGCTTTATAGTTGGTGTTTTTGATGTGCATATTGGATTAGGAAGTACTGCTTTGTTGATGACTATTTTCACTGCTGTCACCCCTCTAAAGAGGGTAATTTGCTTCCATAACTCAGTCTAGACCTATCTCCCTCAAATGCTGTGTAACTACAGAGCTGTGAGCATTTTCCAGCAAACTGGCAGATATTAACAGTCCCAGATAATAACAGTCCCAGATTCTAGGAAAGGTATTGGTTGGGAAGATGTGACTGCCGTGTGGTGAAGGCTCCGGATTAGTAAGGCAGACACATAGGACAAAGGTACAAAATGGGGTATTCATTCAAGGAGAGAAAAGACAGCTCACCAGCATTAAATTGGTAATTAATAAGATAAAGCATTATCTGGTGCTCCAGAAACATCCCCCAAACTCCTCAACTTACTTAGTATGTGCTTATTGCCAAGAAAGGTTTGGAGAAAAGCCAAACTCAGCTTGATGGGTCAAGACAGAATGAACTTTGATAGAAATGGGGGGCATCACAACACCAAGGGCACAATTCTGTTTGCACTCAGGCTGTTTAGCAGAGGTGCCATGTATCCAGCCAAGTCTGGGCTGATTTTTTCAAGGGAGTTTAAAAAAAAAAATCCACTTTGAGATACTGGTTCAGCTTTGGCACAGCATCTGAATCATCAGGACTTTGGAAAGCATTCTGGGCCTCAATCCTTTCCACAGCTGAACAATTTGCTCCAAATATCTTCAATTCATTCAGAAAATGAGAATTACCATTCTGGCACTTTTTCAGCAATACTTCTCCTTAGAACTTAAAAATATCAGAGGAAAATCTAAGGTAACTTATTTTGATGAACTGACCAACACAGTTAAGGAAAGGGGTCAAATTCATCCAAATTCCAACTCCAGCGAAAAAATTATTTGAGGTAAGGATCTATCTGTCCAAACACCTGCCAGGTAATGGGAATACATGCTTTACTATGGAAAGAAACATTTTTAAAAGAATCAACAAGACTCTGAAGTTGTGTGTAAGTTATTTTTCTTGTTATCAAGAACATTACAAGATGTCTACATCCTTTACTGCCTAAATAATCATGTGTTACAAACTGAAATTATCTGAACATCCCATATAAAACAATAGTCAGAGAGAGGTGAAAAAAATTATCATTATGGAAAATCATGTCTTTAAATAGAATGATTGTTTTTGACAGCTGAGAGTCAGATGTTAATACTGCTGGAATGAGGAAGAAGCAAAAGATTTACAAATCATAGGCAATAACTAATGTTGCCCTTCAGCAGTTTATAATAAATCTGTTGTCATTTAAAAATTAATGCATATGGGCATCAAACTCATGAACCTTTCCAGAGTGTTCTGGGCCTTGCATTGATCTGTACTTGAAGGATAAACTCATTTCGTTGTGGATGAGCTATGGACCAAGCTATTCAGATGTCAGTAAAGCTAACAAAAGCCTGTTAATGTATTGATAAATGCTTTGTAACACATAACACCTCATGAAAGAATGAATCTGAGGCCAGCCAAGTGCAAGAAATCATGCTGCCTGCCGAGGTGTGTGGTCATAATGAGACAGCAGCACATTATAAAGTACAGGGTTGAAAGTTAGTGCAGATAAAAAGTTCTACTTAGGGCAAAGGAAGGTCAACCATGAAGGCAATAATTCCTGCTTTAAATGTCGATTGTATTTTTGACAGTACCTTGATTTCCAAAGCTGGTATCAATACCAGAGCCATCCCATGACTCTACTGCGCTGTCAACACTTGGGACTGTAGTGGAATAGATGTCTGAGAGCTTGCCAGATTTCTCTGCAGCAGAGCTTTCATCTTCAGCATCGCTCAGTTCACTCACGTGACCCACAGGCACAGAAAATTTCTTGGGACTGGTAGCTGAATAGGATTATATAAAAAAAGGTGTTGATCCTTGCTTTACTGCAGTTCTGAGAATCTGGTTTTTACTCCTGACACAAAGCTGTTCCATAGATGGCCTAAATGCTTGTTAATCTTCAATAACACATGCATTAAGGACCATAGATGGTACCCTTGGCCACACTCACCATCTGTTTGCTTCTTGATTTTCAACGTGACAGTTTCTCCTGCCATCTGTAATAAATGAATGGCTTCACTCAAAGGTTTTCCTTTCAGACTGCTACTATTTATTGCTAGGATTCTGTCTCCTATATGAATTGCCCCAGTCCTACAATAAGAGAGAGTGAGAAGAGAGTGTAAAAGGCAACAAAGGCAATTTCTTTGCATTTTGGAGCATGAAAGTCTCATCTCCCTTTCTTTCTTTCATTTAGCTTTTATAGCTGTGTCACAGAGTGATTCTTTTGTAAGAAAGCTTAAAGCAGGTCACCTTTGTTGCAGTGACAATAGCAGAGCTGAGGCATGATGTTGATTTCTGTGTTGCTGTGACAGTTGAGTTAATCACCTGTAGATGATATTCACTGCAGCCCACCTGCTCAAGAGCAATCTCAGACACCTTAGTAAGTCCTAAAATGAGTCAAGTTTCCAGAAGTCTTACAAAATAAAAAAAAAGCAGTGTGAGCAAATAGCCAGCTATTTCACAAACCTGGCCTTCAGGATGGGTCAATCAAGAAAAGAAAATTAGGTATTTTTGTGTAAATGGTTCTAGCTGTGCAGAGTATCATGTTTTGTGTGCTGTAAGTTCTCTCTGAAACCACCACCAAAGGTACAAGTTTCAGTGACTCAACCAATCTAAGAAATATCAGGTGACAGAAATCCTTATAATTTCATTATTCTCTATCTATCACTTACCATGAGGAGCACTTCTGCTCCTCTGATAATGCTTTCTTTGGTGTTTGTAAGTGCACATGATGCAGATGCAGTGGCAGATAAGTGTATGATGAGTTCAGATAAACTTGGACACAGGAAGTGCTTTCTTATTGTACTATACAAGGCTATTGGTTTTAAGAGGCTGCTAAAATGTTCCTGTGACTGAGAAGTTTGATTGATTAGGTTTTCCTTGGCGATCTATAATAAGGACCACAAGCCTCTGCCTTGTACAGTATGTACATCCTGCTCACGCTCCCGGAGCTTGGCAATGATCAAAAGACAACAGCAAAAAGATTATAAACTCAGATTTGGAGAATTATAAAAAAATCAACTGCAAACCCATGAAAATTAGGGTACTTAAGTAAACAAAACAAATCTCTATCTTGTCAGAGAGAACATTTAAAAATAATTTGCTTTCCAACGTACCTTTCAGCTAATCCTCCTTTCGTAAGGCTGGAAATGATGATGGGATCAAAGGGCTCTTCAGTACCAGAGATTGTAATTCCAAGAGGCCCACCATAGCGCTTGAGCTCAACAGTATAAATAATTGCTCCAGAGCTCTCTTGTTCATCTGCAATAAATGCCAAGGGGATGCAATTGGTTTCTTATGAAAGAAGGAATGAAGAAAATACCATATTCAGTCTAGTGACTGGTAATCAAACAACATTATCAAAGGATCACATTTCAGATACAATTCTTAATCATATTCTACTGTATTATTTTAAAACAAAAAAACTACCTATTCTGCAATATTTTATTGTCAAAGCCTGGACACAAGTCAACAGAAAAACTGCCCTCATTCTTTAAGACTAAATTTTACTCTCTTTAAAATCTTTAGATCTTCTTTCCTATTAAACTATACCTTAAGGCTATTTTGTTACAGAATCACAGATTGATTGAAGTTGAAAAGAATCTCTGGATGCCACCTTGTCCAACCTCCTTGGATAAGCACGGCCAACTACAGCTGGTTGCCCAGGGTTGTGTCCAGCTGGCTCTTGAATATCTCCATGGGTAGAAACTCCACAACCTCTCTGTAAAACCCGTGCCAGTGTTTGGTCACTCTCAAAATAAAGAAGTGTTTCCTGACACTCTAACAGAACCTCATGTGTTTCAGTTTGTGTTCACTGCCTCTGGTCCTGCCACTGGGCACCACTGAGGAGAGCCCAGCTCTGTCTGCTTTACACCCTCCCTTCAGATAATAATACACCCTAATAAGACTGCCCTTTGAGCCTTCCCTTCTCCAGGCTGAGTGGTCCCATCTCTCCCAGCCTTTTCTCAGAGGAGAGATGCTCTGGCCTCTTCATTTCCTTTGTGACCCTTTGCTGTCCCTCATCCACCATATGCCCATGTCTGCCTTGTACTGGGGAGCCCATGGACTGGACTAGCACTCCAGAAATCCCTCTGCAGTGTTGAGCAGAACAGAAGGATCACCTCCTTTGACCTGCTGGCCAAGCTCTGCCTCTTGCAGACCAGGAGGCTGTTGTCCTTATTTGCCCCAGCATCACATTATTAGAGAAAAGGCAAGTTACTACTATGGTATAAATACTGATACTCCTCTGTTCCTTCAACTGAATGGAAGGTATTTAAAATTAAAGGTAATTTGAAAGCTTTAAACCGAAACTTTCTTAAAAGAATTCTGGGAAAAGTCAAATGTCAGTATAAGATGAGCAGCTGTGTTCATAAAACAGTCCATGTTTTTGATGGTCATGTTTTGAGCTTCTTGTAACAAAATCAAAAATATCTTCTGTATACTGAATTATCAACTAAATTGAACTCTAAGTCCATTAGATATTATTTCATGACATTGCATGAAGTAATTTGCATGATTTTGAAATTTTATCTCGCCAAACCATTATCAGAACTGGAAAAGAATTCTTCACTGAGTAGACTTAAATACAATGTATTTCCTTAAACAATACTCAATAGGTATTGCACCAACAAGAAATGTGCCTGTAGTTATACAATGCTCTTTACATAATATTAAAAAAAACACAACCACAGCAAGAGAGCAATCAACTGCAGCATCTTTGAGTTGTGAAGTAATATTTCAAAATTTAAAATGCCAGAATTCTCCTCAAATCAAAATAACAAATGCTTTCTACCTCATGTTCTGATATTGGTACTCAGCCAGGATGACTGGTCTGGTGGGCAAATTTTCTAGATCTGTGGGTAATGACATTTTAAGCAGTTAGTGAATGTGGAAAATGTCTAAGATGCACATTCCATAAATGTTACTAAAATTACCTTAAACGACTTAAAAAAAATCAAACGTTACCATTTCTGCTCCTGTAGATAGAAAAGCTTAAAAAGGAAAAAAACTAAACCTGAATCACTAGCAAAGGTTCAAAGAGCTGCCTTCTTCTAATACTGAAAATGTACTTTAGGCAGATCTGGAGGAACACTAATACCTTTGAATCTACCTTGCTTCCCAATTTTCAGAAAATTTAGATCTTCAGCCACCCTCCCCCCACTGGCCACACTCCATTCTGTCCTATTTCCGCCTTGCTATCCAGGTACAGAAAATGCTACACACAGAGAATCAAAGCAGAGAAGAATCAGTGGTGTTTATTCAGCAAAGAATGCTGGGGGTTTTGTGCTGACTTGGGGCATTGCCATCAGTGTTTTGGTACAGTTCACATCAACTACACTTTTTCTGACGTGCTCTTTCCAGAAGCAGCCAACCCCCCCAGATGTCACTGGAAGCCCCTGTCTGGCACACAGTGGGCTAGCATGCAAGCTGCCACTGCACAGCAGAACAATGGCAGCTTTGCTTGTTTTTATGGAACAACCACAAATCCCCTGAGATCTAATGCTGGTACTGTTTATGCAGCTGCGGCACGGACGTGGTACATGACTTCAGCTGAAGGATGGAAAGCAACACAGCAAGCTAACTGAAAATGTAATTGCCAGGACTTGCTAAGGGTTGACACTACACTAATAATTCTCTGCTATAAACACAAAGTGAATGAAAAGTTACTAATCATCATCAGCTCTTCCACATGAGAGTTGGAAGTCTATAGATCTCAGTGAAAGACTAGAAAGAAGACTGGTCCATTATGTCTGTTTTCTGGTTAGCTGTAGGTCAGAAAATATTGGCAGAATGTTATGCTGAGCAGAATGTTGGAGCTGTCCAAGAGCAGGGCACACATGTGGCCTGAATTCACCAGGAAGGCCAGTTCTGCCATGAAAGCAAAGAACGGTGACATTCAAGAAAGGGAGGTAGTCATTACGTTTATCAGGATTTAAAATTGTCCTAAGTTTGGGAAGCTGGCAAGAAGAAAAGGAAAGAGAAAAATTGCTGGAAACATATCTCCATCTGGGGAGAAGATACAACTGAAGTACTATGGTTATGGGTCTCATGTTTTTGAGATTTTCCATCTTACTTTTCTTGTGATGCAATTGTGGGCAATTCTTAGAAACCACGTTTAATGAAAGTAGATCCTCTGTGCTGCAGTGCCTCTGCTCTGCCCACTGGCCTCTTGCTCATTAGAATTACACCTGAACAATACAGTGACAAGGGCAAAGAGCAGCAGGATCTGGGGAGCACCCGACATGCCTCATCCTGCTGTGGCCTCAGCTGCACGGTGGCTCAGAGGAACACAGCTCTGAGACCCCTACTGCCTGCCTCACCTTCCTCAAAAAAGCATGCAGTGAAAAATGAAAAGAAGTTTAAATCTTAATCTTATTCTGTGTTTTACAAAATGTTTTGGAGTGCTCCGTGCCTACTCATCAATCAGCATCAGGCTTTTATTTTCTCAAGGAATTGAATATTTTCCTCTGTTGAGTTTGAGCAGCACATTTCTTCCTTTGTGGGAAAAAAAACCCCAACTTTCATAAGTAAATTAATGGCTAATACACAAAGAATTATTTTAATTGAGATACACTTTTTGTTACACCTTTGCTACTGTTATGCCACTGTTTCCTAAATATTTTTTCTTTAACATTTCAGGAGACACTCATTCATTTTAAATTTCAAAGTATCTGAAATCTGCTATAAATACTTTCATTTACGCTTTGACACTTAGTCAACTCTTACAAGAATAATTTGTACAAAGAATTTTTTTTTCAGTAGATTTCTGAGTAGCTGTCCAGTTACATTTGAATCTGTTCAGTTACACCAAACATGTCTGGATAAGACACTGTAGTTGTGTGAGAATCTTGATATAGATATATCATGTAACTATAAAACAAGCAATGTGAATGTGTAAAAGAAAACTGGTATAAGAAAACTGGTATAAGTGGTATAAGAATCCCACTGAGACTAAAATCTGTACCAGATACCATGGTGTGCAGTACCAAAGAGAGCAAAGATCTTATTTTCCATGGGTGGAGACTGAAATCCACATTTCAATTACAGCAACAATTTGCACAGGTACTAAATGCAGCTGCCTTTGCTTTGTGCTATAATCCTGAGAAGACACTTTGTTTGCTTTTAAAATTAATTAGGAGGGAGGAAGTAAAAGGGAAAAAGTCTTCTAGTGCAATTCTAAACACCACTTCAACAGCTGCACTTAATTTCAAATAATAAAGTGTGGCAGGTTGTGCTTTTTTGCTGGGAGATTGTATAGAGCTGAAGAGAAGTGAATCTCCAGTTTGTGCTTTTGTTAACACTGTAATATAAACACCAGCAGTAAATAGTAGTTATAACTGCCTTATTTAGTGCAATTGTTTGCACTTCATCACATAACAGAACTCACTTCATTATCTCCAGGTAGAAATTCTGCTCTTGTGGAACCCACAAAGGGGGAGACACAAGACTATTAACAGGTGTACCTGTAGAAAGTCATGGCAGGTCCATTGTTCCACTGGGCTGATCAGACATGGCTCCTCCATTCAGCAGAGATAGCCAGCAGAGTGTGTAAAGTACCACTTATCTTTGAACATGTGAGCAGTCGTACCAAAGTCAAATTTTTAAGTTTATGGGCAAAGCACGCCCTACACATCACTTTGCTGGAGAACTGAAGCCTAGGGATCCATACTTTGGTAACCATGATTCCAATCTTAAAAGCAGAGAAAATCCCAATACTCTGGTAAGAAACAGATCAACTTTATATGGCTGCACCTGAGGGCCAATTGTCTTTTCAGCAAACTGAACACCTAATTTTGCAGTGCAGCTCCTGCAAGCAATACAGCCAAGTGAGAAAATTCAACACTTTATACACCCCTAAAATTCTTTTCAAGTGACATTTTCTGATTATCATTAGCATAAATCAGACATGTTTAGGAAAAACATTTCACTAAAATTTAAAAGAAATCTCTTATGCTCTAGAAATCCTGAAAATACACATGAATCTGCAATAGTCATTGCTAATACCGGAATTATCTTCATCTTTGCGGATCTTTAACTTTACAAGGTCCTCACAGTGCTGAAGGATCTGGACAGCATCTTCCATTGAGCAGTTGTCAAGTCGAATATTATCTATTGCCAGCAACTTATCACCCAGTTCAAGTGTCCCAGTTCTGCGAACAAACAAACAAGCCTACATGAAACTCTAGTAACATTAAAAGAAAGGTATTCTAAAAGGTCTTTATTAAATAATGTTAATAAACATTATTATAGAAACAAGATGAATTTTTAGGACAATAATTTCTTAATATGTCTTCTACTTTCTAACTTTCCACAAAAGCTTTTATTAAAAAAAAAAAAGTGCAGAGTCTCTTACAAGCTCTCTATGTTTAACTTGAATTTGACTGGTTACACACATAAACAGATTTTATTGGGAGCTCTAATGTCTTACCTGTGAGCAACACTTCCTTTCTTGATATCAGAAATAACCAGAGGGTCCCCTGGCTTTCTACTTGATGGAGCTGTAATAAAGAATATATACGGACATTTGGTTTTCTTTCCAGATATACAGATGGATTAATTTTGACCGATATACAGATGGATTAATTTTGACCATAAACCAATATTTCACACACATTCTTTACTTGTATTATATTCCTCTCCTACCCCTAAATTACCTGAACTTCAGGTATGAACACACACCAGCAGCATATTGGCAAGACTGGATACTCCTCAAAAATTAGAAAATTTCAGAATTGCGGTGACTGGCATCAAGTGAACTTAGCCTGGTATGTCTGAATTCTGGGTTAGAGCAGGACTGAGCCATGTGAAGACATCATAGTACAGCTCCAGTGATCTATCATAAAATGCTGTGTAGCTGTAACACATAAGGAAGACTTTCTGTCATTACAATCTTTCAGTGCAACTACTAATGATGATCTTTTGCCACAACAAATCCTGTTATACTATATCCCTGACCAACAGAGCTGCTCTGGCAAAATATCTAGAGTGGGCTAGTCCACTCTCTTTCCATCCACTTCTATCCCATCCAGTGCTTAAGGCAGAGGAATGAGAGTAATATGTGCTGGGTGAGAAGGAGGAATCCACTTCCAATAAATGAGATGCTGTGGACAGTGGCCACACACCCCATTGGGGTGATACACTATTACCATGTTGCCACAGGTGTAGCTTACATCACACTGATATTTGCTTCACAGTAACTCACTGCTTCCTCTGAGGCAACCCCTGCCTCTTTCCAGGAGTAACCTTGCCCCCCTGTATTCCTTGTACGGCTGCTGGACCTTAAGAATTGTGGACTTTTCCCAACTTTGTACTGGGGATACCTACTAGAAGCACTGCAATTCCAGTCAGTTTAGTAAAACTCCCACCACTCCTCTCCTTGCACACTTATCTCTTTTTGAAAAATCTGACATTATTGGTCAATTTTTCTATCTGTCCCTCATGGTTAAAAATTTGCTCTGCTCTTCAATGCCAGGCACTGCAATTCTTTACCAACTTGTGCAAAAGTATTTGACAAGTTTCCCTTGGCCAGGAAATCTGCTCTGCAATTTTGCTTGACTCTTAGCTGCCTAGGAAGCATTTAAATACACCAGAGGAAGACAACAGTGATCACTATCTACTTCCAGAGGCCTGTTTCTTGAAGTATCTTCACTGAATCCACTGTTTTGGGGAGGTTCATCCATTTGCTGACAGAAGACTGCACTGAAGATCTGATATGGCAAGCAGTCGGCTCAGAATTTGAGGGTGATGAAGACACATTGTTAGAACAACTGTGTGGCACATGCTGTCTACCTTTGGGAAGAATATCACCTACAGCTGCTCGGTCCATGTGGTGAACACAGACTGACTTTTGGGACTGTTAACAAAGAGCGTCCTGATATTAAAACATTGCCATGTGGTGTAATGCTCTCAGCTCTCCTGAAAGCACTAATTAGTTTTGCACATTTAGGGTTCTTCAACTGCCCCACACCATTTCTGCTCTGTGTACTGAGCCCTCTGCATTCCTTCACAGAAGGTACATTTCCATTAGGTTCCCACGCCTGAACTGACAATCACCCAAAAAGCTGCCCATATTGGAGGATCACCTAAAAAATCCTGATGTCAGTTACTTTAGCAGCTCATGAATCTTCTCTTTAATGCAAGATGACAGATCTTCAACTACAGCAACCACATGGTAAATTAATAATGACATTTCCAACACAATATGCTAACAGGTTTTGTTAACCTTAGCTGCCCTGGCTGAGACAGCCTTTGAATGTCCAAAGGAACTGTTCAAGAAATGCTAACAGTCATATTTCAAATGCAAGGTCACAAAAATCCAGAAAACAGACATACAAGGACTTGGAAGAATTTTTAGAAATTTGTCTAAAACAGTATGCTTTCAGGAAATGATTATGTTGCAATTTAGAGAATAGTAATTAACTTTCTGCAAGATATGTAATTTTCATAGCTTGTTTCTCATACATGTCATGGGTCAAATATATTACAATTCCATAATTTAATTGAATCCTTTGGGTTTGTTTTACCAATTAGTATCTTGCTAAAATTTGAGAGTATCACTTTGGTGATATTTTAATTCTCTGTTTTTACCCTCTGGGTTGCCTTACTCTGAGGTTATATGCTACCCACTGCAGACTACAGTTTGAGTCTTGAAATACTTTGTAAGAAACTGTCTTACAAAATTACCAGAACTTAATAAAATAGTCCATTATTGTCGTAAAAAGAAGAGAGGAGGAACCAATATAAGGGAAAGAGCACAGCTCAAAGAGCAGAGCCACAAAGGTACATGTGGATGCCAAGAGTATGATGCTGTACATAAAGTTATTACAGTTTCAGGCTGAGGAATTGTGAACCAGCAGTATTTTGTGAGTTCTCCTGGTTATTATTTGGTCTGGAGAATGAAAGCCTTTTTGTAGGCATCAAGCACAGCTCTGTGTGAAATGAATCTCCCCACAATGAGAAGCAGATACACCACACTTCATTTTGTTATTGTTCAATGCTCATGGCATACTTCCTACAGATTATTCAAGTTGTGTTGCAGAGATAAAATCATTAATTTCCTCTTGAACTTTAGTACCTTTAAACACATTACCATAGCCTAGGATTGCCTCCCAAACACTGGTGAACAGATGCTGTCTCCAACAAGAAGACTGAATGCTATTATCCTGATTTTACAGATAAGGAAAGGAAACATAGGAATATTTAGGTCAAAGTATGACAGTTTTCAGTAAGTAATTTGAGATATCCATGCCTTCATATCTCACAATAATTTGTAGAATACAACAGCTTCTATGTCCGAAATACAACTGGATTTTCAGCAACAGCTGCAGAGGAGTAGCATTTCTGTGAGTGCAACCCCATAATCTCAATGTTCCTCCATAAAATCAAGTAGCTACCTCTGGATAATCTCCACCCCCACTCCCAGAATGACTTGTCTCAGGCCAAGTCTTTTGCAGAGGAAAGAAAAACCACCCTAATTTCCCCAGGGTAGCATTAAACCACCTTGACCATGAGATCTCCTCCTTTGTCTTTCTCCAATCCTCCATCTCATTCATTATGCAGCCTCCATCCCCTTTGTTACACACTACTGTTTCATCTCTCCCCAGAGAGCAGAGAAACCACAGTTCCAGTGGGAAAGCAGTATTTGACCAGTTAATATATCCACATCAATTAATGCAAGCTTGAAGTGACACTGTACAGCTTCAAGCCTCCACTTCAGAATTATTTCTGGTTTTAAGAGGCCATTAAAAACGAAGCACCTTACCACTCACCCATGTCCAGCCTTCTTGTTCAAGTCCCAGCTGCCCCTAATTCTGATCACAGTTCAGTCTCCCCCCTCATCTGCTGCCTCTCTGTTACAGCTTTCCACTTGTTTCCTCTCCTTGTCCCACTCTGCTTGTCCAATGAAGATCTCATCTTTTCTCCTCTCTGATTCAGCTGTTAGTCTGCCTAACGTTCAGTTTTTGTAGAGACCTTAGAATCTCTATGAATGAACTGAAGAGTGCATAAAGTTGCACAGGTACTAAATTTAGTGTTGCCACTAAACGGCTGTTCTTAAGCAAGTTGTTTGTCCTCTCTCTTTAAATTGCTCTATGATCCTAGGTCTCCAGCCCAGGTCCCTACCCTATTCTGCTACAATTTCCTGGTCACTTCAAAGTAAGTTCAAGAAAGCGTTGTCAGTTCTGCGTATCAGCTGTTCCATTACATTTAAAAAAACCCTCAAACAATGCTCCTTTCTTATTTCACTGCTAACTCAAACAAAACCTCCCCAACAAAGTGACTTCAACAGGTTTGAGGTGGACATCTGATCCACCATCCAGATCCACCATTGAAAACACACTACTCCCAGCCTGCCTTCAAACTTTGGAGTTTGATCAAGCTCTGAACAAACTGAACATGCAAAGGAAAATGCTCATGTGATGGAAAACTAGTTTTTTATACAAAGTCAGTCAGTCAATTTATCCACAATGCTGGTTTACAGCTACTAGACATTTCTAAGAATAGCATGATTAAAAAATAGATGAAGGAGGTTTTTAAAATTACACTGATGCAGTTTTTTTGTTCCTTAAGTATTGGTTCATGTGGAGCAGCTGAGAAATTTGTTGATATTTTTCTGCCTTGAAAAGAATTACTTGTAATGTTTCAAAATTAAGTAGAGCTTGACAGGTGTAATCCCAGAAAATATACAGAAGTATGCTTTAGAAAATAAATTCTCACAGTCAATGTATCTGTAGATATTTACAAAGCTTGTTTCTGATGAAATACAAAAACAATAAAGCAGACTACAGTATAGCTGCTAGTCAAAGTGACTCAGAGAAACTGATGATAGTTTGGGTGAGATTCTGATATTCTTACCAGCTTTGCAGCTCTTATTCCTTGAGTAGTCCCATTAGCTTCAGAGAGATTATTTATGAAGCAAGGTGCTGCAGTTCATTACCAGTAAGGATATCAGAATCTTACATAAGAAAGAAAAAAAGAAAAAGAAAAAAGAAAAAAAAAAGCTGTTAACTACAATTACCAGAATCCATTAGTAAGTTATTTTACTGGACATCATTCAATGTATCTGACAAAAAAATAATTAGTCTACGATAAAGTAACCAGTTGCCTCAAAAACCTTTAAAAAAGGTTTTTGTCTTTAAAAAGAAAAATCTATATTCATTACATGGTCTAAAGTCAATGTCAGTGGCAAATAAATTGAAACAGCTTTGAGTACTACTAGCACTACTTTTAAGTGTTCCTTCTTCTAGGGAATGATTCTGTCATAAAAGCAAAATCACATGCACTGGAACACTCCTCTGCCTTATTTGATAATATAATTTTAAGAACTGAGACCTTCTATTTGCTCTAATCAGGTAACTGGGTGTGAAACTAGTGATATGTGAAGCATTAAATATATAGTCACGTGTATTTGCAAAATATGAAATAAGGTCTTTATTGAGTGTATCTCTCATTGGTAAAACTAGATAGATATTGCAGAGATAAGGGACGAATGATAGGACCGCAATGTCTGTATGAAGGCAGCAGTGGGCAAGACCAGTATACCAGGAGGTAACTGACATGAACTATCCAAAACCCAGAGCCTTGGATTAACATTAACAATCATGCTCAGGAAACTTTCTTCTGTCCTGCTTTTAAGGGGTTATGCTACCTAAGGGGATTATTAATTTTTTCTGTTATTTTTCTCTTGCATTAATAAATCTGAAACCAAGGAAAATCTCTTCTCCTCTTATAAGTCTTGTTTTCCAAAGACCATGAAGTAGCTTAACTGTAATTGTTTTTAGTGTAGTGTCACCTCAGACAAGCCTTCAATAAAGCATCTGGTTGTAACTCCATGCAAGCACTCTTTGTGTTCAATACCAAGGAAAACAATTCCAAGAAAGAGAAATAAATTCCTCTTCTACGACCTCTGACTCCTAACAGTTGACCTAGAAGAACTCCTGGACTTAAAAACAGACACATGTTCACATGCCAGCCCAAAGTGAAGTTGCATTTCCCATCTGACAAAAAATGTCTGTCTTGTCTGTCAGATTAGGTAATTTCTTGACTTTCTCATACAAATCCCAAACTAAATGGGGAAATGGAAAGTAAGAAAAGTGTTTCTCTGTAACCTTTTAATAGCACTTTCTCATTCACCATTAACACCACTAATGTGAGAAGGAAGAGGGTAAAACAGTTCTCTAGCACTTTTAAGAGATCAAGCCTACAAGTGAATGTCTGATCACCTCCATCCCCACTGCTTAAGACATACCAACTCTGCCAAGTTTCCCTTAGTATTTGTTTCTTAAAAGAAATCATAGAGCTTTCTGAAAATATCAGTAATAAATGGCATGCTAATGTGCTAAAGTGTCCTGACAGAAATTTGACAAAATGAATATAAAATGCTTATATTCTTCAAATCATACTGCCTTATTTAGGAGTTAATTAGGTAAAAAGAGCAAAACACTGAAAAGCAAGCATGAAATGCAGCAATTCAAGACTTCTAACAGTTATTAATATAAACACTTTAAAACCATGTAAATAATGAATCCTAGATAAATTTTATATGCATTAAATACTATTAATGAGATTATATATAACAGATAATTTAATTTAAATATTAAAGATACTGCAGTATATTGACATGAGCAGAGCTAAGACCAACCACATGTTACTCTGATTATATAAAGCACTAATTTTATAAAGCACTAATTTTTGGAATTAAGTTCCAGATCAGTAAGGCACGCAAAGTTTGGAAGAGGGTGCTGAATACTAAATTTGAAGAACATTAGCTTTCCATTACAAATGTATTCCTACAGACAAAAAAAGGTAGATGCCTGCATTCTAAAAAACAACGCAAATCAAATTACTAGAAGATTGTATTTTTTCAATAACCTTACAAAATTTTACCAATCCTAAGAATAACATTTAAATGGAACAGCCTTGCTCCAGGTTTTCTCATTTCTCAGTATTTTCATTTGCACAGATAGATGTAGACCTACGATTTTGCTTCAAGAATCACATCACATCTCACAGAGTCTAACAGTTACTCAAGTGTCCAAAACAAGCAAACAGGCCTGCAGTGTCTCTCATTTGCTCCTCAGACGTAATCCTTTCCACTGAGATCCCTGCTGTACTTTTGTTTAACTATAGTCCACTGAGCTGGTAAAAGCTTCCAGAATACAAGTCAAAGCACAATCTTCCCCCAAGACACATGAATAACTCCAAAGAAAGACTAATAGCCTAAGAAAGGCCACAGACATAAAAGAATGTTAATTCTGATGACACCAGATTCTGCAGTGTCAAGCCCATTAGCTTTGATATGGATTGTTTTTCCTTCTGTCAAGAGCTGAACTCAGTATGCTGGAGTTTACCTGGGCAAAATCCAGTTCTAACACATTGTTTGTCTCCTCACAAAATAAGTATAGAAACACTTTTAATTTCAAACCACAGCAACAAATACTTTAGGAGAAACAGATTGATGCAGGCCCTTGTGACCTTCTTCAGCCATCTCCACAATCCCTAGTGAAAGGGGATTTTGCTGTGACCCACACGTTCAGGACTGCCCACAAGTTCTAGAGACTGAAGATTTATCTGGGTTCTGAAGCAGAAAATAACCCTACGTATGTGAATCCTCATGTCTGTGAAACCCTTGTGCTCAGTGGGGTTCTGTTTAAGATCCTGTGAGAGAGCATGACAGACTCTGCTTTAAACTTCACAGCTATGGAAATACTTTTGCACAGACCTAATTCTGCTGATTTTTCTTTTCTTTTTTTAATAAATAATTTTAATAGGAGTTAAACATATACTGTGCATGAAGGAGTAAGTCAAACATTAGATTTGGCAAACTTCTGGCTTTGTTAACTACTCGAAGGGGAGTACAAATATGTTACAGAATGGTATTTCAAAAGAGAAAAAGCAGTAAAAGAAGCTAGAAAAAGGAAAAAGTAAGTTTATACCAAAAGAAATGTGAGTCCATAGCTACACGATCTACTATCTGCAGATTATCCCATAAACATGGTCTGAAAAACTAAGCACTTTTACTTACAACTTATGGTGATGCCAAGTTCCACATTATGCTTCTTTGGTAGTTTCACATGAAATGTTCCACTGCTTGGTATAACTGATTCTATTAAAAAATATTTAAAATGTTAGATAATTTATAAGGTGTGGCAATTCCAGGAGCATGGAAGTACACATGCAAGCTGATGAAATCACATCAGAGTCACAAGGCAGGGATGAAAGACGGATGCTAAAATGAAGGAGGTATGATTTATAACTCTACTGGTAATTTCAGAGAAACTCAATTTTTTCTAAGGTTTAACTGAATTTGTGGAGATTGCATGGGCCAGCAGCCAGCTGAGACTGCAGGTTTTTGGCTCGTATGCAAGTTCTGTGAGCAGATGTGAAAATTTTTACTGCTGGCAGACAGCTTTTAATTAAAAGGACAGGAGACTGAGTCATAAGGATTTCCGACCTTTGTTGCTGCAGGACTAACATTTTTAACTGTCCACTAAGGTTTAACATGCCTTGGGTTTAACATCTAGTGGGAAGAAAAGGAATCCCGTGGTGCACAAACATAATGTGTACTTGTTTGATATGTAGTCTGTGATTTCATGGGTATATTCTGTATGCTTAAACACATCACAGAATAAAGGAATGCCATTAGTAATAATACTTACCAGAAAAATTTACAATGATTCTTCTGGCCTTTATTAATTCAGTTTCAATTATTTTATTTAGAGATACTTATGAGTTTTTTTGTTAATCCACCCTTTTTAATACTTCTCTGTCTTAAAAAACATTTCCTTATTTGGCCTGTAGAGGATTCGTCTCTGTTTAGCAGAACATTTCTATCTCAGGCCAGAAAAATGTCTGCAAATAACTCAGAAGAGAGACAGTCACCAGATCTTACCACAGGACCTGTCATTTCTATTTGCTTTCTGAAGTAGACTGCAGGGCTATGTGAAATGAGAAAGCTGTACAAAGAACCACATTTCAAATAAGTCACTTGAAAACTGAATGGTGTAGATGTAAGAAGAAAACCTCTACCTCAGATGCCTAACATTTGCAATTGGGACTGCATTCTACTTGAGATTTATTCTTTCATTTTTCTTGCAAGACAGAATAACAGGACATTCATACCTGCAACATCAAATTCTATTTCCAAAGTGACCTTGTTGGTGATAGAGGAGTCTCTGAGCAGTTGATTGGCCTCATCAAATGTGCTGTCTTCTGTTGGGACACCATTTATTGACACTATTCTGTCTCCTATTTGCAGCACCCCACACCTTGGTACAAAATGATACAAAGCAATCATCAGATGTGCTTGTTCCCAGACCCAGCAGTATCATAGAATCACAGAATCATTTAGGTTGGGAAAATGCTTAAGATCACTGAGCCCTACCATTAACCCAGCACTGACAAGTCCACCCTCTCTATGTGGAATTGCCATATTCACGTCTTAAATAACTCCAGGGATTGAGTCTGAACTACTTCCCTGGGCAGTCTGTTCCAGTCCTTGACAACCTTTTTCAGTGAAAGAATGTTTCCTAATATGCAATCTAAACCTCCCCTGGCACAACTTGAGGCCATTTCCTCTTGTCCTGTTGCAGGTTATCTGGGAGACAAGACCAATCCCCATCCTGTTTTCAGATAGCTGTGGGGAGCTATAAGGTTCTCCTGGAGCCTCCTTTCCTCCAGATTAAACACCCCCAGCTTCCTCAGCTGCTTCTTGTTAGAGTTGTTCTCCAGCCCCTTCATGAGCCCCACTGGCCACCTCTGGACACGCTCAAGCACCTCAACGTTTTTCATTTAAAGAGGGGCCCAGAACTGAACACAACACTAGGGGTGTGGCCTCACCAGTGCCAAGTACAGGGACATGACCACTGCCCTGGTCTGGCTGGCCACACAGCTTCTGACACAAGCCATCTGTTCAAACACATTCAACCAGAGCTTGAAGGGTAACTGGGGCATAGCAGCTTAACAGTCTACAGAAGCTGCTGCCCCTTTGCACCACAACATTATCAAGCACTCCCAGTATGGGTCCTGCCCTCTAGGTGCTGGGACCTAGGAAGAGAGGTCTTCATGCTTCCACCCCACCCATGGACATCATCTGTGCCTCTGACCCTGGGCTGCAGGTGAAATGGCAGCTGGTGCTTGTCTGTGCGACTGCTATCATTCTCACGACATGATTAAATACATATATAGTCATAAAAATATAACTGAAATAATTAGTAAGTCAAAATTCTGGTATTCCCTAAGATTTGATTCTGTACCAAAACTGAACAGAGCTGGATATAGCTCTTTTCCCCTGGCATACTCAATTATCACTGTTTTGACTTCACTGATTTCTCTGATTGTTTTTTTTTTTTTTTGTTTTGCATAAATATAGCTTTCAGTCTCTGTACAGTAAGAACACTGATGCTTGTCATTCTTTCATAGCTGATCAAGTGCATGAAACACCACTGTCAGAACAGAAAGTGTATTACTTGCCCCCCTCCACTGAGCAAGGCCCTGCAATTTGTCACAAACTGAAAGAAAGAAACAAGCCCCAAGCACCCAAGGAACGCTCAGCAAATGTATTTAGCAGTCAATGGAAGAGCCTCACCTTTCTGCCGGACTGTCAGCCTCAATGTAGGAAATGAGAGGTGGAGAAGACAAGGTCTCGGTAGCGAACACGCTACCCTGGAGCTGTATCCCAAACCCTACTATGGGGTCAGCGGTCAGCACTACTTCTGTGGTTTCTGTGTGGACGACCTGCCCAGCCAAACCAACAGTGCTAGAGGCTAAAGACACTATAAAAGAGAGCAGACCAGAAGAAAAGACATTCATTCAACAGCAGAAGTTCCACTGCTTTTTGAGAAAATTGATCTTTGCAATAAATCTAGTCAATGAAAGGTCTCTTAAAGTCAATTTAGGCTAAAGTTTCTAAATTATGTATAAACAGTTATGGCATATAAGATAATAGAAAACATCTGGTTGTATGCTGGTAGTTCTTGTTCTGAGTAAAATACATGTGTTTGATATCCCTACTCCAAAAATCTCAGGACATCCTTGAATTCTGTTTGCATTAGGTTTGAGGCATAGATAAGCAGAACTTTAACAAGAACTAAGTCAATTGGAGGCACAAGCCCAGCTGTTATTTAGGCAAATTCCTCTTTTGAACATCTCACAGCAATGCATTGTTGTTAGCAACAAAGCACATGGACTAAGCTCGCTTCCAAGAAATAAGGATTCCTTCTTGTACATGTTTACTTTAAGTCATCAATTTGTAAGGCTAACTGGGTAATGTAAGGAAGTTTGGAACAAGCCACTCTGTTTTGGCAATCAGTATATCTCAAGGGATTGTGAGAAAAAAAGTTCTGTAGGGTCTCAAAGCCATTGGGGAACTGTTCTATGAGAAACTCAGGCAGCTACTTCTGTTCTCCTGCTTTACTCACACTTTTTCTGAAAGGCTGCAGTACAGAACAAACGATGACAAAAACAACACTGAGATTCGGTACAATTACCTATGAAAGGAGGAGACTGCACCTTTGCTTCCTTGATCTCTGTCTAAATGTCTATTGAATTAATGTTTGAATTTCCCCAGTGATAAACTATTGCCTTTCATTATGTCATACACAGAAAGCTGGAGTTTTTGAATTCCTGTTCAGTAACGATAATCCCTCCAATGCCAAGGATTTGGAATGGTTTTGTGTTATCAGTCTATGTCATTACCTCTCCACCTTTTATTTCCTTCAAAACCCTTTTCTGCCTGCAGCAGCTGCTAAGAATTAGGTAAAATTTCATGGTTTATTTGAGGGATAGTTTACTTGGGCATTTTTGTTTTTCTATGAGATGCAGGAAAAAAATTTTGGCGTTATAGATAATATTAGCACAACTGTACAAAGGTGTCAGAGCTTACGTATTTTCCTACACTATGAGGATACAAGCATTCGACTTTTGCTCTATATCAGGTAGTATAAATCTGATGTGGCACAGTTGGCAATGACAGTTCTTTGCAAAATTTTCCCTTGCCAAAAACCTCACAAGTTTGTTTTCTCCCAGCAAAGCTCCTTCCCACTCTAAAACTGTCTTTTCCAAATTACTGTGAATTCTTTCTCATTTTGTTTTAAGTTTCCTTTGTAAGAACTGTGCATTATTTCAGATACTCAACAGTTTCCTTCTTGCTGTTTCTTTTATCTGCACTCAATAAGACATGCTTAGACACAAATGCAAATACTAAAAATCTGTTCTTAGAAACTTCCTTCAGTTTTAGCATTTACATGAGAAATAGGTTTCTCCAGCCGTCACTGCTGCAAAGGCTAAAATAACAAAACCAAATAAATTAATATAATACCAAAGACACCTTCTAGAAACATCTTAATTTAGGACATCCAATCTCAGAAAAGTTCCATTTTCCCTTTCTTAAAGGTCATATAACAATTACTTGTTAACTTCATCTCTACTTCCCATTGCTTCTGTCTCTATTCCCCCCATGCAGCAGATATCTAGTTGACTCTGTAACTTTCTTACTCTTTTTATAACGTCCTACCAGGAACCTAAATATCTCATAAAATTTATTTCAACTTTTAGGACCATAAAAGTCTTAATTCACATTGGGAAATTAAGTCCCTATCTGTGGGATTTAAAACTCACTCTGATAAACATTTTGATGACGTCATACTGAAGTATGACAATTAGAACTCCTTCCACTCCGAAAGAAAATGAAAGAGAAACAGGAACAAAAAAACCCCCCAGGGATTAAAATGTCCTTTTCTAATCATGTAACAATAGCTATCTCCTAAGACTCTGTAAAATATCACAGGTACCCCAAACCCATGACTTAGAGCACATTGGGGTTCATAACTCAAGAGTAACTGTAGCAAGAAACACTGACATTTTTTGGCTCCTTGATGGATTAGAATTTTTGCAGACCAGGAAGCAGCGCTGTTGCTTTAAAAGGGGACATGGATGTGTTTGTAGCTCCAGTGAACACTGGTAGCTATTGCTAGGGGTACATTCTAGCATCTTGTACAGTTCTTGTCTAACTCTTAGCAACATTGCTGGGGGCTGCTTTGCTATATGCTCTGCAGTTATGTAAATAATGATCTTGAATTTGAAGATTATGTACTTGTTACTTCTACGCTTGTCGTTATATGAGAAGCAGAACAAGATGTGTTTCAAGGTGCTTATATAGATTATTATGCCTCCAGTCTCCCACTCTGACCCACAAGAAATTGAAAAATGTTTGCAATTCCTCCTGACAACTGTTGAGAAAAGAGCACCTATGCATGTCTAAAACCCTCTCCAATTTCTACCAGATATGCAACCCTAGTAATGTAAATTGGTATAAATTATGTCTTGCTTCCAACTACTAATAGGGACCTATTACAAAATACTTCAGGATTTAAACTTTAATGAAATTTCCCCCATGAATCCCACACCCAAAACAATCAAACAATCAAACAAAAGCAGAGGAAGAATAAAAATTGAAAACAAGTGGCATAAAAAAAGCTTGTGGCAGCAGGGCATGCCCTCAATTTCTACAGCCATATATTTAGAAAGATCTGCATAACTAATGCAGTGATTGTTAGTTAAATCATGAAAAGTCTTGTAATCCCTCATGCCACCACACTTCAGTGAATGATGCCATGATCACAGTACATTGTGCAAGTATTCTTAAATAACTGGTAGTGTAAACTTTATAGCAACCTATATATTTTTATTCCCAAGTGACATTCTAAAAGATTTATTAAAATTTACCTTAATAAAACTCTCAAAAAGCAAAAAAATCCCACTAAAATTAAGAGTGTGATATTCTTTTTTCCATGAAAAGCACAGTAGTCAATCTACCTGGTTCTCATGAGTCTCCCACAAAGGGAGAGGTTTTCCAAGTCCTGTCAATGGATAGTGGAAAGGTACAGGACTCTGCCTACTAACAGATTAAGGAACTTTGCATGGGCTGATAAGCAAACTCACAAAAAGGGCAAACAAGTCTGGCTGGCCAGCCAATTCCTCCAAAGCCAGTTCTGGTTCAGGGTTGTTGATGTAGTCAGTGGTTGCAATGAGGCACTCACCACTCAGTGATGGGGCCTGTTTCAGGTATTTTCTAATGCTCTATATCAAGACCTCACAATGCAAATGTGTAATAAACTACTGCACAACTAAGTCTTGTCCTAACTTCTCCTATCTAGAGATTTGTTTACTCATAGCAGCTTGTCATCCCCAGGGCTTTCTGACTTGAAGAATCTTTTAGGTGGGCTGCAGTGCTTATTTGACTGCCCCACTTAAACGCCACATCACTGGCCTTGTTTTGAGTCTTTGCAAGATAACACGAACAAGGTTTCCTTGAAGGAAAAATATCTGAAGAATTTAACAATGCAAGTTACAGCTGTAGCCAAGATCCATAACAGGATCATCTTTGAGGATTTTATCCTTTGTTGAACAGCTAAAACATAGCACAACTGATGAATTATTTTTTTGCATTGATTTTACTATTCAAATCAATTACCACTAGTGTAACACTACAACTGTTTCTCATGTGTAGAGGAGAACATGTACCTCTACTGATACCATGCATGACAGACACAGTATCCCCCCGTGACCCAAAAGAATGCATTAGAAGCTAACATGTCAACAGATGAGCTATGAAAAATGGCTGATCGGATTAAAAATAAAAAATGCACTTACAGGCAAATGTTATGGCAAAAATATGTGCTTTACAGAAGAAATAAGAACAAGCAAGCAACAAAAACTGCAAGAAAGCAAGACTTCTCTAATATATTCTCACAATTCCATAGTGACTGGCCTTAGAAGCTGCTGGTTTGCTCTGGTTTTACTATGACCGTGGGGAACCTTTAAAACACAGCAGCAGCACAGTAATGTGCAGCAGCTCAGTTCTTTCAGAGTGGACTTCTGAGCATTGTTATCTAGAGCAAATAATTTACAGGGCAGTTCTCACCTCCCTGCTCTGGAGGAAGTGAGCTGCTGTGGATCACACAAAGATGGACAAGCCGAAAGAGAGGTGGCACTCATATGGAATCTGGGAAAAACCACACTGACACAGCCACACTCATTCCAGCCCAGTGAATGCTGAGCACTACACAAAGCGGAACAGCCTGAATAGATCAACTCTGGCTCGGGAAATGACTGACTCGCAGGCAATCTATGCGTTGAATCCCGCAGAGTGGTCAAATCAGGCTATTCAGTCTTTGCTGTAACTTGTTGCTCTCCCTCACCAAAATAACTGTACAGGTCATGGTGTAGATGTAAACATTAGAACTCCGTAGGAGGTGCCGGGGCAAGCTCTGCCTTCCCTGATGTGACAGCTGGGTGAGCTTACCAGCAATCTGTTTTTGACTATTCAGCTATGAATTCTATTCCCTAATGGACATTGGAAGAGTTGAAAAAGGAGTTTGAAAATCACTTCAGTAACGGTGTAACAAACTCTTCCAGCACTGTCTCAAGAAAACATTCCTTTATAAATTTCCAATGAGATAGTTATGCTGCATAGCATCTACTCATCTCATTTTAGCACTGGACAAATATTTTTATCCTTACGTCTCCCCACATCGACCAGAAACTCTCTCTTCTGTCTAGAATATATGTATATTAATTAAGGTATTGTGCAACTTTTTTTCTGCATCTGCCCCCTCCTCCACCCATTAACTCACTGCACATTTTTGAGCAAATGCTGTTACCACCTACAGGAGCTTTTGAAGTCCTTCTTTTTCATCCTCCGCCTCATCATTGTCCCACGTGGGCTGGTGGAGTAGAGGCTGCGAGGTAAGGTCCCCATGTTCAGGGAACTCAGGCTGTATGCACTCATGGAGGTAGGAGAGAAGGATGAAGACACCAGAGCTGCTGTAAGAAATCAAACACTTGGCATACAGCACTCAGTCTTCACAGAAGAGTGCAGCAGATGCCTGTAACTCATCAATGAATCAAACATTGTATGTATAGGCTGTGTATGATGCACAGGAATGGTTTTGTGCATTTCCAATAACAAAGACATTAAACCACACAGGGGACCCTAGGAAAAGGTAAAGCCAGCATTTCACTTGCTGGAAGCTAACAAAGATAATGCAGACACAAAAGGTATATTCATAGTATACAATTTTAAGCAGAGCATGTTAAATTAAATTTTTCAACACATATCCCCAAACTAATGCAAATCAATATATCTAGATAGACTGATTTTAGAAACACCTTTTTGTTGTAGGTAATTTCTGACAAAGATTTGTAAGCAATGCTTTGCATTCAAAAATCATGCTTTATATACACTTCTCCAATCCAGTGGTCTACTCATACATAGAGGAAGAGCTGATTCATTCAGAATTTTCAAGCCTTTTCCTGTCTACAAAGCCTGCTTTGTTACAGAGAGGAAAAGGTGCAAAATGTCAGAAATAACCTTGGCATGGCTATGAAAAAGTGTAGCATCTATAAAACTGAAAAGGTTTTAGAGCCTGAAATGGGAAAAGTATGAGTGAAAGAAGAAGGGAGGGAGGAGGAGGAAGAAGAAGAGGAGAAGAGAGTATGTCAGCAGGAAAAAGTGTGGAACATTACGAAGGCTTTTTTGAGGAGGCACTTTCTGGAATTTCAAGGCTGGCATCCTGCAATGGTCAGGGTGGTAGGTGTTATAATGGTGGTAACACCAATGGAGGAGGCTGCTGTGGCTGTTGGCACACGAATCCCAGGTAAGTTGCCTGTTGCTTCTTTCAACCTTCACTGCCCGCATGAAGGGATGATGGAAAATCAGAAAACAAAAGGACCAGAGAAGAGGTAAAAGTAACTGAATTGCACAAACAAAAGCAAAAAAAACAAAAGCAAAAAAACCAAAACAAACCAAAACAAACAAAAAAAACAATCCAGAAGTGAAAGAAAGAAAATAAATTGAAAATAAAATAAATAGCTGGTCTTGTCTTCTTATAAGGGGGTTCTAACTTGAGGAGCAGAAGTAATATTTTTTTCTCGGAAAAAATGCTTCTGATTGAGTTTTTTTTTGAGTTTTTGTATTTGTTTTAAAAATTATGATTACTGGATCAATTTCTAATCTCACTCTGGCTTAGGGGCTAAAACTGAAAACTTTCCCAGAAAATACTAAGATACCACATATGACCACTAACTGAAGGTTAATAACCTGCTTGCATTTATCTATTTTAAAAAGACCAACCAGATACTTTACATGGAACTGCCTAGAATGGAGATGCTTCCCTGCCATTTCAATTTACTGTATTGACATTTTAATTTTGCCACAATCTATTGGTGGCATTACGCTATTCTGTGCAGTAATGACTTCCCAATGCCAGCAGCAGGAAAACTCTATCCTGAGATCTGGTTAATAAAGAAAAAAGGTCTTATTGATTAGCTGGATGTGCAATTTTATGTTTTTGCTTTTTGTGTGGGTTTTTTTTGTTTTTTTTTTTGGTTTTTTTGTAACTTGATCTTCAAAACTTTAAAATGATCCTTCATTGGATGAAATTGGAGATTTTATTCGATTATTTAATTACAGGTTCTACGTATGTGGAATCTGGGATGTGCCAGAAGTGAAGACCTGTATTTACTAAGAAAATGGGAAACATATCAGTTGTCAAATCTCAAAGGAAAGGGACTGAAGTATTCCTTGCTTAAATATGGTATATTCATCATAAAATTCAACATGTCCGTATCCCTGCTGAACCATAAAGGCACAGTTCAAACTGGGAAGTATTCACTGATTTTTTTGTCTTAAAACACCAAGGGATTCACCCATACTATAGAATCATGGAATGGTTTAAGTTTGGAGGGACCTTAAAGACCATGTTGTTCAAACCCTGCTGCCATGGGAAGGGACACCTTTCACTAGACCAGGTGGCTCAGGGCCCCACCCAACCTGGCCTTCAACACTTCCAGGGATGAGGTAGACACAACTTCTCTGGGCAACCTGTTCCAGTGTCTCATCACCCTTGCAGTGAAGAATTTCTTCCTAATATCTAATCTAAATCTGTTTCTAAATCTGTTTCCATAAAACAGAGTTTGCTTTGTCCCACGAGCTGTATTACCTGTGTCCCTCTGCTACCTGCTATACCTATAATGTCTGCAGACCTGTCTGTCCCCATGCGGGCCTTTAACAGGAACACAAAACCTAGAGTGTTTAGGCTGGATCTACACCTTGTGTAGATGTAGGAATATCTTATTCCATGAGACAAAATGAAGGGGGGAAAAGGGCAGCCACCACAGCAAGCCCTGTGCCCTGGCAGAAGCAAAGCTGTCCTTTGGTTTCACTTTGCATTACATGAGCACTGATCTGCTAATTGCCTGACTGTACTACTCCTTTTGACTCAAAAGTGATGCTGTCTCTACAGGGTGGATCTATGGAGTGCACACCAGGGAAGGGACAGGGAAAGGAGAGCACAGGGCTCACCATGCCCCTGCAGCCTGCTGGAGTGGTGAAGACCCTGTAGGCCCTGGAAGTGCCTGATCTGGCCCTGTTCTTCATTCAGATTGCCCTGGAATTGTACCCCTCCCTGAGAACACACTCCATGCCCTGGCATGTACTTGAATCAAAAGAATTATTTTTTTGCCCCAATATCAGATATTTAAAAGTAAGGGAGGGGTGCAATGTCAGCACCAGTCTGGGTCTGTGCCCCTGGGGTTCCTCACCCACTGGCACCACCACCCTCAGGGACTTTGGAAGATCTCATGTTAGTCAGAAAAGCCCCAGGAACACCAGAAGTAGCCTGATATGGCCTTATGTGTCTTAGAGACTTAGAATGTCTTCTCAGATGAAATGGTCTCTTCAGTTACGTGCACAGACAGTGAGATTCCTTAACTTTAACTATGGTGAAAAAATTAGAATCTGATAAGAACAGCGTGGCCAGGTGGATTTTCATTATTTTCAAGCTGCTGTGAGCCTTGTTTAATTAAAAAGACTGCTTCCAGAAGGAAATTAGCTGGTAGTCCTTGAGATTTTTTCTTAATGTTTTAGTTTCATGTCGAGAGTAGAGATAAAAATGTCCTACAAAGTGGGAAAGTACACAAATTCAGTTTGCTCAGCTTGTAGAAGCATAGTCCCAATTCAACAAAAGTTCTGTAAAAGAAAATCCTTTTGTGTGTAACCATAGTAATTTAGTGGTAATTTCAGCTATTCCAGTACAGGGTTGTGTATAGTAAACATAAAACTAATGGGGTAGCAAGAGAAATGAATGTCAGCTGCACAATAGAAAGGAATAAAAAAAAAAACATGAAAAAGAATCCTATCTTTTATAGAGCTCTTCACTTTATTTTAGGGCTAAAATTTCAGTTTATTTTATATACCGATTTTCCTGCCCGTTTTCAATTCCTGACATATTCCCACAAGACCAATAACTGAGCTCAGCAGATACAGCCCTAATGACTCAGCTTATTCCAGACATATCAAGGGAGATTTTCACTCTCTACGGACTCTAGGTCAAACCACAACTGATGAAAGGCTGTTTCGAAGAGGGTGCTGGCTTCCATAAAGCTTGTTATACCTTGAATTGGTCATGATTGTGGTAGCAACACCTGGTGAGGGGTTGGGAAGGGTTGTAAACACCCTAGTTATTCTGCCTTACTGAAGAAAGCAACTTTATTACTTTAGGGATACTTTCCCCCAAAAGATGCTCTTATATATCATCTTTTGCAGATCACCTTGATATGATTTTGAAACAGACAGCTTTTAGCTCTGGCATAGCAAGAGCATTGCTTTTTTTAAGCATCTACACTGGTTACTAGAACATTAACAGCATCAATCTGTTATAAATGTTGGTTAACAAACCAACTGCTTCAAGTAATACAATCATCTACACGAATCACTGGCCTCAGCATTTGTCTTCCCAAAAGAAACAGTCTTCAAAATTCTTTACCCATCCAGAAATTACCTGCATGACATCTTTGCTTCAAAAAAAAAAGAAAAAAAAGAAAGAAAGAAAGATCTGTTTGCAATGTACTGTCATAACTGAAAGGAATGGAAGTACATTGCAAATTTGGCCTCCATCTCATTCTGCTTGTGCAGTATCACCCTCTGCTCCTTGTGGCTCTAACCAGCTTCAGCAGGAAAGGGAAAGAGCTGAGTAAAGGGAGAACATGGAATTGCAAAGGTTATTTTTTGTTTGCCCTGGTCTAGGAGAAACAAATGTCTCCTTTGTCACTAGTTCACTATTCCCTGCTCTGAGAAACTGTCTAGAACACCACTTATCAAAGGCAACCTGGATGCTGCGTGGATGTCCCAGAACATTTACCATCACTGACATTTTGAGACCTCAGAAATCTTGTCTTGGTCTAAAGGAGGTCAGAAAAATTATACCACTGATTCATGCTGCAACACATGTACCTGTTCTCTGTGTGTTTGATTTTACTTTGATGTCTATCAACACGTGCTATTTTAGACTGAATTTATGGATTACTGTGAATTAGCCACTTTCTCACGATTAGATAGAAGACAAGACAGGCAACCTCCATCTTCAAATACTAAGACATTTTATATATGTTTGATCTGAGAATGGAAAGTCATTCTATTTAAGCATGTTGGTATCAAATAAGCATTGCACTGAAAAGGTCTGCAATCTAGGGAACTGTTTCCAAACAGTTTTCATAAGCACTGGCAGTGAACCCATGAAGCAATCTCAGAAGCACTTTAAAAGATGACAGCAATAAATATAATTCCATTAACAAGAGAAAATACAGGAGGTGTTTACGTATTTTAGGGGAGAACAGGTGTTACTAGTGAAGTGACCATAACTATCAAGTCTAAATGCTGAAAATAACTCAGCTGTGGTACTACTTCCCAACTCTAAATTTGAGAAGCAATGTAGAGATTAATTTACTGAAGTATCTTGTAGCACCCCCAACAATTGCAACAGTAGAGTCAACAGGTGTCTTTATGTATATTTGCAAGTTTGTAGAGGTACTTCTTAGCAAAACATTTCTCTCTCTGGCCATAGGAATCTCAGAGGGTTCATTAAGACCAAGAAAACACAGAGCTGCTCAGAAACAACATTTACAGACATAACTGTGGCGAAAGCTTTGACCATTCAGCATGTGCAAGCAAAGTAAAAGAAAGAAAGAGAAAGAGGTATTTGGTGCTACGGATCCTCTTACCGTGCTCTGGGCCTTTCAGTGCTAGCCGTGTCTGGTGGTGGGGAAGGATCTCCAGTTTGACATTATCTGCTGCATTAGCCAAAAACTGTGTTGCTTCTGCCAGCGTACAGTACTCCATGCTGGTGCCATCAATGGACAGAATATGGTCTCCAACATGTAATGCACCACATCTATACAAAAGGGGAAAAACTTGGTATGATTAGGTGTGCTCTTTGCTTGCACAGTGAGTTCTTCTGCCTTCAAACTGGTCATGACAACTATGAACGTGTTCTTTTTTTTCGAGAGACATTTGTGTTTTGTAGGCACTGTCACTGGTCAGACTTTATCTCTATTAGTACAAACCTTAAAAACAATTCAGTTAATACAGCATATGCCAAGACATCACTCACAGAACTGCAATGGGGTAGCTGACTCTAAAAATATGTGTGAATGGCAGCAGCATAAAATGAGAAGAGCTTAAGGAGACTCGAATAACTTGGTCACATACCCCTCACACAAGCACCCAGTTCATCATTTTTTGAATTATAGTTCAAACATTTATTAGTACAAAAGCTGTAAATGATGATGAAATTATGCAGTAGTCAAACAAATAATGAAACCAGGGCTAGCATGGTGACTCTAGGAGTGGGGTGGGGAGGGGGCTATCTGCTAAATCTCGCTGCACTCAAGAGACTGGCTACTGGATGAGTTGAGAAATGCAAACACAGCAGTCAGCATCCCGACGTACCAGTCAAGTGGACAGCTCCTTTAATTGGTTACCCCCTGTGAAATGGGAAAAAACAGAGGGAGAAAATTAAAGCATCCTGCACCATTGAACTGGAGAACACCCCTGGATCAATGGCCGTCACTCTCAAAGTTTCTACTGCAGGGAAAAGCCCACAGAGGAGCTGTAGACTCACTGCTACAAGTGGGTGCTACCAAAAGCACCGTTGCCAAAGAGGAGTTACAAGGTAGGGCGGCTGGGGACATGCAGGAGGAATTTGCTGCTGAAACGTAATATTTAAAAAAAATTTCAGATATGAATATAGAAATATATTGTATATGTATAAACACACACATACGCACACACACACACCCCAGAAAAGATCCCCCGACTCTGTTGCAGAGGTTCAGACCACTGGGGGAAAAGATCTAGCTATAATTTAAATGGTTTAAATGGTTTTATTTAAAGGTTTAAACGTACTGGAAATACTACAGCAAAACACTTTAGGAATACAGAAGCCAGTCTTCCTTATACCTCACTTATATTCTAAAATATCAGCAAAAGAATCCAAACATAAGGAGTTCCATTTCACTGTGCCACAAGAATGAGTGATATATTCCAAAAGAACACTTCAAGGTTGCAAAGCCGCAAAATTTACTTCCCTTGACAGCTGTTCCATATGGTGGGCTTACTTCAAGAATTCCAGTGGGTTCCATATTTTTTTTTTAAACACTGATCTCTGCCACAGCATTACATTTAATAGCCAGAGCAGACATCTACACTCTTGTGATGCATAGTGCAAGCAGTCAGTCACATATTACATGAGGGCTGGCTTATGTCACCAAATACTACAAGAATGAGCTGAAGTAGATGGTGTCCTGGAAGTCTCGGACTCAGCAGTCTGGAACAGTGATCTGACAAAGTGCTAATTTTAAGACATGCAACCTTGAGATGATCTGGTTCAGTCGATTTTCCAAAAAAAGGGAAGGGTTCCTTTAAAACCAGACCAAACAGAAAAAGAAGTAAAATGGATGCATGGACCTGCAGTGTCAGTCCTCTGTCACACTCACCTGTCTGCAATACTTGCAGATTTGATTTTGTCTATGACAATGACCTGTTTGTTGCAGCACATCGAGGTAGTTAGTGCAACCCCAAGAGCAGCACCAGGAGTTTTGGCAACTTCAACTAGCAGTGGCCCAGAAGCTGTTGCTACTGAATCTGTTAAAATTAGACAATAAAAGATCAGTATTATACCACTGTGGTATTTATGCCATTTTCATGTTTTCCCCACATAAATTCTATTTCTCTAACCAGATAACATGCCACTTCAATAAATGCTGGAATAGCATCATTTAAGGTGTCAATAATCAGCTCTTGATGTTGAAAATTATAAAAGCAAGAGGAAGTTTGTGAATCTGGGATGTCCAAAAGTTTCAGAGTGTGTCAGAATCAGAGACGGACCAGATGAGGAAACAGGCTGTTTTAGTGAAACATTCTCTTGAACAACTGAAGACAAACATTACCTGAAATTTAAACAGACGTGCTGGAAAAACAGAATTAATTTAAAAAGTAGAAAATTATCTGAAAAAAAAGAGTAAGTGAATAGGTTAAAGAAGGAAGCTAAATTAGTTTTCACAAAAGAAGATGAAGGTCTGTAGACAGCAACTATAATAATCAAATGAAGAAGATAAAGAAAGAAACCCTTCACGAAAAGAAAGGACAAAATGGTGAAAATGCAGGAGGCATGAGACCTAGAAGTAGTAGAAGTTAAAGCAAAACACACATGAGGAGGGTCAGAAGATTATTTTAACATTCTGTCACTGGATAAAATACTGCCTTACAACAGGACATAGATAGTAAATGAATAAAGAAAACAGGAAAGTAAGTTGGAGCAACAGTCATGATTGATGACTGTGGTGAAAAACTACCCAAGAGAACAAGTGCTAGACACAGGAAAGCAAAAAGACAGCAGGCTTCTTCCTAAATGCCAAAACAAAGCAGGCAGTGATCAGAGTGACGTACGTTCTGGAGACTGGCTGAGAACTCCTACTAACCAATACCCACTGATCAGAAACGCACCTCAGTGCAATAAGATGCAGTAAGAGAAGATGTCCTTTAAGGATATAAAAAGACTGAGACAAAGTGCTATCAGAAGCTTTTGGAGGTGCTTATAATCAGAGTAAGGAAAAACTGAATAAATGAAGACTTATGCTGGATCAAAGTTACCAAATGTCCTGCAGGCAAACAGGAGAGACTGGTATTCACAATATACTGGAACCAGCTGTGAGGATACAAAGGCAACATTCAATTGTGATTCAAGACACTAAGATTGAAGCTGTAGAAGAACTGCAGCTGGGTTTCCAAGTATGGGGGAGAGGACAGATATAAGATACTCCAATCAGTCTTAAATCTAAAAAATTAGTCAAAAAATGTAATACTGGCACAAAAGAGACAGTGAAACTGTACTAGCATACAAAACTCCCAATCTATATAATTTTACAAGAAATTGAATGAGAGAGTGATGAACACTCAGTGAAGGTGCTCTTCCTCATTAGAGCATAATGTAGGTAAACTGCATATTGAAACGGATGGAAAAAAGGTTGGATGGAATAACATACAATACCAGAAAAGTGTCAGTTAATTATCATAGAACCCCTTTTCCCCTCACAATTTGAAATAATTTTTATATTCCTGCTGGTTTTCTTTTTTTTCAAGTTCAAAATCTGAACTTGAAAAATCAAAATTTGAAGGCAAGATTCAGCAATTTTGAAAGTGGCCATTAAATCTGTGTGAACAATTTCTGTACACAACTAGGGCTGAATTTTTAAAGGCTTAACCTTCACAGGCACTACCAAAATAAGCTGCTCCACAAACCTGAACTGATCTTTAAATTCTGAGCCAAAAGAATAGAGTAGCATTTCTGTAGCATTTCTGCCTGGAGCTTCAAGCACTAAGTAGCTTTAAAGCTGGATGAACTGCTCTCAGCAGCTACCTATCTTTCTCTTACTAACTAAAGAAGGAGTTTATCACAATGAAATTCCTGTCTTAGGTGACTTGGTTAAAGGTCTAAGTAAGGCAGGATGCATGCAGTGCCTTGCAAACAGCCAAATAAACATGTGCAGCAGAGTAGAATTTAAGTATTCCCTATTCCCATTCCTGTGCTGAAAAACAATTATTTTGAACTTGAACATTCCAGTGGTTTCTGGAGCTACACACAAGTTTCACATTTACAAATATGGGAAGAAGACTTCAACAATGTTTGTCATCAGTATCTTGTCAAAGGTTTTAACTCACATTGATCCCGAAAATGGCAAAGCCCAACTTGCGCGATTTCCTTCTGCAATGGTTGGCTTGAGGAGAGGAAACTGAATGCAAATATCTGTGGAGAATGTGTAAATCTTTCGAGATGCTGGTCGTTTTTCCAGTTACTTGGGAAACTGCATAAGCACAAGCAGCTTATGCCTGAGTGTTATTTCCCAGGTGCCTGTTGAAATGCACTGGGAATGCAAACCAAGGCAGACAGGATGAATAAATAAGATAACTACATCAGAGGAACCAGAAGAGAAGAAATGGAGTGTGTCTAACGGTGGAAAAGAAGCACAAGGAAGAGAAATCAGAAGGCAATAATCATACACACATTCTCTGACAGAGAAGAATTAGTTTTTCATGTTGAAGTAAAGCATGGATATGAAAAATGAATCATACAGGTATAAATTATTCATGTGTGAAGATGTTTCAGTCATTAAGATATTTACACCATGACTGAAGCACTTACACACTATGTTGATTTATTGACTATGTAATTACATAAGATACACTGATGAGTATTTGCGTGAAAGACACTCTAGATTTTTGATTTTGTTAATAATTTTTCTCATTTTAGAGTATTGCATCTCAATCACTACAAGAGGCCTGATTAAAACCTCCCAGAGGAAGCAGCATTGCTTTCTGCATGCTAATACATTTCTTCAGCTAGATAGCAGCACACCTTTTTTATTTGACAGCTTAAATCACTGGCAACAAGGGATTTTATTCTGGATATACTTTTATGATATCTAAATATACTATATTTAGTATAGTATAATAGTATATAGTATAGTATTTAGAAAATTTTTGGATAAAATAAGCAGTGTTACCAACCTCTTTTGTCTCAAAAGATAATCACAAATAATTTTGAAAGTTGAAAAATATATTTTTAACCTGATAGACATCACATTACATATGTTTCTTTATGTCCTCAAAAACATATCTATCTGTTAATCCTTACTGATTTTCACAGTATGTGAAATCCAGGTCAACAACGGGAGGGTGGTGGAGGACAAAAAACACTAGGATTCCCACAGTGGGGAAACCAAAAAGCGAGCTGCTTGTATTAGGCAGCAGAGGATCTACATGTGAAACAGTTAGTACTTTTAAATGCCCTAGAAAGGGAAAAGCTTCACTCATAGCTTGCAATCAATAATGACACTAAATCCACAGGAAACCAAACTTTTTTAAACTGTGATACCTTTTTTTTCCCTTTCCAAAGCCTTCCTCTACTTAAAACTGCTATTGAGCTTGTTCCTGTAGGAACACTGCGCTCTGTTGCTACTACCTGTGCTCTTTGACTTCTCACTACTCTAACTGCAAAGTTTGGGGTGCTCTTTTATTTTTATCAAAGTCATGGCAACACAAGGTACAAAACATTTTTTTGAGCAGCTTAAAAGAGCTCAAAAACAGAGGTCCTTCCTACACAGAGGAAGGATGTCAGAATAAATTTTGACTCTAAATAGCCAGCTGGACCAATTGAAACACTCTGCTTCAGAAGACTCCTACTGACCTCTCCTGGATACTGCCATACTTTATAGCAATGATGTGACGAACAAGTGGATATCTTACTAGTTCACACTAATTTTCCAAGCTTCTTCCCTATTAGGTGTTCACAGAATAACAAGTTTTTCACCTTAAAACCGTATATAGCAAGTGCCTGTAGCCTTCTCTGTTGTGATTCTCTGATAGCAGTCAAGAAAATCTGGCAAGGTGCTGGTTCAGACCAGAAAAAATGCATAGGTCCTCAAACCTTGTAGTTCTTGCAATGCAAAGTTTTAACACTTTTGCAGCAGTGCCTTCACAGATCTAAATCTGTCTCACTTATGTTAAAAACAGAAGACAGTATTTCACAGAAATAGCTTTTCTTGATCAAAGAAGTGTGCTCTTCTACTTTTCACACCTTTTTTTGTAGCCTTCATACAAAATCTTTGCAGCCTACAGATAGCAAGTATGGTTGGACAGCTGGACTTGCTGATTTTAGAGGTCTTTTCCAACCATAACGATTCTAAGCAAAGCAATCTCTCCCTCAGGTAGGAGTTCCCTTTTCTCCATTCAGTTCTTGTTGGTACACCTGAAACTTTATTTTATTTCTCCTTTTGTGTAAGCCTAATTTTTATATCCAATGCCTGCCCGCCTCATGTTCAGACTAGTGGATCACAGAAGTCTATCTTAGCGAAGTTAAGGAAAATTGTTAAGAACTGGAAAAAACTCTGAAATCTTTGACACTCTTGCCGTTAAGAGCAAAAAGTTGGCACATTTACAGAAAGTTATGATTGAAGAAATCAGTTTCAATCCCCCATCACTCCCAAATGCCTTAAGACTATATTCTTGCTTTCCTCTGCTCTCTCTGTTCTTTTTTCAATCCACAAAAATCAATGATCCTTTCCCAGAACCCGCTCAGCAATCAAATATATGGCAGCAGTGATGTATAAGGGAGAATCACTGCCTGTTCCCCAAAGAACTTGCTGAGTAACTCTCATAGATGGACACTCACAAATCCTTAAATGCAGAAACACACGAGCCTTTCCTTGAACTTGCTTTCTTTAACAAAACCCAAGAGAATGTAGGGGAAATATGTGTGTGCATTTGTGTACACAAGCCAGTGTGAGTTCCAGAAAGGGTCCAACACAAAGCACGTCACTGCAGTCAGTTCTTACTACAGAAAGGTTAAGACATCCCAAGAAGCCACTGTCAGCACTCAGCACACAAGCAGAAGGTACTTAAAAGCAGCAGTGATGAGTCTGATGTGTAAGGCATAGAAAAAGTAGCCAAATCTGTGCCTTTATTTGGCATCTCAGTCTCAGTTGAGAATAACATACAACGTTGGTTGCCCAGAGAAGTTGTGGAATGTTTTGAAGAAATCCCAGTGCTTGGCTTTTTCCTGTCTTACTTGAAAAAAAAAAGCACTAAGTAGGAGAAGCTCTTTTGTACATATGTATCTATTTAGCAGGTAGCCCAGAGAAATTGTGGATGCCACATCCTTGGCAGGGTTCAAGACCAAGTTGGATGGGGCTCTGAGCAACCTTGTCTAGTGAAAGGCTGGTGTGCAAGACAGTGTGCCCCCCTGTTTTCTGCGTTAAGAAACAAGAGCTGAAATGTTAAAAGCTTTTTGCTTTTTGTAACAGAAATGGATCAAAATACCACAGGCTTATCACCATGAGTTTTGAGCATTTGCCATTGCTTAGGGAAGTTAGATTGCTGAAATGCAAAAATCAAAGCCAATACATATCTTACAGGGCACTTAAAATCCACAGCTAGTTGTACAAACTCGAGACCAGATAACCAGCCCAAAGAACATGGGGGACTTCTAATAGGCTTGAAGAATTTAATTTCTAAGATGTGTGGTTTTAGAAGTGACACTCTCCATACAGACCATTTTGCAAGGTCCTTTACAGTACTGCTCAGCTGACAGCAGAGTAACATAAAAGCACTCAGGGATTCTGTGTGCAATCACATCCACTTTTCTTCATTCACCCACAAACTATTCATTACTGTCAGGCAGTATCTTAAACTACATTTAATGAATCTTGTCATTCTCTGTGTGGTTTCTGTATTCTTAAGGACTACTTATTTTACATGAATACCAGTCCAAAACCTCAATTTTTTTCGGTGTCCATGAAAATATTTTCTCCGTAAGACTGATACACATGAGGTTGTCCCAACTCCTCACAGTCCAGTGCAAGACTGCATTCCTAGCTATGATAGTGAGATCCACAGTCCTCTATAATGCTGTGGCTCCTCTATTTCCCTTCTCATGTTTTCCTGAGACTGCCATAGAGATAGGCAGTCAACTTACCTGTCTGTCTTTTCCATGATCTCTTGCAAAACAAGAGCCACAACCAGAAATGTATGTGCAAGAGAAAGATCTGCTGCAAGTAGGGAAGCTTTTCTCTACTTTTCTCCTCCCCTTCTGCTTCCATTCACTTACACCTTTCTTCTTTTTTTTTTCCCCCGGTTTCACCAAGTCACAGATAAAGAGAGTTGACAAAACTCCACTTTTGTCCCTGTTCTTCATCTACATCATAAAGCACTTAGGCTATTTTGTTAGTATTTTCAATTTCTTTTATAGGGGAATTTTTATGTACTCATTTTTTTACAGCAACTGGACAACCAGCCAAGTCTCTTACAGAGAGTGGTTATTTAAAAACTGATTTTTTTGGATGGAGGTGGGGTATGGGAGGCCACTTATTTATGTAATACCCTTTCCTTGTACTGTAAAGATTATGTGATCTCTATTTAGCAAAGAAAGGATATAATTACATATCTTTAAAGATGATCTAATCAAGAAATTGAGATTGGGGTCATGGGTCAATGGTTTCAAGAGGGAATGTAGCAGCAAGGAAGAGAGGCAGGAATAAGACTTCTGCCGTGTTTAAAGGCCACAGGAACAGCATTCAAGATGCCTAACAGTTGGGTAGTACCATTAAAACTCATTCAGAGTAATTGATTCCTTATACATTTGTGACTAAAGGTCATAAATGAACCACACAGAGAGCATGATTCATGGTACTGGCTTTGGTATTCTGTTCTACTAATATTGCATAATGTTTGCACCCTAGCTTTATTCATGCTTCATTTAGCAGGGTAACCTTTTACTCATCTCAGATCTTATGGGCAAAATAAAATCAACGACAGCTAGCAAGCTCTAAAAAGGATTTCTGGAAAGCTGAGAAAGCTGTGACCCTGTTGGAATAGGTCCAGTGGAGGACCATGAAGCTGCTCAGAGTGCTGGAGTACCTCTCCTGTGAGGATGCACTGAGAGAGCTGGGGTTGTTCAGCCTGGGGAGGAGAAGGCTCTGGGAAGACCTCATTGCTGCCTTTCAGTACTTGAAGGAAGCTTATAAAAAGATGGAGAGTGACTTCTTACACGGGTAGATAGTGATAGGACAAGCTGGAACAGTTTTAAACTGAAAGGAGAGAGATTTAGTTTAGCTAATAGGAGGAAACTCTTCACCAGAAGGTGGTAAAGCACAGGTACAGGTTGCCTAGAGAAGCTGTGTATGCTCCATTCCTGGGGGTGTTCAAGGCCAGGTTGGATTGGGCCCTAGGCAACATGATCTAGTGGGTGGCATCCCTGCCCATGGCAGCGGGGTTGGAACTAGATGATATTTACGGTCTCTTCCAACTCAAACTATTCTATGATTCTATAAGATAGAGTAAGCTGACAATGTATTACAAGCAATATTTGTGGAGAAAGGACAGCAGCTTCCAATAAAAGAACCACTATTTAAAAATTAAATGTTGTTCAAAGTGTCAGTGTCAGTCTCTAAGGCCCAACTTACAATCTATTAAAAAATATATGTGCTCCTTGCATTCCCTTGATTTTGGGGTATTGTGTGTTTCAGGCAGGCTGTTGAATGAGCTATTCTAATTTTACCTGACTGAAGTAGAATTAAAGGGGTAAAAACAGCACCAAAAATAGATAAATAAGATAGTGTATTTTCCATTATTGCAAGTAACAAGACATCACTGGAGCTGCTGGTCTACTGAAAGAAGGATCACAGAGTTCACAGGAAAAAACCCATAAAATTGCTGCTAAGGAAAAAAGCCACCAATGGCATTTTATACCCTCTCACCTTTAGAATAATCAAATTTCAAAAATGATAAATAGGAATAATTCCAAGAGGATGCCAGCAGAATGAGTGATAGCAAAATTAGAGAGACCTCTCACCCTTAGAATTGAAAATGGAGACATTATTCTCTAAACAAACGTGCCACCTATTATCCCCTCTATACACAAACAATTTAGTATTCTTGTCAACTGACTGGCACAGTCTTTCCATTTTCCTCTTGTTGCCTAATTCCTGCAGCTCATTTATATGCCTCTAATTTAGTCAAGTTCCTCAAATCAAAAGCTTAGGAGCTGCCTTTACCTGATTTCATACTTTGCAACCGTAGCCCTACCATCCCTCTCAGCTAAGAAATGTCACTAACTAGTTGAAGAGCCATCTCTGCCTCCAAAATGCTCCCACAGTGTAGACACGGATATATTCAAAATCAGTGTGGGACTTGCTCAGACCTTCTCTCATGTTCAGATCATAAAACCTTTCTAAACAACTTCAGCTCAAAAGACTTTCCCCAATTCTCAGGATGCTGCTTCCTCCTATTAACTGTTTCAAGCTTACACCTTTCACTTTTACTAGGCCCCTTCCCTGCTCAAAAGCTGTATAAAATCCCAATCTCTTAATTTATCTCTATTTTTCTTTTCATGTGCCCTGTTAATCTCTACTGCACAATTTACAACACAAAAGCAACTTGGTAGTTGATGCCTGTAAAGAAAATTCTGGATCTGTCTCTTTTCTGGATAGTGTGAATGCATTTAAAAATAAGCCCTGGCCCTGCAACATTCTGCCTTCGCTACCTTGAGAAAGAATACCACATTGAAAATTCAGGTGGCACTTAAAGAACTATTAAGAACTCAAATCTCTATCCCTGATGGCAGCACATGGTTTCAGAACTTGGGAGCCTATAAGTACACCTTTATGGTTAGTTTGGCAACCTGAGCCTCAAAAAGCACCTTTCCATTGAAGGATAGCTCCTGAAAACTGCCCTGAAACACCATGTAGCATTAGATTGATTGTGAAATGTTTGCAGAAGTCAGCAGCAATGGAATTCTGCCTGTATTTCATTCCTGAAATAGAACTTACAAATAATTTTTAAAAAACATCTTCCAAAATGAGACAGACCCCCAAAATGGTGCAAATAATATATCCTCTGCTGAGGCCCTGCAATTCAAACCACTAATTTTTCTATATACAAAAACACTGATGAAATCAAAGAACCATTGAATCACAGAATGCTTTGTGTTGGGAGGGACCTTAAAAACCATTTAGTCTCAACCCCCTGCCATGAACAGGGACACTCTTCACTAGAGTAGGCTGCTGAAAGCCCAGTCCAGGCTGGTCTTGCACACTTCCAATGATGGGACATCCAAAACTTCTCTGGGCTTGACAGACAGACACTTATGTCCAAAAGAACTTCCCATACTTATTTTCTCCTCCAAGCAGGACAGAAAATAAAATGTACAAGAACTTTGATATCTTCAAAACTCTCCATCTCTTGCATGATTCTGTGTCTGACTAATCACAACTAACAGAACAAGTAAGGGCAACACAGTCTGCACCTCAGCCTGCAAACACAGCTGGTGTGTTGAATTTTACATCAGCCAACCTCAAAAGCATATCCATAAGTACATGCTATAGATTATACAGAGCTGCAGTACCCATCAATTATGCCTGTTTGCCACAATGCCATTAAGTTCCATCTAACAGGAACAGTAATAATTAGAATGGGATTGGATTCTCTTCAAAAGCATACAGAGCACAAAGCCCCTCATTGCTGTCACTTTGCAGTGGGAACAAGCACTGCCAACACCCAAGTGCCCAAACTTTACATTGAGCTGACAGTGCCCATCCGTCCAAGTCTCCACCAGGACAAGACACCTCAGACAATGCCAAAAGCTTCAGAGCAAAGGTGTGCCATGGATAGTTCAGACACCTGGAGAAGAGAACAGTTAAGACAAGTAGGATGAGTCAATGCTGTGTTAGTGAGATACCTCAGCTGCCCCTGTCTCTCTGCCACGGCAGTGGGAGCTGAAGCCCTGGAAGCAGCAGAGCCACATAAGAAAGATGCTGAGCCTGTGACAGTCACTCCTGCTTGTCAACAGGATGACTGACCCAAGTACAGCCCCATCCCCATATGGCTGAGCTGCTCGGTGTACGTGAGCTGCATGACTGGATCTTGCTCAGGGGACTTCTGTACTGAAACATACCAACTTACACATTCATGGATACTTATTTACATGTGTTAGTGACCGCTGCAAACAAGGTAATTGCAGTCTCTCCCTGGGAAAGCTGACCTTGGGTGTCCTTCTGCTAACACTGACATTGACTGACTTGGTTTGGTTGAACAGGCAGGAGTTTCAGAATAGTCTAAAACCCTCCTAAACACTCCTCTGCAAAGCCTATCGGGTAACTATTAACCAGAAGAAAAGAAAAATTAAACTGTACATTGCTGTTCATAATAGATAATATGAATTTCTAGTCCTACAAATGTGTACCATCTGTACCAATTTTTTTGCCCAGAACTTTGGTCTCTTCAATAATCTGTGCTCTAGCACAGAGGTCTTAAAAACTGATGCATTGGCACAGCCACATTATAAAAGGCTACCATGCAGAAGGTCGAGGTTGAGATCTGACCTGGAGGGTTGTGCACTGAGGATCAGAGTAAGAGTTTTTCTGCTCCCAGAGGTTGTACAAACCTTGGCAAAATGAGTCAGAAAACAAGTTTATTAACTGTCATTTCTTTCTGCTTTGGTACTGCCTCAGCAGTAGCTCAGCAAAAACATTTCAAAGAAATACAGAAAATAGTTTAGGTAAATTGCCCTTAAATCCAACACAGAAGCCATGGCTTTAAACATAAACTCTTTCATCCCTCATTGCAAAAATAATGTAGGATTGCTCACATACTTCCAGCTTTTCCCTTCCCAGTACTTGTTCCAAAGAATAGAGGAACAGTACTATTGGGAGTATTCACACATTTAAAGTAAAAGAAAGCTTCTATATCCCCTGTTCTCTGCAGCATGCATTTCCAGCAAAACCAATTCCCCACATTTCTGCTCCCAAAATCCCAACCAAGCAATAACCTTTAGAAACTCAAGTGGCCCATAACTGTTATAGTCATAGCAATGTAAAGGGCACTCTATCATCTGCTACCTCAGCAGACAGCCTGCCAGCTTGCTGCCAGGGTCACCTTTGGCAAGGTTCCCATGTGGCTCCTCCTTTGCTGCAGGACTAGACATTTACCTCCTGCCAGAGCAGCTCCCACTGCCAGGCTCTGAGGGGCTCCACGTCCTCTCATGCCCCTGTGACTGGTGACTTTTTTTTTTTTTTGGAAGATGTTCTATTGCCCATATTTATAATTAAGCAATTACTGAATTTATGTAAAGGAGAAACTGTGAAAAGCCTTTTTCGTCTGCGTTTCTTTTCGGTCTGTTTCTTTGGTTTTGGTTGTTCGTTTTCTTTTACCAGTGAAATACACCCAAATTTACCTAAGGTCTTTGTAAAGACCTTGAAAAACTAGAGGTCATAGTGTTCACAAGAAGGCTATTCCAAACAACACTGCTGAGCTGACCATAACAGAAAAACTGTGCTTATGAAACGTGTAAAAAACCCTAATGAGAAGCTGATTAAAATCTGCAGAACATCAGTATAAATCATCATAAAAATACATGTACACCAATAAAGATCAGAAGCGTCTGTTTACAAACAGAATGACATTAAAAGGAAAATATTACAGTCACCATGTGGGCATAAAGCACTTCAAACCTAATGATCCCCAGAATGAATATTGCCTAGATGTACTTATTTTTACCTCCGTTCTTTAATTTAAAAAGCACATACACTTCCTTCTTCAAGAGCCTCATATGGAAGGTAGACAGTGAATATTTAATGAGTAGGAACACTTTTCCCTTTTTTTCCAAGCTCATGCCTTAATTACTAAACAGTAATTCTTCTCTGAGCATATGTGGTGGAGTAGAGCAATTGTATCCTGCAGCCTCTGAGTATTCCCTACAACACACGTTTATTAATGATTTTCTCTTATAGCCACACTTTAGAGCAAAAGCATGCTGTTTTTCCCACTGTAGAGTTAAACAAACAAGGATGAAAGAAATAAAGGTTGAAAGCATCCATTTGTCTGGAGAGGAAATTTTAAGACACCTGTGTTGGTGTTCACTGCACCAAAACCCAGACCTCTGCAGGGCAGACCTGAAGTAGCTACACCTGAGCCTAAACTCTCTCTACAACCACCCAAGAAAACTGGCATTTGACAAATGTGTTTCACCTGCCCCAGTTTAGGCATCTGCATCAAGATGAGATCATCTTTTTTTAGAACACGACTGTTTTTCAGATCATTTAGTACTATGTAGCACGTGACTGTGGAAGGAGATACAATGTATGCAATCATTCCAATTAAAATTTGTAATGTAACATACGCACCAAGGCATCTGAGTAAGGCTGCATGGGCATCTTAAATTCTTACACTTCTAATCCCCTGAAGAACTGAACTCAAAGGAACTTCGCAAAGACAAGAAAAATCTTCCTCCATATAGACAAAAAAATCTTGGGTTTATCTTTAAAAATCTTTAAAATCTTGGGTTTAACTGCGAGTCAGTTTATGAAAGTAGCAAAAAAGCCATTCCTCCAGCAAGGGAGATCTTAAAGAAGCACACAAAGGACACATCCTTTCTTGTTTGCTTTCCCTTTGCAGCTGATTTCTAGTTTGAACATAACAGCTGATGCTTCTCCCACATTTCATATCCAACTAAAGAATGATAGGATGTACTGAGAAGACCAGCAGCATCAGTGCCTTGCCATGACGTATAAAATCAAATGCTGACATTTGAAATCTGGTCTGTTGTGTGAAAGCCACAAACTAAATAGAATAAAATGCATGGTGGTTGTTCAGGTTGTTCATCCAACAGTTTCTCTGGCATGTTCAAGGGTAGAGACTTTTGCTGTGACCTAGATCCAAAGTGAGATGACCTCTAAAACTTAGCACAGAACTGGCTATTTCACGTGTGTACACCCTGTTTCCAATGCTAATGCTAGAGTGCCAGAAGAGAAAAAGGGGTGAAGAGAAAATGGGCCTGGCATGTTCTTTTTTCATTAGTAGAAGGAGAGGACTGAGTGGTAACTGGGTGTAATTAAACATTCTAAACAGCACAGTTTTAAAGTAATCTGCATCAGTCAAGTCTTTGCAATACAAGTCTTTTCTACACTTCAGATTTGAGTTGGCTGTAGAATCCCTAATCTTATGTTGGCAAGAAAAAACATTGATTTAGTGGTGTAAACAGCACTTAAATTAGAAAACTTTTATGCTGGCAGAAGACATATTTGTTGGCATAAACTGGGTGTCCATTCTCGGTGAGAACTGAGGAGGGGGACAAAGAAACACAGGTCTGCTGTTTATTTCCCTTTAAGCAAAGCTCTTCAAACATACCACATGAGCTTTTTTTTTTTTTTTGCTGTTGGGTCCTATTTTAAATCTCAGTTGAAATCAGTTTAAAGAAAGTCTTCTGACTTCTGATATCATTGTACAGATGAGCAACACCAGTGGAGTATAACAAGATCATGTTGTAAGATGTGGCACTGGTGCAATTATCTTGAGGAACTATGTCGATTTCAAGAGAAACTCATTCACCTTAAATGTTGATTTTCCCCACTACCTACATTTCCAGCTCACAGACCTTAGTACTGCCTTCTCTGAGCAGTACACATCTCCCAAGTGCTGAGTACCAGATGGTGCAGTCTCACAGGATCAGCTTCAGATCTCATTCACATGGGTTTTGCACTAAAACACCATTAACTGAAGTCATATTTAGGCAAAATATCTAAAAATATTCATACTTTGAAATCCATCCCTTTTCAGCATAAATGTTCTGTGAAATGATTAATGAACCATTAACCTTACTGTAAAGGAATAAAAATTTGCATCCCATTTTAACCTCTTACATTATGCCTGGTACAGGTGTTCCAGGAAATGACCTGAGTGACTCTTGGGCTTTTTCCCCCATGACCTAATCTGTCAGGCACAGTCTGGATGTTTCATACCCATGAAAAAAAAGTTAAGAGGACAGAGTGGTTCGGTTCCAGGTTTTTTAAAACGCCTTCCCTCAGGGGAAGTCTTGGGAGATATTTAGTGCTTTCCTCTCCCTGGAAGGGAGGCAGGACTGGTGCCTTTCTGCTGTTACTCCCTTAGAGATGGGCCCTTTTAAAGACAGGCTCTGGGGTTACAGCACAAATTCTCCCTAGTATAAAGAAAATCAGATCTCTTATTCCTTAGTCTCTCAGATGACTGCAGTGGCACTAACACAAATCTGGGGCTGTATTTTTTTAATTGGATTTTTTCCAATTACAGAGTTTCTCTTGCTTTGAATTGCATGTCACATACAAAAGATCCTTTAATCTCCACAAAACTTAATTATCACCACTTCTGTAAAACTTCCACCTCTGCACTCTGAATTTAAGTACTGCAGCTACCTGCTTAATTTTTTTTTTCAGACAAGCACCAGCCAGGATACCTCATTATGCTGTTGTTACCATAGTCTCTGTTGACCAGCATGCTAAGTAACAGAGAAGCCAGCTTACTGACCCACTTCCAGCTGACCGGAGGTATGAGCATGTGGTAGAGATGCTAGTTCTCTTTCATGCTGCATTTCATGGTGTATCAGGGTGTGATAGCCCTTGTATAAAGTGGAAAGATTTGATTAATCCTTTATTACCCATCTTTTACTAAGTGTCTGTGAGGGTTATCTGCTTCTTTGCTCTGCTTTCTCGAAGGCTGGGTGGTGGACAGAAGAGGTTACTACAAGAATCTTCTCCTTCCATCATTTGTTTTTAATCACTTATGAAAAGAAGCAAATTAGCATATTTTTAAGAGGTAGGGACTGCTTCCATTTGAGGATCTAAGCCCTTGAATTAACATCTAAAATACTGAGAGCACCTGCTTTGTAAAGAGATACTAACACAGATTAGCAAGAGTCTCCTTTTATGACTGCCCATCATAAATATATTTGATGTTTCAGATTGATTTCTTATAATTGTAGACTGTTTAGATTAACTGCACAAAAATTCAGGTTTCACCTTCCCCACAAGTCTTGGAAGACAAATTTTTCCATTACTCTTAGAACTCAGTAAAACAGAATATTTTCATACATGAAGTGGAACTCCTCCCCCTTCAGTTATTTATGACAATTAAATTGTACCTTTAGTTTTCTGTTTCAGGGACATCTCATTTCACCTTTACAGTTTTTGTTCTCATACAAAGCAATGTTTATTAAACTGCTTTTAATGAGGTCAAAGTTTCAAAAGCACTTGAGATAAATTTTAACTGGACCTGTTAGAGTAATTTGTAACTTATATGGTTCAGCTAAACTCCTTTTATTTCTCTTTAGGGATGATCAAGAAGTTTTTAAAGAAAGAAATACCTGTAAGATTTATGAAATGTTTGTAAAACATGACAACTCCTCTCTGCAATCACCTACTAGCAAGATGGCTATTAAACTGCAGCAGCAAATCACAACCAAACAGAGAAAAGATATTGGGCAAATAGACTTGGGAAAAATGGAAATCATACTTTTCTGATTAAAACATCTTGGTTTGAATTGCTTGTAACTTACAACCTGGCCACAGTACAAATATTTGGTGTGATTTTTTTTCTTAGAATGGTTACCTTTCTCAGACTGTAATTTTTTCTCTCCCCTTAGTTATTTTAGCTGAAGCAGGTCATTAGGAAAAGCCACAGAGTGCCCTACCTACCCTGCTCCTCCCTCTGAAAATTCTATAGGCTTTACATGGAAAATTCATGTTCCCTATGTGTCTTCTCTACCTGACAGATCTGTCTCCCAGATCTGGCACGGGGAATCAAGAGCTAAGAAGAGGGGACAAAAGGACTTTTTGGGCAAGAAGGGAAGGAACTGAGGTGAGCGGTTATTGATCTGTAAAGAAGCTGTAGAACAAGAAACCTGGAAATGGTTTGCTAAAAGACAGGGACAAGAAGAAAGGGCTAAAGAAGGAGAGGCATGTAAACTGCAAAAGGCCTTTAAAAGAGGGAAATCAGCAGTGTGAGAGAAATGTGTTGGAAAATTACCTAAGCCTTACTTGGTAAAAGACAGCAGAAAAAACTGGGCTATAAGGAGAGGGAATAGCATGCTGGGGATTTAGGACCTTCTAGAAAAGACAACTCAAACTAGGTTGTTTGAGAAAGGAAAAATCAAGCAGCTACTAGGAAAAAGGCAGTAATGCAGCTCAGAAGCAGGATAAGAACAAAGAATGGAAGAAAGAAGCATCATGCCTCTATGAAATAGACAGGAAGGAACATGGGATCCAGAACCCTTGCAGTTGTTCTCCACTTTCAGCAAACGCGTTTGAAACCCTGCGGTCATGTGTGTATATCAAGACTTTTCTGGTCTCCAGGAATCAATCACATGTGTAACTATGCTGGCCAGCTAGTCTGATAACCCTGTTATCAGAGAGCAGGCTGGTGGGCTTAGTGGCTCTCACTCTTTTGAGGAACTATTCCAGCATGCATGTCAGAAGCTTGAAGCTTTTCCGACAGAGAAACCCATGTAATAGTACATAAAAGCTTACACAGGTACTGGTAAACAACAAACTGAGAGTTGCTTATGCAATCCAGGAGTACCATTCACTGTAAAGAAAAATCTGTTTTCTTACAAGGCTCCGTTCCACGCCTCTTTCACTGCTCAGCAGTCCTCACAATGAAACAAATGTCTTACTCATAGGTGAAAGCACCCTAAGTTTTGAGGAGCTAGCAGTGAATGAGTTGGGTAGGAGGTGTGTAAGGCTCAAAGAGGGAACTGCAATGAAAAGAAGGTTATGTAACATGGAGGGAACACCTGACTGCTGCTTTTAAGTATCAGATTATATCACAATTTCTGTAAAGGCCAAAAAGGACCAACAGCACTGGTCACCAATTGCAAGCATTTTTTATTTCACTATCACAGCCAGCAGCTGTATCTCTTGATCACACAAAAAACTGATCAATCAACAACTGGTTTTTGAATTTCAATTTGAATTTGAATCCAGCCCAAAAAGTTGGATCTTTTCAAACCATAATGCCTATTTACCTTAGGTTTCCATGCTAACCCATTTATCTCAAGAGGTGTTAAAAAGGTATTTATATTTCCTTTAAAGAAGATAAGTAGAGTAGATTAAAGCAGGTAAGGAATCAGTAACTTAGGATAAACTGATTGGTATCAACCATCTTACAGGCTCACAATGAGACTAAGTGAAGTCTGCACATCATGTTTAGTAGCAGCATGAGAGACAAAGGGTTAAAAGGAATAACCCTTTCTTCCTATTGTAAAAGAGCAGTCCTGAAAGCTAGAAAACTAGATAGCAGAAAAAAATCACAAGCCTCAGGCTTCTCATGCCAAGGATAAATTGTATCCCACACTAGATGAAATCACAGGATCACAGAATGGCTTGGTTGGAAGGGACTTTACAAGTCATCTAGTTCCAGCCCACTTGCCATGAGCACAGATTCCTTCCACTAGATCAGGTTTCTCAGAGCCCCATCCAACCTGGTCTTGGACACTTTCAGAGATGGGGCAGCCACAACTTCTCTGAGTTACCTGTTTCAGTGCCTCACTAGCCCTACAGAGGAGGATTTCTTCCTTATATTTAATCCAAACCTACTTTCTCTCAGTTTGAAGCCATTCCCCCTTATCCTGTCACTCACTAAAAGCCATTGTAGCAAGTGTCTCTCCATCCTTCTTGTGGGTTCCCTTCAGGTACTGGAAGGCCACAATTAGGTCACCCCAAAACTTTCTCTTTCTCAGGCTGAACAAACCCAACTCTCTCAGCCTTTCCTCTTAGGAGAAGTTCTCCATCCCTCTCATCATCTTAATGGCCTCCTCTGGACTTGATCCAACAGGTTGATGTCCTTCCTGTGCTGGGGACCCCAGAGCTGGATGCAGCACTGCAGGTGGGGTGTCACCAGAGCAGAGCAGAGGGGCAGAATCCCCTCCCTGGCCCTGCTGCTCACGGAGCTTTGGAAGCAGCCCAGGACACATTTGGCTCTCTGGGCTGGGAGCTCCCATGGCTGGGTCATGTCCAGGCTCTCCTCCACCAGCACCCCCGAGTCCTCCTCAGCAGGGCTGCTCTGCTCTGTTCACCCCCAGCCTGTGCTGATACCAGGGCTTGCCCTGATCTGGGTGCAGCACCTTGCACTTGGCCTTGTTCAACCTCGCGAGATTCCCTCAGGCACAGTTCTCAAGCTTGTCCAGGTCCCTCTCTATGGCATCCTGTCCTTCAGGTGTGTCAACTGCACCAATCAGCTTGGTGTCACCTGGTGTCAGGTGTCACCTGCCAGTTTGCTGAGTGTGCACTTGATCCCTTCGTCTGTGGCATTAATGCAGATATCCAATGACACTGGTCCTGTGAGGGAAACCACTTATCACTGATGCCCGTTGGGACTCTGAGGCATTAACCACTACCCTCTGGATGTGACTGTCCCATCAGTTCCTTATCCATCTAACAACAGTCCATCCACTGAATCCATCTCCCTCCCGTTTAGAGCAAAAGATATTGTGGGAGAGTGTATCAAATGCTTTACAGAAGTCCAGAGAGATGACATCTGCAGCCCTTCCCCTGTCCACTGACATAGTTACTCCATCATAGAAGCCCAATATGTCAGTCAGGCAGGCCTTGCCCTTGGTGAGGCTGTGCTGGCTGTCTTGAACCACGTTCTTGTGCCTTGGCACAGCTTGCTAGCACTACAAAGAGAAAAGTTGTTTATTGTATATACCCACAGCTGACTGTCAGTTTATACTGGTGTCCCTGATGCAGGCCTCTGGCACCAACAGCAGAACACACCATGTGTTTGATAAACAAGTAAACTGCACAGTAAGATGGACTAACATGCCACAACACGTAGATTTAAGTATCTGCTCAGTGAATGTGAATCACTCATTAGCCTCCATGAGAGGCAAAAAAAAATTCCATGTGTTTTACCTAGTGACACATCTGTGAGTGGATATTTCTGGAACTGTTAGAGTTATGTGTGTGTCATCTTCTGCTGTAAGAAAGTTCCAATACATATGGAATGACCTTGAGACTCAAAGGTTTTCCCCTTGAGATCTGCATATTGCCTGAAGCACTCAAACTATGGCAGGATTAGGGCCTCAGGAAAGAACACCAGGAAATTAATAACTTTGCATTTAGACAAGGATCTGGACAGTGCCTTCAATAAGACTGTGGTGACACACTGGAAACAGAAATAAAATTCAAAATAAATAGCTGCATAAAAAGGTTATTCTCTCTCCTGGGGCTCTTGTGACTGTACTGCATGCACACCTCTCTGGACAGTGGCTGAGCAGACAGTTTCACTTCTGACATTTACCAAGTGGAACACTCAACATTTTGACTTCCAGCATTGTCTTGTAACATAACTCGTGCATGTGTTTGTGTAGCAGTATTTAAAGTAATGTTTCAATTAATACAGCTATTACGACCCTTACTTTGCACATGAATTTTCATTCTATCTGTCTCTGAAGCAACATAAGACAAGAAAACTTCTTCAAAGTTTTAAGCAACTAATTCATACTTAGAATTTCAAGAGATCTAAATCTATCGCCCTGTGACAGCCAGGACACCTGCAGCTGCAGTCAAATGCTAGAGTATGCTACCTATCTGTTCTGTCAAAACCACATATGAGACAAAGAAAATGTAAATTTTATGTTTGTAAAGCAATAGAAAGAAAAAGGCAGTGTGGAATCCAACCAGGTTCCTGACTTTACTTCAACTTTCAAGGTTTTGCAACACTTGTAAGGCGTATGAAGATCTTAAGTCAATCCTTGGAGTTTCTGGGGCTCCTGTTCCTTTGGGCTTGTAAAATTTCTAGCTTTTAAGGGTCTCCATAGCTCTGGATGCATTTGAGTGATATTGCTTTATGAAACTTAAAGGTCAGCCCATAAATACTTTTTTTCTCCCCTATTTCTCACCTTCCACAAGTTACTGAAAGTCTACACTAAACCAGGGATTATCTCACTGATCTTTAAACTATGCAAATTTTCTCTCCCTAGTGCTCTTCTTGTCAAGCAGAATTGCTAAAAGGTGAAGCAGATGTCTTTAAATATATTTTCATAAGATCATTACAGCAATAATTAATTAATCAATTAATTAATTAGCTTATTTTAATGGCAAACTTAAAGAGGCAAAAGCCTTGGATGAGGCTAGCAAAAAGATTAACTAGCAAATGTCTACATCAATAATCTCTTTTCCAGAAAGTTCTATCAGTGTTAAACATTGAGTTCAGAAAATAGAGGGCATTGCTCTAGTTAAAATCAAGTGGTTCTGTGTCAGGGTGACTCTGGTAAATTTGCAACAGAAAACAAGCTGGCTATTTCTGTTTTGTAGAGAACACTTACAGGGTGCAGCATTCCAGCAAATCTATTCTGGCTCAAATAAGAGCAAGAACTGTCAAAGAAGTCAGAGAAACATATGGAATTTGAAAGTGCAATATGTTCCTTCACTTCTGAACACCACAGAATGGTTTGAACCAACAAACACCCATTGAAGAGTTAAGAGAGAGAGATGTTGTGTCTCCCAAGTGCAAATAACTAAAAAAAGCTTCCTTTTATGCCAAAGTTTTAGGCAGCAGCTATTTGTTTTGTTTAACTACAGTAGCCTTGATTCAAAGATTGCCCCAGCACAAGCATCTAAGACCTAAAAAGTAGGTTGCTCAAAAGATCATCAACAGCCATTTATGAACTAGAGCTACATAAAAATGGCCAGAATTTAAACTCAAGGTAGTCATTGCTTTTGAATTTGTCTGATTGCTCCCTTTCAGAGAAAATATGGAAGGCTATCTAGGCAGATGCAACCCCAATTATAGAGACAACACAGAGCCCACCGGTATCATGGCAGATGTTTGAAAACCTAAAGGGATACTGCATTTCCTCAGCTTCAATGTACTGATAAACTTTTCTTTCTTGTTTTAGACAGAGGCTTTGCAGCTTGTTATTAGTGTTGCATTCTAACTCTCACTCTCACTATAACTCTAGCTGTGAGCAGTTGATTATGATACTTCATCTGACCACTGCCTAACAGTGAAGAATTTCAGTCTCCTCAACCTAACTTTATAGCTTAGAATTAATATTTCCTATTTGATTGCCACTGGAGAGGATTCAGGTTGCAAAATTATTTTGACAGTGGCAGCAAGTCACTACTAGTTACCACCCAGCCTCTACTTCTCCCCTTCCTCAAAATGAGGCTGCAGGTGTAATCATAGGGCACAGAGAGCTGTACTATACAGACCTCTCCCACCACTAGATGAAAACAGGTGATCCACATGACCAGAAAGGTTGGACACTTAGGGTGTAAGGATTACAGAGAAAAGTAATAAAGCCCACAAAGATCATGCTACTTCTATACAGTTTTGTGCAGAGGTCCATGTCCTTTGCAAACACTGAAGTGCAGCATTATTAAAATACCACAAAATTAAAAAACGCAGGTAGTTTCCTCTAAAATCAACAAGAAAGGTAAACAATCACAGTACTTCAAGACTGGAGAATGTGTTTTGGAAAACAGAAAGACATTTGGAAGACTGCACCATCCACAACTTCAAATGTAACTTTTATCACATTATAAAATACTTTCTCAGAAATTAGGTTTTCCAGTTTTCTTCAGGGATTACCTTCATATTTTCAAACTCCTATTACGTAAAAGTCTCTTTGAAACAACACAGCAGTACACTCCACATACCAATCTGGAAATATTTTCAGCAGAGTCTAGGGAAAAAAAAAAAATCTCTTCCAAGAAGCTGAATTGGCAAGTTTATTTCCTAGGACCCAGCTGAGCAGAAGACTTTAGGATGCACTTAAGCCAACACAGGTGTAACCCCAGAGAGCTCAACAGGAATAGCCACATCTCTTACATTATATACACACACTTGATTACCCCTGCACAGAACCCCTTGTTGCTTTTTTTACTCCAGTTTGTCTAGGGTCCAGAAACAATAAAATGTACAAGCTTCCCAAGTGACCTCTTCAAGACTTCAGCTGGAAGAACTAAACTTTGAGAAATACAGCGCCTTTGAAACAGCTTACGCTTACAGGAGTAAGAAAAGTCAGTTACACACTACAGGACTGTAGTTGAAAAATAGTTCAGGATTATTTTCTTCATCTAGTAAAACCATTTCAAATCAAGTTCCAATTTCATGCTATCAGAATGTATTTTACGGCTCTTTCCAGTCCTGGCCACGTGCAATGCTACTTTACAGGATATTACCATCCACCAACAGAAGAGAAGGTATTAAAAGAAACAGTGCTACAATTATATCTCTAGGAGTAATATATTCTACTAAAAGCTTACATCAGAAGGACCCTACAGAATACACTAGATTTCTGTGTGACTTTTGGATTGTTTCTGCCCCCTTCAAGCAGGCTAACCTACTAATCTATTTCCAAGCATCAGTTATTGATAAGTCACCTTACCCAATGCTCTTCCTTTGTTTTAGCCTGTTTTCAAATTCACATCATCCCTTAGATAGCATTACAAACAATTTATGGGAACATAAGAGTTGGAAAAAAGAGTAACATTTCTGTAATTCTTAAATTTTTCTTCATGACTCATGTACTCTCTTCCACGTTACTCCCAACTCTGACTTTCCTGCTCTTGACCAGAACTAAGAGGAGATTCAAATCACAAAGGTTTCCTGGGCCAGGATTTAATGGATTAGGATGAATGATTTTCAGCCTTTGCACCATAGTCATAACATAGCTGCTCAAGAGAGTTACCCAACAAAACCTTTCGTTTACACCACTGCTAAAGTACTATGCAGGGCACACAAATTGGAAAAAATCCAAAACCTACTGGGGGCTAGGTAATATCTAAAAAAAAATCACAATGCATTAGAAAGAGAGTCTACTGGTTTCCTCCTTATTTCTTCTTGCAGACTCTGCTGGACCACCATTCCATACATTTCCCAGTGTTTGATTTCCTTTTCCTTCTTTCTTTCTAACTCCACAAAGTCTCAGGTTCTTCTACCTCCTTTAATTTCTGTTGGATAACACATTGTTGGGGGTTGGGTGTTATTCCTTTTGTTCCTTTGCATTCTCTCTTGTGGAATTTTTCTCCCATTTGTTGCAGGGGAACCTGATGGCTGGTGCTTATGAGTGCTTTGGGAGACAATGAGTTTGGCCGGGCCTAGGGGGAAGAGGGGGGTGGGGGCGTGGAGAGGAAGGAGGTTCGTTTAAACCTGGACAGAGCTGCTTGGGCTGCTTCTGCTGCTGCTTCTGCTGCTGCTTCGGCTGCTGCTTCGGCT
>VXBQ01002188.1:312748-408075 GCA_013400175.1 Phainopepla nitens
GACACACATTCACTGCCAGGAAGGCAGGAATGATAAATCCAGATTTGGTGCTGGGGACAAAAGAGAGTTTATTCAGAGAGAAAATGACATGAGACTGATTGGTAGGTGCTGCCTTTAGAGTTACAAACCTGACATAAGTTCTGTATCCTCCTGAACTGAGCTCTATCCAGATAGTACTGAAAAGCAGGTTCCTGCCTTGAACAAGCTGCAATTTAGGATACAACAGATTATTTCACCATGTGGTCTCCCCCTTACACAAACCTGTAAAGATTTCTAAAAGATTCTCAGTGAAATGGAGGCTGACTCCCCCTGGGGCATACAAGGAAAATGGGGATGGAAACTTTCTCTGAAATGAAAGTTTGCTGGGAACTTTGTCTAAAGCCAGGGGTTCATTTTAGAATAAGTGGAGTTGAAAGAATATTGATTTAACTGTGATGATAGACAGGGTTTGGTCATCCATTGTCTTTCGATGAAAAAGAAGCAACAAATGAAAACACCTAAATTCTAGCTCTCCTCAGAAGCTAGAGCTCATCTGAGCTGTCTCCACCTTTCTGGTCAGGAATTTGTACAACTGTCCATCAGGCCTGCCAGACACTACACAAACCTGCCACTTCAATTCTTGACAGTTAAGTAAACAGAGACATATATTGTAATAAAAAAAGAGAAATCTGTGTCTCAGAGAAGAATAAAGAGGGCTGTTCCAAAATAAGCAAATATCTGACATAATTCTTTTCTGTATTAATCTTTTCCAAGGCTTTGAAGTTTGACAGTGCTATTTCACAAATCCCTAGGAGGCTGCTTTACTGCTAGGCTAGAAACCTGACTGGAGAACTGAGCAGAAAAAGAAGTGAAAAATCCCCAAACAGACAAGAAATATTTCAGTCTGACTGGTGAGTATTTCTGTTTCTTGCTGCTATGAATTTTCTGTATCTTGAAAAAATCGAGGGGATATGACAATTTCCAAAACAAATGGAAACAAGTAAATTCCAGATCTCTTGCCAAAAATCATCTGGTCTACATGACTTCCTAAAAAAACCTTCCATATTTTCAGTGAGTTCAAAGTTTGTATAACACGTAAACTCATTTTTCAAGCCATGATTTTCCACCTCTGTATTTCTTCACAAATTTTCCCTTCCCTGTTCTTTTCTTTGTGGCTGTCTTGTGACTTTTTAATTATGTCTCGTCCAACTAGCAGCACTGGCAAAAGGTAAAAGAACTTTTGTTAGATTAAGTATTCCCCTCTTTCATGTGATACAGAAATGCTTACACTTCATTAACCTTTATTATAAACTAGTCACTGGAAAAGTTACTTTGTTAGAATCCACACTACGGTTTCAGCCTACAAACCACGGAATGTCAGAATGCTAAATTACAGTAAAATACTGCTCACCTCCTTATGAACCCAAGATTAATGATACGATGCAGAAGAGAATAGCAGTGCTACCAGGAGCATAACAGGTCACAACCACTTCTAAAACAGCTCACGGAGAACAGGCAGCGAAACACCACAGATGGCTCCCAGTATTACAGCCCCACTTCCCATCCCACAACCTACCCATCACTGAGACATCATATTCAACCAGCAGAGTCGCCTCCTGTCCACATTGTTTGAGAATACCCATGGCTTCAGCATGTGTTGTTCCTAACAGTCGGATCCCATCAACACTCAGCAGCCTGTCCCCAGGTTTGATTGTGCCCTCTCTAAAGGGAGAATAAAGGAATGATCTTTGTTAGTGCAAGATAAATTGATTTGGAGATAATACCATTTTTATGCAAAGCGATTCTCTTGCACCCTCCCAGACATCCATCCCTCTTGCCTTAACACTTAACATTTACTTTGACAGTGAGAATGATCAGAGGGCGCAGTGGAAAGGAAATTGCTTTAATTGGAAAGTTAGTGACTGGAAAACAGCTTACCACACAGTGAAATAATCAAGTCACGTTAAATTGCAACTAAGTATAGCCTCTGCTCAACATATGCTTTCTTTCAGCCTTGTCCACACAACTCTTTTTTCATACATACATAAACACATTTTCCTCCAATATTTTCCTAAAAATAAACACGAGGTGCAAACACATGGGTGCTGAAACAGATTGCAAAATATGAATGTCCATTTATTGATTTTCTTTAAAAATATCTTTTACTTGCATAATTCCATTTTTCCTTTCTTCCTACCTAGAAGTAATTCAGCTCTAAATCTAAAATGCTGTCTCCTAGGCATATCTCATAACCTATTCAGAATTATAATAAAAGATTAAATACTAACACTGTCAGCTTAAGAATCATAGAGGAAAACAAGGAAACCAGGGGATGAGGGAGAAAAGAAAGTGAGGGAACAAAAGAAACACTCTCTTGAAACATTTTCTTCTCAGTTAATGTTTCCAAAGTCAAAAATGTCAGCATAGGCTACAGATAACAACCTGCTTGAAATAAAGTGCCCTTTGAGATTCTTTAATGGCTTAAGGACACAAATGCTATTTTTGAAAATACAGTTTGTGCATAAAGTGAATATTCTTTCTTTATATATATATATATATACAAAATGGTATTATATACAAATATGGCCAAAACATAAAACTGTACTCAGAAGTTTTCTAGGTAAAGTTATGTGTAACCTCACAGATATGTACAAACATCTTAACAGAATAATACAACACTCAAACTTGTCACAGTATTATTCTGAATCGCAAGAGAAAAATATTGTAGTGTTGGAGTACAAAAAGTATAATTAAGAGCTACATCAGTTGTCTGAAGAATGCAAAAACAGTGCTCTGACCTATTGCAGGAATTTATTCTAATTATTTGAGGTGCAAGATTCTAAATTAAAGTTCACACACACCAGAATAGGCTGAGCCTCCGTGGTTGCCCATTACTATTGCTGCAGTTATTATTTCTATTACAACGATTAAAGACAAACCCATGAATTTCAAAGGACTGTATTTAAATGCATCTATTTCACTCAAAATCTTAACTTCTGTCCCAAATAATTCACCTTTCTCCATTTCTCTTTCACATGAACTCCAGAGAAAGATGAATTGTACCTGTCAGCAGGCCCTCCAGGTCTGACACATGTTATTACAACAGGACGAGATTTATTTCTGTCATCGTGTGCTCCACCTAGGAAGGAAAAAGTCAGAGAAAGTATACCTTCATTTTATGCTTTTTATGAAAACTCACTTCCAAAAGGCAAACCTACATCTTGTAGAATGCATGTTCACAAATGGGCTAAAAAGATCAAGAAGTGGCCGAGCCATCAATATGACTCTCCACTGAATTTTATCTAAATAAAATCAACGTACTCTATGTATAGATGAATCTTTAAAAACATTTCTATGGAGGGATTCTTACTAAATGCATATTTTTTTCTTAGAAAATGTGATCTCAGTGTGAACATATTGTTCTGAAATGTTTGCAGCACGGAAAAAAAATAAAATCTCTACTTTATGTATACTCAGAATAATGAGTGACCACTAAGAAATTTATGTATTAAATTAAAGATATCTTCCCTGAAGAAAGTAATAATTCATTATTGGGGTATGTTAATTAACAGCTGCATCTTTTCTTCTGTTCTCCAAGTCAGTGATAATATTTTAGTTGTATAATTCAGACTGCCAGCAGTACTAATCAAATTTCATGCCTAACATATACAAGTACTACATGTAAACCTTTTTTTTAAGAACTATGATCTTCCTGGTGATTTCAGTGGTAGCAGAACCTGGTCTTATGTGACCAGATTTTGTCATGTTTCCTTGGCATGTGGAAAAGTTGATTACTTAAGGTTCTTCCACAAACAAAAATTAGAGCAGCTCATAAAAGCAACACATGAGGGTATGGAAAATGTAATATATCGATTTTTACAAACTGTAAGCCATAATTTTGACATATTTTTGAGCACTTCAAAAACTTATCACTTTTTTTTAAAACAAGAAAATACAGAGTTCAAACTCACAATAACTCACCTCTTATTACAAATCCAAAAGTGTTCCCCTCTTTATGTAAAGTAACTTCCACAGTTCTAAAGATGAGACCTGATCCTTGTACAGCTAAAAGAAAAAGAATCCAAAACCTAATGTTTTTTATTTTTCTAATTATATACACAGATTTACAGCTTTTTAAATTTAAGACAGATATTGAGTCATACAATTGGGAAGACTCAATCACAGAACAGTCAGACTGAAGACCTGTAATTAAGTAGAACTCATCCCCTATTTGAGAGAACTTTGGGCTAGATATTTTGCAGAGTGACAATGGTTTGGAAAAAAGACACAGATGCATATAACAAGTGAGGAATTTGAGTCTCACTTTTTAAATTATGGCATAATTTTGCTTTTCTTATAGAAGAGTGCTAGAAAATACGGAAATACACAGTGAGACAGAAATGACACCAAATTCTTTAGAGTACCTACTGAGCTTGTTGTTTAGCTATGAAAACATTTAGTTTTGTCGCTTAGAGAGAAGACAATCAAGATTTTTGCCGTGTTTCTCTGATTTCAGGTTACTAGATTACGATGCATAATGCATTTTATCATCATAAGGATTTCTCTTTTTTTTTTCCAAAATGTAGCATGCTCCTTCATAATTGGCTAGTTAGTAAAAAACTTATTTGGCTTCTAGTTGAGTGGGTATTTTCTCTCGAAGTACTAAAAAATTGGTGTACAGCTGGACTAGGAGGTGAGAAGCCTAATGCACAGACCAGTGCATTTGGGTGTGATAATCCACTTTACAGAATTTGAAACCACTGCTGTTAAGAGACCAGCAGACAGTTTGCTATTAGCTTTTACAGGAAAATTTTGGCAGGGTCTAAGAAGTCTCTTTTCCAGTGGGAAAATGACTCTGTGCAAAATCACATGCACTCACACGTTCCACCTTCCAGTCAAATACTGCAAAAAGTACAAACACACAAAGAATTTAAAAACAAAATCAAAACCAAACCAACCCAGCTCTATAAAATACATGCTCCATGAGCAGCAGAATTAATGAAAACTTGTGTCATTTAATGTTCCTGCCTGCAATAACTGGAGTTTCCCTGTCAGGCCACCCTGAGGGGGCAATGGATCCCCTGCTCAGAACTCACTCAAGTGTTTATTTCCAGGAGATGTACTGCATGTAATGTACTTTTTTGGGAATTTTTCAGTCCCTACTAAAAAAAAGTTACTGCAGGGAACCAGGAAAACCACCCAGTGAAATTACATAAATCTCATTTCCTTAAGAAAACAGGTGGCCCTCCAGAGCACTGGTTTGTGCTGTAGTAATTCCTGCTACAGCTTGAACATCATGACTGTGTTACTGACTCCATGTGGTTGTTTTCTTTTCAGTTAGAAACGTTTTACTGACTTAAAAAAAAAAATTATGAGGAGAAGACAACTGTTGCCTTCTTTCCTATTGCCAGAAAATAGCCCTGCATGTAGCTCATGATGAATCCACACTTCCCCATTTGTTTGGTGGGGCCTGCAACCTCCACTGAGTAGAGTTCCGCAGTTCAGCAGTGAGGCACGGCAGCAGTGTCCTTCCACCTGGGAACAGCCACTCAGGTGGTTGTCCTTGCACCCCAGCCTCAGCCTGCTGTGGGAAAAAACTCCTGAACCCTTGCCCTCAGCAAAAGGCAGACACGACACAGGCACTGCTCACCTTCCAGTTTTAAACACTGAGGGGGCTTCTGCTGAAATCCAGGATTTCAGCAGCTGGATGTTCCTGCTGTGAACACCTCAGAAATGGAAGGAAGCACTAGGGAGAGGGATTACCAGTGCTCAGCCAAATTTAATCCATCATTATTAAATGATTGACATTTCCCGCCTCTGAAACTATGACAGTCCTCTCTCTGAGGGAGCAAGCATGGCAACAACAGTAGAATTTCATTATGCATAAGGCCAGGAAGGAAGTGCCAGGACTTCCCCACACGACTTACTGAAAACTTACATATTTAACAAAACCAGCTTGCTCACTAGTAGTTCATGGAAACAACTAGGCTGCTAATAATCTTCAACTTTATTATCAATGCTTGTATGAAGAGGCTGGACATTTCAAGGAGTTAAAGAAAAACTTACAAGTGCTGCTGTAATTTAGCGTATCAAATTCCAGTCTCAATGAACAAGACTGGCACATATGCTAAAAGAGGATGAAAACCAAAGAAAGCCCAGTTGAATAAATGCAAAACAAATGATGCTGGTAAAACATCTGCAGCAAAGTAAGTCTGAACTCAGCTGATTAATTCAGATACTGTGCTTCAGAACATGAAGTTCCCTCATCACAAGCAAACACTAATCAACAGAGAACATTCAAAATTTTTTAATGTGCTTGTTAGGAGGTCCTAAAAAAACCCCCAAATATGTAACTAGACTAATCCTGCAGCTGCTAGAAAGCAGTGAGGAAGTTCATCAGCTTCTGAGCACCAAGGACAGAGATGGACTTTTTTGGATTCTGTTTTCCTGTTGCAAGGAAACTATTTAAGGAGACAAGAGCTTCCCAGTCGGCACTTGAGATTCTTCTGGCCGGACACCAGGAAACCACATCTTCTGCCCACCAGTGAGCAGTATGAATGAGCACACACTCTATCAAGGGTGGCTGATGCAGCCCCTTGGTGGCAGTCAGCCACTTGGCATTCCTTCACTTTAGGTCCCAGGTGTTCAACTCACTGTTTCTCTGGCTTTCACTTCATACCTGATAGACTCAATTCACTCTGATTTTGTCCTACAGACACACTGTTACAGACACAAGCATGTACAGACAGAGCAAAGTAGAGAAAAGGAAAATATTCAGTAGCACTCTGCAACTTTGATGTGAGCACAAACTTGTATTTTGAAGAAAATCCTGCTCAGTGAAAGCCCTTGTTTCAGTCAAACATTTCTTGCAAGTTCCTGTAACCTTATGGCCTACCCCACTGTGTCTTCTGCTCTAGAAATTAAATTTTGCCTAAATGTGGTGTCAGAAAAGACTAGAAAAGTTCAAAAGGATGTTGTTTACCTAGGAGAGAGGGATGGTGCTGCAAGTGGAGAGAAGAAAGGAAAAAGCTGAGGCAGAACTAGTAAATACTCACTGGTCCCATCTCGGAGGATCTTACTGCAAAAAGAAGGATTTGCATGCCCTGGAATCTACTTAATCTAATTTCCAGTATCCAAAACTGCAAAGAAGCAAACAAAAATCCCCCCAAAAAACCCAACCAAACAACCAAAACCAACTAACCAAAAATGAACCCTCACCCCCAGAAAACCACAAACTAACAAAATACAGAGATTGATAACTCTGCTCTGTTGGTGGGATTTCTGCTTCTAAAACATCTGAGAGCATCCCTCTGTACTGCCAGTTCTTTTGTACTGCTTCAATGCTCTATGGTAAGCCACAGGAAACAAGACAATTAAGATTAGAAAATTAAGAAACCATACTACTAAAATGACTGTCACCAACCATACCTATCTCACTGTTGACTAAGTCTGCTATTCTGCACAGGTTTTCAGTTTGCTCTGCAAATACTTACAAACTGGAGGCAGCTCATACTCCACTTCTAACACAACCCTTTCACCAACATTCTTGAGCAGGCTGATGATCTCATCATGGCGAAATTTGGTCAGGTTGATTCCATTCACAGATTTGATGTAGTCCCCAACATCCAGCTGATCACTCCTAGGGAAAAGTATATACTCCTTTTGTGAAAGACAGATCCGATGAACCAAACTAAACCCTTTAAATTAGCGTTTAGTGACTGTAAGAATTTTTTCCATGAATCCAGACTAAAACGAGTTAATTTTTCTAACAGAAAGTGGCATTTTAAGATCTTAATCTACTCTAGATTGTTAAATATTACAGTAAGAACATTTGTGCATTATTGCATTCCTGAGGTACAAAACCTGCTGTACAATAAAGGAGTTTGGTATAGGACTTGGGATCTTTTTCATGTCCCCATCCTTGGGAAATGTCCAAATTTTTTTTTTTTTTTTGACATTGGCTGCCTTCACAGCTAACATCCTATCAACAGGAGATGGGCCAAGGCCAAAAGCATATGTTCTACTCAGTTACTCAGGATTATTTAGCTCAACCCTTATCTTTTGACTTTTCTCATTCATGATTAAAGTAGTAAGCAAGGTACCTATGAATTAAGAGTCTTTTTAATCTCAAAGCTATCTAATGAAGAGCTAAAAAAGAATTAAATTATGGTAGTACTATCATTCTTTTTTCCATTCTGTTTTTTTTCCCCTCAGTATGTTATGCTACTTCTCTCAAATTTTTGTTCAAAGACAAAAAAATAGAGAAATAAATCATATATAATTTAGGAGAAATATCATGAGTCTTATGACAACTTTCAAAGATCTCACTGGTATTTCCAGTTTTTATCAAAGTACCCTTGAGCAAAAAGAAGGACCAGCTGTTGCCATTTCCCTCTGAGGTTCTCCAGTGTGATGGGCTGCCATTATAGATGCATCAGTCACATATTTTTTATGTGACCTTTCTGATGCGTATTTCTGAAGCAATCAGATATGATAATGCATTTTGTAGCTTGAGATGTGGTTACCTAGCAGCGATTCCTCCTTGACGAAGGTTAGATACTCTTGGTTTCCCATCCTTGTCAATACCACCCGATACTGTGAGCCCTAGGGTGCTGCCTTCTTTCTTCATTAATTCAACTATTGTTGAACCCTTGAATTCCTCTGTTGAAAGAAAATTATTCACATTATCAAAATTTAAGTAGTAACACAGATGTTGCCTTTCTAATATGGCACTTCTTCCCAAGAAAATCATTCTGTGTTAGTAAGAAATAACATGTACATCTGGAGATTTTTTATGTTACAATTCACAAGTTCTGTACACAAGGTTCTGCATATAGATAAATCTTGAGCCATATGTTCTGTAAAAGATTATTAAAAATGACACCAATGTGCTAGTATACTATACAGAGCCCACAAATATGAAATCAGGGAAAGCTTATAACTAAAGATAGTTGTTTCACATTTTAAAACAAGCTATCTTTTCTCATTTTCTGCTCTCTGTCTCTGACCTCTGTGTTTTATAATGCACTTCAATTGATTAAACAGAAGGGTAAACCACACAATGATATAACAGAACTGTAATTTTAGGTTCGGACTCACTTTGAGGCCACTAGCAGATGTCAGCGTTAACAGGAACAATTGAATATAACAGAATCCAGACAGAAATACATCAGATCGTAACAATTCTATTTATTTATTTTATTCCTTATTTTTACATAAATACAGCTCCACTGTAACTCTCTGCAATCTCTGCAGAAGAGGTATAAAATAAGTGAAGGGCTTTCATAGAGATTGAGTGTATATAAAATTTCCCTCACATACTAAAACACTCTCTTCTGCAGTTTCTCCATTCTTGGAAAATAGTCACGTAATTCCACAGACAACAAAGGCAGGTCATATGCTACAAAAAAGCCTCAAACTTTAAAAAAAAAAAAAAGTCCTTATTGCACATGGGTGAACAAGGTAACCTACATATGCAATTTCAGCAGGACTGCAACTCTTTGGAAAGCCACATGTCCACTGTTTCCAGTCAGGGAAAACCTAGTAAAACCACCAGCTGCCCAGGTATTCTGCAAAAATATATGAAATCCTATAGATCCACTAAAATCCCGGAAGGATCATCCATCTCAGGATCATCCTTTTCAGTACTAATATGCAGCTTTTAGGGGAATTGATCAAAACCAAACATCATATATTCACTATAAACAAAGAGTATGCCTGTACTGCACTAGCAAGTTTCCTGTGGCAGCATGAGATTTAAAGATGAAAAGCCACCCAAAAACCAAGGTCCTTGTATATATTCAAATGTTCACCAGTAAGTGTAGAAGTAGCATATACAAATAGCAACAAGGCTCTATCAAGTACATTCCATATGACTGAGGAGATAATGTAGCACATTTTCACTTTATGATGAAGAACTGCTGCCCTGAACAAGAATTGCCAAACCACCACCATTACCTCTGTATTTGAGGAAATGGTGACAGATAGGGGAAATCATACAGAGGAGATTCCAGTCCTAGTAGACAGCCTTGTAATCCTTGGTAGTACTTCTAATAGGATTAGCTGCTGAATTTTTTTCTGATGTGGCATCATCCTGTGCTCCTGCTCATTTCTCGGTGGCTGACAGGCTCTTCTATCTATTCCAGCTGAAGATGACCTCAGTTCAGTTATTCACGTTTTTACCATTATACAGCATGACTTACATGCTTGGAAAATAATTTCTCCATGCTTATAAAGCTTCTACTACAAGAAAATTCTGCAATGCATCCAGCAACACAGGTTGTCAGGAGCAGACAGCAGCATAGGTAACTAGTGCGCTCTCCAACTTGGTCAACACCAAACCACCATTTGGTACCATCTGGAAGCTGTTGAGCTTCCATAATGTTTGCTCACATCTGGCCTTTTTGACAGTTCAGAAAGAACAGATGTGATTACCTGCTTCGGAACATGCAGATATGCTGCATAGCTGTAGAGATGCTATGGGCCAAAATGCTGCTTTCAGTTTTATAAAAACCTGTAAGTATTCATAATGAATACAAGAGTTAGTCATGGTATTACTGCACCCGAAGATGCTGTACACTGGCACCCATGAGGCAACCTCAGGTGCTCTGCTAGTGTGTGACACATGTTTATTCAGGGTTTACTCAACCACAAGATCTGGAGTCAAAAGGAAAATTCGCTTTTCTTACCGCCTCCCAAACTGAATCCTTCCTTTGTAATTCTCAGCAGTACAATCTGGCTTTCAGTAACCATCTAAGATTTTTTTTTAAAAAAAGTACCTTTCCACAATGCTTGTACAGGACATAAACAATGCACTGCACTGCACTGCACTGCCTAATCTTTTGCCATAGCATAATACTGTCATGTGTTTTGATCTTTTACATAGGTTCTGAGTTTATCATCCCATGCTGGGCAATACTCTGTTGCCCAAAGTACAAGTGGAACAGATGATCCAAGCAGTATTTTAAGCAGGCAAACAATTACACAATTCCCTTCAACTACTGGCATGGAAAGTGATGACCAGGCTCGTTCCTTCTCACCATTATGACAAATTTCTGTTTACTTCTGCCAACAGAACAATGACTTCTAGGCACTCTTTCTTGGTAGGCAGGTGGGAAAGATGCACCAGCACTCTAAGGGAGGGGTGGTGTGAAGTGCTCATTGCACACTGACAAATAAGGTCACCTAGGCGTGCACAGTAGTTTCATTAGGTTTGCTGCTCTGAAGGATTTTGTAGCTTTTGTTGTACATAATCATATCAGGGAGAAATTAAATTACCTAAGCTGGTTTTGCATATAAGAGACTGTCATTCCTGCAAGGGCTCTGAACCAGGCCCATTTGATACCCTCATCATTCCATTTTCCATCCTTGTTTTCTTAAATCACACACAATTACTGTTCTTGTAATGCTATATATGACATGCTTACCCATCTGCATTGCTTTGGCATTATTATTACAGACTAATCCCACTAGAGTATTATTGAAATGCCCAATATCAGAACAACACTGAGACTTCATTTCCAATCCAACACACAACCACATCAGTACGTGCTATTCCCCAACTAATGCAAGGTCAGTCTCTATTTCCCAGTTAAGACGATGCTATGTTACAATTTGAGGGTAAAAAAATCAAACTACTTCATGTATCACCTCACTCATAATTCATTACTTATGCCAACTAGCAAACTCCTAATTAGTTAGAAGTCTCTGGAGTCTGTTCTTTCCTACACGCACTCCCACACTGGTAATAATATTAGCACAGTCAGCATCAGAAGGGAAAGCACGGAAGTTATTTCCAGACTTGTTATGAATTCACACTGGGATTTGCCCTCTCTCAGCCTACAGAGGGGAGGGTCTTGGGACTGCCTCAGAACTTCCATCACTTCCTGCTGCTGCAGGGACAATCCCGGGTAGGTGCCTGTCCACGCTGCACTAGCCACTCTACAGCTTTCTTGGCATCCACCTACCTCTGGTATGGGGTTCAGGAATCTTGCTGAATCCTGGAGATGGCTCGGCAAGGGGAGCACAAATACGCATGCTTTAAGATAAAAAGATGAAAAAGAAAAGTTTCTGCTCCGAAGAGCTTCTCTGAGATCTCCAGTTCTGTAAGCAGGAGCATGCACAACAGCTGAATTCTAAAGAAAACATTACACTGCTGCTGTTTTCTAAATTGCTGGTCTGGATGCTTCTCTCGGGCTTGCTGTTGCAGTATCATGACTGTGTGTGCCTGACTTGCAGCTGGGTCAGCTGGTGCATTAACACTATGATCTGCCTTGCAGCCTGAAGGACTCAACAGCCAGGGATACTCAACACAGCACAAGAAAACTTCAAAGATAAAGCAGATGCTCAAATTCAAGACTGGGTAAATCTTACTGTAAGAGGATGAATACATGGAAGAACTTGCAGATAGGTAAAACTGAAGAAATACCATGACTAATTTTTCTTCAAGAGTAACAGCAACATGGCAAAGCTTCTAGTATTTTATAAATCAGCAGACTTCTTGTCATTTTCTACTTTTTGGTGTATGTAAATAATATCTTTCAATGAATAAATAGCATGGAAAATAAATTCTCATGAGACTTATGAACCTGGAATATATTCACTTCTTCAAAAAGAAAACAATACTAGATGACAGAAGAGATTTTTTCACAGAAAAATATTTGAAATCTGAGAGAACTCTTAAGTCAAAAGTTTTATAATTTATTTTCTAAATTACTACAATTTTATATCTTAATGTACGTATTAAAGTGAAACTCAAAAGTTCATTTAAGATATTGAGTCCCTTCTGTGAAAATTTCATTTTAAAACCCAAAAAAAAGTCTAAAATCTACTCAATCAGGTCAAGTGCTTGCTTCCATTTTCCACCTAGTGACTGAGTTTGTTCAGTGCAGCTGGAACAGTGCATAAATGGAACTGAACATAAACATTAAAAAAACCCCAACAGCTTTCTGCTATTGACATTTTCCTACCAAAACCATATATAATTAATAAGTAAGTAACTGGTAAGTTGGCTGAAAATATAGTGAATGCTGTCATTGAATGGATTTTCCCTTGTATGTCAGCAGAAATTCCGCAGAGAAAACATTTTGCTTTACATCCCGGTAGGCATCTCACAGCTTAATAAGAAATCACATAAAGAGAGAGTAAATTCTTCAGGAACAGATAGCAGTTTGTTATAGTGGAGACATTGCATTTACTCAGTGTTTCAAGTCCTGTGGGTATGTGTATTTCTCTTAGTGTGACAAGAGGGAAGTCAAGATATGATGAACAGTCTGTTCCTTGTTGCCTTTTCCTGACCGGCTGTCACTAACTTCTAAAAAACCTAAATCTCTACCAAAACCAAACAAAACCGCATCAGTGAGGAGAGTCTGAAGACAAGAAACTGGTCACAACCTGTCCTGTGGGGGGACAATCCCCAAACCAGTCCTGGTTCAGAGCCAGCAACCCACAGTGGAAGACAAACTGGTACAAGGTGCAGCAGAGCACATCTACGAGGCACGTCTGTGAGGCATGCGGTTACCAACAAGCCTGTAAATTTAAAACACTGCCAATGCAGGCTGCCCTGGGTCAGCAGCCAGGTTAATCTGTGTAAATGTACAGGTGAAATGTTGTACCATTTTCAGTGAAAGCAAAGGAGATTGGTTAGGCTAAGACGCTTGCAAAACCAGTCTGAAACAGATTCAGTTTACACTGACAGCTGTTCTGGTTGTGTACAGGGCATTAGATGATCTCTTTTTTTTTTTTTTCAGCTATAAGACCATCTACAAGATGACTTTGTCATTGCAAAAATATTACCTAAAATCCAAATATCTTCCACCAGTGCTTATAGACTAGCAGAAGTCTGCTTAGCCTAGGCTTGACACAGAAAAGGAAATAAGGGTATTTTATGATCCATCACAAGCAGTAATATACAGGACATGATCACATAACTCACTGAAACACCAGGCCTGCAAGACGTAGCAGCACAGTGCACATCTGGGTTCACTGGTTGCCTGTCTAAAACGAGCTTAGTTCCTGTGCTATTTGGTTTTGGGTACCTTTTTCATATTCACAGAATCCCTGGCAGCCAACACTCTAAATCCCAAGTGAGGCATTCAACAAAAGTGGTCTTCGATTTAACCGCAAATGTAAGCATTATATTTGAAATTTTGTTTCTAACTAAAATATCAGAATTAAATACAAATATCCCAAGCCTGAAAATCAAATAACCACCAGAAAGCCAGCTGCAGACAAAAAAAAAGGCTCTTAATTCTTAATGAAAGAACCTCACCAAATTCTTAACAGAAGAGTATTGGAAGAAACATACATGACATCATATGAGTTATCAATGCACACTGTAGTAATTTCAGTAATTACATTTCAGGAGTGAACAATGACTGGAGTAAACCATTATTACCTTCCCAGGGCTTAACATTTGCATCCCACAGTCTACAGTGCAGCCTCAGTGCTTCTCCAGCAGCAGCACAGCTGTGCTACCAAAGGCACATGCTCAAGGTACAACATCCTGCATGTATCTGAATCCACTCCTTGTAGACAGGAGTAGTAGAGAACATTTGCCAGAAAACGAAAAAAAGCGTGGCATGGTGTAAAACCAGTTTTCACATTAAAGCAGCTTCACACAGAAAGGACAAGAATGATCTCTGTGAAGTCAGCTTACAAGGGATAGCTTCATATGAAGGTGCAAAAAAAGCTGCTCTGAACTTAGAGGAAAAAATGGTCCATGGCAGCAGCTGTGTAAGAAGCAGAGAGGCTTCTCCAGGCTAACTGTGGCAGATATGCAGACTAAAACAAGAGATAGATGGCCACATGTCTAGATGCTTTTTCAAGTGCTGGTGAGGAAACAATAGGCTTTTTGGTCCTCTGGATAGTCCTGCTTGCAAAAATTCCACAATGAAAGAGTTTTTAAGCGTCTTTTTGTTTTGTTTTCTTTTCTTGTATCTGCAATTGAATTGCACAATAGTGCCAGAAAACAAAACGAGAACAGATGTTGATACTCCAAATCCTCCCAAATATTCCAAGTACTATCAGCCTAAAATTATTCATGACATTACTTTGACAGATACTGTGCAAAGAAATCAACTTGAGTTATCTTAATACAGATGATGGCATCTGATTCTTCTAAGAGGTGAATCTATTAGGGATTTTTGTCACTGAACACTTCTGAATTCTTTCCTCTGTACTTTTTTTTTTTTTTTTTGCTCTCCATCAAAGACTAGAAAAGTCAGGTTAAACACAATCATTCCCTATTTATAATCCCTGAGCAGAGAAATTCAACTGGAGGAAAAATAATTTTAAAAATTTATAAAACATTAGAACATTTAGCTTCAGTAAATATGAGTATTACTGAAAGAATATCCAGATTTAGTTAAATCACAACAACAAAACCTTTTCTTGTATTATTATCGACAAAAAAAATATTTTTATCCCCGACATGTCACCTTGCAGTAGGGTTGGAATAAACACGTAGTGCAAACTACAACTTGCTCAGTGATGGAGTCTAGTGAAAGCACACTTATTCTTTAAACTAGCATTTAAGTTCTAGTGTTTTCATCAATGGCTTTTTTTGAGAGCGTATCTACATGGTCCATTGAGCACCTGAAAATCTGCAACCACCAACTTCCTTATCTTCAGATGAGGACCAGTTCCACCTTGAGGCACTTACTATGTTTTTCAGAAAGTTCAAGCATTTTTTTGCTTCCTCAGCAGCCGAATTCCTGAACATTTGTTGGGTCCAGAACAGCTCACTAAACTGTCAGGGTGGAGCTTTATGAAGTAAAGACATTGGAAGGTAAAAACAAACACAGTGATGAACAACTTGATGTTCTCAACTTTCACCTCTTCAGTAAACACTGCAGGGCTTTCCAGAGTTCAAACTTCCTTTATTCCACACTATATCATTGCTAGCTTGGGTGGGGAATGGGTAGTAGAAGGTACTTTTGAGCTGAAGGCTATGCCCATACTTATCTCAAATTTGTATCTCCCACATGAAACGAGTATCTCCTTTTGAAAATTTTCATCATAAGCAACAAAACCTTAAACTCAAAAATGGCTTGTGCATCAGCAGTGCCACCCTGAACTCCTCTGCATGTCTTCCGTCGACACTACTGATGAAAAAAGCACAGAGCCCCATGACAGTCTTTTCTACATTTCTGTCTGAATGGGATAAAGGCTTCATTAACCCTCCTTCGCTAGTAGAAACCCTACTGTGCAGAAACAGCACAGAACTTGACACTAATTTAGATTTATAAAACTTCTTCCCATAATTCTGATGAATTCACTCCCAACTTCCTCTTCATTTCTTTTTAATGAGAAATTAACACCAAGAGAACTCTTGATAACTTGTGTTTCTTTGCACTGATGTGTCACTACTCACAAAAACACAGCCCAACTGTTGCATTTCTGTGCTTTCTACAGTTACCAAAATGGATCAGGCAGGATTGATTACAGGACTGATTGCATTTCTGCATTTCAAAGCAGGAAAGAACCACTGTAAACAATTCTTGCCCTCATTACCTGAGTGACACAAGCAGAGAGAAACTTGATATGCTGGTATCTCCACCTATAGATTACCTTTCAGAAAGATATCCAGCATGGCTTTGAAGGCATCACGTGATGAAATCTCTGTTACTTGAGTAGATAATGTCTATCTGAATTGGGAGTAGACAAGCCTTCAAGACCAAGATCTCATTATAGTACCACTATTACATTCAGGATTTCCCTGGGATACAGAACTGTAACCTCTGATCAAATCACCTCTTAATCTTCTTTCCTTTTAGATTAAGAACTGTCTGAACTGCTTAGGTTTTTGCTATTTAAGACATGTTTTGCCACAATGTTTTAACATCCTGTTGCTACCAGGTAAATTTTAGCAATAGAGTCATTAAATCCCATTTCTCAATTTGAGCTGTCATTTATTTAAACATACCTTGCATTGCCTGTCATGATCTACAGCTGCTATATAATTTAACATTTTAGTTAACACAAGACAGCAGTTTTCCTTTTTATGACACGGAGCTAGATCACTGGTGTCATGGCAAAACTGAAGCAGTAAGGATAAGGAAAGGATACAGTAATGGTGTCACTCCTTTTTAGAAAAACTATCACTCGTGTATTCATAAAGTGGGTAGTGAATCTTCAAGCATGTGAAATTTGGAGGAACAGGCCTGTATAACTTTTCCTAGTACTTGGATTAGGGAAAAGATATTTAAGTTTTTAGGGGTCATATACGTAAGTTTGGAGAACAAATACAGCTGAATGATATGCACACCCTGTCTTCTACTTAGTAGTACTGAAGGAGACTCAGCATGAAAAAAGGGTTTATCAAAGTCGCTGTGTAGAAGATAAGACTATCCTTGAGAAAATGAGATATGGATAAGAAAAATGAGAAATATTAAAATGTGAGTGAATGCCTCCCACGCATTTTACCTTTTGTCCTTTGTGCTCAGTGCCGCTGATATCTTTATGGTTTGCTTACTCTTCACCTTTGAGGAAAACCCCAACCCAGAAATGCTGACCTCTGGAAGATGGTAGCTCAAAATCAGGCTGGATGAATGCATCGCTACAAATGGTTTAAAAAGTCATCTGTCAACGCAACGACTCATTCTTTTTGCATACTTCAATCTGATATAAAACTAAAGTTACAAGGATGGCTTGGGGGCAACTTAATACGCAACCTGACAAATAGAACGCACTGATTTTTTACTAGGTTTTTATGTTAAAAAAAAAAGTGCCTGTTGCAAAAGGTTCATTGACTTAATATTCTAGATTAAGAAAAAAATACAGTTAAAGCCAATGGAAAAGGAGGGTTAAAGAACTGCAAAATAAGCTACTGGCTTATATTAAAATTTACCAAATCACAGAAATAGTGATGACTTTAGATGTCAATAAGCATTTAAGACCCACAAGAATTTACTATTACTGTAAAGTAAATGCACCAACAAAGAGGGGAGAAAAGGAGAAAAGAAGAAAAGGAGTAATGCAGGCATTTCTTGGCTGCTAACATGTGCTCTGGAACTCTCTAATCGATCTCTGTACTTATTCTCTGAAGTTTAATGTATGCATAATGAAGTAATGGCAAAGAGGGATGAAGACAGATGCCTTCATTTGCATGAACTAGCTGATTAGATAGTCAAGCTTGCTGAACAAATCACTGCAGTGAAACAATAAAATACCCAGCTGCAAGAATCTACCTACATGATTTCTTTTTTCATCTAAATTGTCACCATATCCCATTAAATTAGCACAGAAACTAAGATGGCATCATGTTAGCACATAGTGACATTGCACATATTAGCCTGTGAGACAACAGGAACATTTGACATCTTCAGGTCACCTCAAGAAGGTGTTTACAGGTTTTTGCAAAAATCTTTATGTGACATCAACATAAGAAGCTTATATTATCCTAGAGCAGGCTCATTATTATATACAATAAAAAGACTTTCCTCTGTAAACCTTCAGAATACGATGTAAGCTTCACGGAAAAGTTTTTTGGCTTTTCTTTCAACATTTACTTTTATCCCCCAAAAACTTTAGGTGAAAAGGAACAAAGATTACACCTACCTTCTCCTCCAAAAACATTAAGACATGCTAGAAGTATTTTCTGGTTCACCTCTACTTCAAAAATACATCTTTGTCTATTGGGTCTATCGCAACGTCCTTCTCTTTCAGTGACCAAAAGGTTCAAATAGACAGGAAAATGTTTATATGAATTGAAGAAATAGATAAAATCTTCAAATAGACTGAAAGAGATAAAGATTCAGCTAAATAGCACTACCTGGAGGCTTTAATGACATCTTTAAATCCAAGCATAGTGCAATGTACAGAATCTCAACAAGAATGCAAATGAGGAACCTGCTAACACAACTCAAAATATTTTTGTTGAAAATACTTCTTTTAAAGTAAGATTGTCTGTGAAAAAGAGCTGTCTCTTAATAAAGGCTGTGCTTAAACAGAAGGAAACTGCAGCATGAGAGCACTTCTTCAGGTTGCTGACTCCATGCAAACAATTCACAAGATGTGTTTGTTTATGGCTTTTTCCCCCCTGCTTTTAAAGGATATACTGCCAGCATTTTAAAAGAAAGTATTTAAATTCTAAACTATTTTAAGTTCATGAAAATCAGTTAAGGAACCTAGCAGGCCTTTCTCAACACAGAGGTTTCAGTGGAGAGATCTTCCACTACCATTGAGAGTAAAATTTGCTAATAAGAACTAGGGAAAAAGTTATGGAATTTTTACATATCATATGGTTCCATATTGGTATAAAACTTTGCTAAGTTACACAAACAAACATGCATTCTGAAATTATTTTCTTCTCCACATGAATCAGTATGTGGTGTTTCTGAAATGCAACAAACTTCTGCTCCCTGTGGTCTCACAAAATGTCTGTAAAAGTCTTTGCTCCAGTCTTTCTTTCTTGTCTTGATTTACCAAAGGTTGTGACAGGTCTGCACATTCATCATATTTTCCTCAGTGAAGACCCAGAGCTTATGATGGAGATAATCAGTCTAATGTCAGCTGCTCCAATCTCATAAGACTATTTGGTACAGAGTTTATAATGCCCAATCTTAAGTATATATGCATTAGAAAAATACAAGATGATGCCCTGACATCTTCTGATTCCCATGCTTTGACTACTGGTCAATGATATTTTTATAGGGTAGTAGATATATTAAAACTTGCTGGGGATCAGCAAATAAAATGTTCTAGTCTCTACTCCAATTTTATACAGAGAAAAAACTGGGACTATAAAATATATTTACAACTTATCAAAATTACTCTGATTTCCCCAATACCCTTAACTCAAGCTATGAAAAGCACATCTTACCATACATTATAATCATATCCAGCTATCATCCGCAATGGCTAGCACTTAAGCTAGACTGACTTAAACAGTTTTCCTATTATTTTCTGTGGTATGTGATTAAGTAAGTCAAGCTCCATGACTGGATAGATGTTCCCATCCACTATATGCTCTCTATTCACCATTACCTTTTGTTAGCGGCTAAGGAAAAAGCCCTTGGCTTTTAGTGGCCTCATCAGAGTTACACACCATCCTTATCATAAAATTGCACAAGTTCCTTACTTGGTATCTGGGTTTCTAGCTATAAGTTTGTAATGACTTTCAAATGTATTTGCTAAACTTTCAATTCCAGAAATAAATCTGAAATCTTTCTGAAAGAGAACATTTTTAGTCCCATGTGAATATGTTAAATACAAGTTATTTAGAAATTATTAACTCTACCGTAGCATTTTTACTCTTGATAGATTTGGTCTGTTTTGTTGCAGTCTTGGTATAATGGCGTGATTTCCCAGTACGACCTCTATCAATTTTTACTTCTCACTTTCCTTTACAGAAGCAATATTTTGAGGTTCAACAGTCACATTGTGTTATCAGGTATGATCACTCATCCTTCAGCAGTGATATCTAAAATTCAGCTCTAACACATCTCATTTTTCCATGACATTGTGTCTTTAGTATCTCAAAGGTCAATGCTCATTTTCTATATAATTTATGCAACAAGTATTCAGGGTCATAGTGTCATCCAATATAGGAAGAAGGTCTTGGCAGAATCTTGTCTCACAGTTAACTATTAATATTAAGGTGGGCTTATTTTGCTTCACCAATAAAATCAATTAGCATCGAAGACTGACATTTGTTCCTGCTTTAACTGATATTCACTGTATTCTTCTACCAATGTTTTCTGTGAATAAGAGAAATGAAATCTCCTGACTTCGGCCTTGTGGCTATTTTCCCCAATTAAAATACTCCTTGTTTTGCTTTCTTGTACTTTTTTCATGTTGGTAATAAAGGACACTTTACTGAAGAGCTTTCTTTATATGTTTATTCACATAACATTAGTGGAATCCCCAAACTACAGAGACATAAAGTGAGACAGGTATCTGTAATTTGGACAAGGACAATAAAAAAGATGTCTATCTGCATTCTCCTGGCCTGTGTATCACCTGCAAAGTTAAAAAAGTACCTCACTCTACCAATGTAAAAGATGTGAATGGATGCATGCATCTATACATCAAAAACCCCAACAGGTGCCCAGGAAAGTAATTGTTAAATAAAGTTGCTAAAGAGTTATTTGGGAACCCTCCCAGGTGATCAAACTTTTCACTGGTCAGAATAATTAATAAAACCCATGAATATATAAAGAAGACAGTTTAACACAGCAGTACTTAGTACACCTTTGTGTTAGTGAAATAGTGACTGTCACTCAGATGCTTTTTCTCCTTTTGACACAATTCCCCAAGATTATTAGTAACAAAAGAGAGGACAGGAAAGTCAAGAAAGAGTTTTCACAATAGTTAAAGAAAAATGCCTGGGAGCAAAGACCCCTGATTACTTTAACAAAGGGAAGATTAAATGATGATTTCATAGTGAAGTGACTATAAGGGATGAAGTGAATTTTGATGAAAAACAGCTCTTTCTTACAAATGAGATGAAGCTGAACCTGTGCATACTCAAACTAAAAATAAATGCAGTGAGTCTAACCACAAAAGGTTGTGATGGGTTTTGTATCACTGGCAACCATAAATAGATTGAATGGTCTTCTAAAATATCATTCAAATACAAGCTGAGATACAAATAAATTCCAGGAAGTTGTATACTTACTTTAGACAAATACATTTCTTGGCCCCGTAAATTCACAATAAATATGTCAAAACCAGAACAGACAAGACCTTTGTTCTTATCACTGCCCTTTTAAATAGCAAACAAAGAAAAGCTAGTTTGCACTGCTGCTATAACAAACTTCTGGTCTTCCAGATCCTGCACAAACCAAACCACTTTTTCTACTCTACACTATGAGGCATGCCATTACATCTCTGTCTGCCCCATGTACCACAGATGTGATGAGGAAGACCCACGAGCACCAGAATCTCTTTTCCTCTTTTGACTGTAAGAAATGAATAGAAAGCAGGAAAATACTATAAGGCAAACAAGCAAAGAAACAACCTTTCCCCCATTCATACAAAATACTTTGAGCAATTTCATATTGGCAAAATGGACATAGAATTTTATAGGAAAAAAAATAATGATTTTTGTGTATAAGTCAAGGTGTAGAGTGAGAATGAGCAGCTTTGATCCACTGATACAGTTGAAAAGAAGAGGCAAACTACTGTCCAGATCTGGGGTGGCATATTTTGGTGTTATCTTTGTAGATGGTATATTATTTCCTCATTATTTTCATGCCCTGAAATGATAATCACTGAAGAAACTGAGATATTAAAAACTCCCGAACAGATGGAAATCATGCACTAAGTCCTTTAAAGAGGTATTAGAAAGTATATTAGGAACATATTAAAAACATCAAGTTAATTATCTGTAACTGTGAGATAAAAAGAAATTATTAAGTGCAAAAAGACTCAAGCAGGCAAATGACAAAAAAGTTATCCCGAACTTCACCGATGAGCAAATTTCCCAGACCATAAAGGAACAAGCCCGGACTTTGTTTGTTAGTCATACGCTTCTGTCTACAGAATTGTGCAACACGAAATTTTTGAAAGAAAGTAATGCCCTCCTGGGTCAGATCAACACTTCCATCTAATCCTGCTCCATCTTGGAAAGCAAAAAAACAAGGTTTAGAGAGAGACTGAGAGCCAGCCTACCTTGCCCAGCCTGGTCCTGCCATGGTTCCTTGACATCCAGTAGTGCTACATTAGAGTACAATACTTCTCAGTCTTTGTAATACTAACATATGAAGCTCTTGGCAATTAATTTATTCAGGCTCTTCTGAATCCACTGATACAGTCTGTATACACAATTTTACTGCTTGCTCTTCCTCTCTAGAGATACTGGATCCATGAGTATCTCAACTGAATGACGAAGAAATCATTTTTGCTGTTGAATACACTTTTCCTCCAATACTGGACTGATAACAATATAGAGAGGAACGTTTAAACAGACTTCCACTCAGAGAAAAAGATATTGCCTGAAAATTTTTTTAATACATTTCCTTACTTCTGAACAGACTGGGGAACCTGAGCATTCCTTGTGGATCTTCTTCTCATGTACTATCCATTTTTCTGAAGATATCCCCTTTTCTGGCCCCAAGAAAGCCCAGCTGTGCTATACTGTGAAAATGCATTCATTTTTCAAGAGCTAAATTTTAGTTTCTCAGTTACCCAGAAGAACCTCTAGTAGCTGCAATAGGCTGTTGTATTCCACAAGGGATAGTCAGTCTGGTTTCACAAAGCTTTACAGCTCCTTGTAGACAGCAGTGATTATCTGGATTGGTAAATTTTATGTTCAGCTTGGAAGGGATCGTAATCAGTTGTACAATCCCAGAGATGCAAATCTCCCTGTGCTTGGCACCTTCTCCCATGACCTTTTAAGAGAACCCGGTTTTCCTCCCTCTTTCCAAGCTCACCCAGCTAGTCCAGTGTCTCTTCCAGAGACTGTCTCCACGCTCCTATCTCAAACCTATCTCCACTACTCCATGTTTCCTCTTCTAAATGAAACCTTTAAAGCAGAATAAATTTTTCACAGACGTCACCAACACTTTGATTAAAATGAACAAAACCAACCATCAGAAGGGTATCGTCCCTTTGTGGAGCTCAGACATCATGACAGAACTGTGTAGGAAAACAATTGTCCTGGAAGATGGGACCCTCAGCCTCAGGAAACTCACTGATGCTTCCCAGCCTATTTTCAGGTTCCAAGCTCCATTGAAAAATCCCGGTATCATCGGGACTGGAAGACGGGTGATAAGGACTCGTGCTTCAAGCTAATGAATGGCCAGAGGAGTACATGCACATGTACACATTGCAAGAACATTTGCTGAGTACAGAACAATTCGCTTGGAACTGCCCTTCCCTGCCTCCAAAATGTGTCTGTGTAACAGCTAAATTGCTGAGACAGTTTTTTTAACGATGTTATAGATGCTATATGGTATATCATCCTAAACTACACAGAGCTAAGCTGATTTTTCTGGGAAATAAATGCAGCTGCAATAAATTAATACATTTTAGTCTGAAAGGCTAAAGGTTGGCAAAACTATATGCAATGAAATCCAAATACACATGAATGAAGGTATTTGGTACTATCAGCAACAAAGCCTGCTACTGGCTGTGTGAATAGTGAAAATAGTTTCAAGTCAGTTAAATTTTCAGACCTTGGTACAGAGGGTACCAAGTACAGTTGGGTATTTGAAAAAGTGCACATTCCTCATGTACAGTATTGCCCTTAATACATTTGTTCCTTCATGGTAAAAGGAGTCAAATGAGACTGTTCTCTATTCTAATCCTTTACAGTACTGAAAAACACCAGCATGTAGCAGACCTGTAAAGAATATTTACAAACACATCATCAGCAATCTCAATTAGGTAAGAACTCAGTGACCTTTGTTAATTTTCTACAAGGGACCGATTTATTTTGCGTTTATCTGTGTATGAAACATCAATGACATATGAAGTCCTTCCAATAAAGTTATTTCAATGAAAAGGAGGAAGGACAAGTAAGAAATCTTCAGTAATTAATATGTGAAGCAAATTCAGAAATTTTCAATGTCAGTGGGAATGAAAAGACATATAGCTCTGCAGCTGCTTCACAGACCATTTGGTAAACCTCCAGCAGGTTAAACAAACACACAGGGAAGCCTGTAAATGATACAGCAACTGCAGCCTCTCATCAAACATGAAAATCAGCAAATGACTTTGCAGATATAATAAACGCCTCAAGTGCAGAAAAGCTTACTAGCCTGTGATCTGCATTTCACAGGTCAGAACTCTTGCTTCTGCTCGGAAATCACCCAAGATCGTTACCATAATAACTGTGACTGCAGAGGTTACGGCTAATGGATTTCTAAATGCTTAAAATCTCTTCAGTGGCATTTTGTGCTGATTTTTAAAAGTACATGGTAAAAGTAAGTGTCTATGAGAAAAATGCAAATTGAGGGAAAAAAGTGCTTTTGTAGACACATACTTGAATTTCCTAACCCAGCTTTTACTGGTATACGTTTTATTTTCAAGTTTTACTTCTGCAGTGAGTTCTTTTTTCTCACTATGAGAACTATGAAAAAGACTGGGGATGATTTTGACAGGTTTTCTCAGGCCAATCCTGCTCTTACTCTGCAAAACCAGTTAGCCAAGGCCATGCAGGTTTCTTTTAACAAGGATGGAAAAAGTGACTGAGGACTGCACAAGTCAGGTAACATTGCTTGAGAGGGTGGCTGCAGTGTAGCAAATGATGCTAGCGGGCCTGCTGATGTTAGGAGCACTCTGTCAAAAAAATAATGGGATCGTTTAAATCTTCTGCAGTTTTACTCAGCAGAGGAGCCTGAAGGAATTGGACCAAGTTAACTGCGGCACGAGAACAGCTGCTTTTGAACACTCCCTGTCTTGCCAATGCCATAATAATCACCAAGGAAAACAAAACTGGCTCTGGAGCTGTGTTTGCACACAGGTAAACACATACCCACAGGGATGTATCATCTGTCTGTCACGTCTGTCAGTCACTGGGAACTCAGCTCAGATGTTAAGAGCTGAACTACAGGAATAACCTGAGCAGTGTCATTTAATGGAACTTAGATCCTAAGATCACTTCAGGAGTCTAATTTTGTTTTTTCAATCAATGTGGACTTTTTTTATTTTAAAACCTTTTTATATCTCTGTCTTACCTTCCAGATTTCTCACTTTTTTCCTGAGATTATCTTGCAACAGAAAATTAATGGACTCCATCTATTCTACTATTACCTTATGCAGTACAGAACTTTTCCTCCTTTAAATCAAGGCACAGCACACACAATCTTAAATTCAGCTAATACAATTCTATATTGGCAACTCAGTGACATCACAACTGTTCTGTCTTTAATTTAGACTGGATTCTGGAATTTTTGTATCTTTATATATATATACACACATATATATATTAATTCAATTACTTTCTTATTTCTTCACAACCTCTGCTTGCTGTCTGATAGTAATATATTTTTATTTAAGCAGACATTTCTAGATGTTACAAACCCCCAAGAATCATAGAAAAAAAAGAAGAAAGGTCTTTAAAATTCTTCAGCTTCCACCTGACCTATATCTGAGTTCATCAGTTGTGGGCAGTAGACAAACCCCTCAGGAAAGCCAGATTTAGTGCAGTTTGAGACAGAATATGAGCATTTGCTGCACAGCAGGCTGTGGGTCACGGAGGGGAAAAAAGGCATACCTCTGTATTTTTGTAAACAGCTCCTCTTTGTATTCAGAGCCAAGGATCAGATGAAAACTGCCTTACTGCTTTCTAAGGACATTTACATTGTGTATTTAAATATTTCATAGCCTGAAAATTCCCAGGATTTTAATTATTGGTTTTATTACAATAATTTAGTATTTCATAACTCCTCTTAGGAATATTTTGTGTCCTAAGCTATTACTGAGGACACTACATCATACAGCAATTACTTTTTTAGTATCAACTCTGTAAATATTGTCTTTTCAAGGCATTTTAAGCTTCTTTGATTTCCATGTGCTCCCTTCTATCTAAGCAGTTCAAAATTCAGCCTACCCTAAAATTATGTTTGTTTAACATTTTATTTTTACATTAAAATCCTGTTACCAAGCTCCCCCCAAAGAAGGCTGCAAACCATCTACTAACAGTAATTCCAGATCTTGAACCACTGCAGAGGATGTGCTCAGGGCTGTACATTCACTCTGTTTTCCCTCCAGTTTGATGGCTACCCCTGTTTTTGAGATCAAACACTGAGCTGAAATACAAAGCCTGTATTACAGTATGCTTCAAAGAATCAGGTAGTTTGGAAAGAAAGTGCAGTATTTACACATGTACAAAGGAACTGAAAAATCTAGTCGCTTTAATTTTAGACTTCAAAGTCTTGACAATTTTCCTTTGGAGCACAGTGACCTATTTTAACAACTGACCTGTTAGTACCTCCCTGCAGCTGCCTACAAAATATGCAAATGACAAATAATAATAAAAAAAATGGTTAGAGAGAAAAAGAGGCTCCTGTTGGTGGAGAAAATGTCAAAAGAATGATCTACAACATCTAGGTTTGGCCTTCTCCTGCTTGTCTCTGCAAAGGTTGGTATGCAGTCTCACCATAAATGCAGATAATTTGCCTGTTCAGCAGATCCATTATCACTGTGGAGTAGAAGGTGGCTGGAATGAGACTTGGGAAGGCTCCTGTGGGTCCCAGAGGCAGGCAGAGCTGGAGCACAAGGGTTACACGGAGGCAAAACAACAGCGGATTGGACAACGCGGTGAGGACAAGACTTCGAGAGCCTTCTGCTAGGTGTGCTGAGCAGGGCAGAAGGCAGGCAGCTGTGTTAGTCTTCTGTCCCAGAGAACAGGAAAACTCTCTTTGAGGAAATATTTCCACTACTCTTTGTTATTTGGGGCCCGTTTCTAGAACAAGAATTTACTTAGGAAAGAGACAGCTCACAACTGCAATCGTCCTAAGCTAAACAAAATCTCTGAATTCACAGATGATTCAAATAGCTCTCCCAGTGTATAGATCACACTACAGTTCTTCTGAGCCCTTGACTACTTCAGGCAACAAGACTTTACCTAACAAGAAGTCTGAGACAGTGCACATGTCTAGGTCAGTAGACAGAAGAAGGAAGATGTATGGATTTTTAAATTTTTTTAATTTAATGCCAACTAGATTGGGCACAGATTCACTTTTCCCAAAAAACAAAACAAAAACGAAACCCTGAGAAGCTGAAACATTTCACCTCAAAAAAAAAGTGGTGCTTTTTACTATTTTTTTTAGTAATGGTAAGTTTTAAGACTCAATTATAAATATGGACTAAAAACAAAATGAAACTTTTGTTGCTTTTAACTATAATTAAAATATTTCGATTAAATATTTTAATTGGTCTTAAATTTATGGGGTCTTATTTTCACTTCACAAAGCAATAATTTTTATTCTTTTTTCCCCTCCATGACCCCAGTCTTCAGCAAGTGAATTGAAAACAAAGAAATAGATAAATAGAGTGAACAGTTTGCACAGCATTACTGTTGACTGAGTTATCCACGTTGTTAAAGCTGATCAGAGGGCATTGGATTTTAGTTTGGAAATCATGGGAACAGCTATTCAGCCTATCCATATTCAGGACAGCACAGGAACATGCTTATCTTGAAGTAAACATTAAGGTCTCCTTGACTCCAAAGTGCCTCTTGAACAGTGCCATCATCTCTTGACATTGTATCACTGCCACAGGAATAGCTGATGTCCTTTTTAAAGGACAGGAGCCCTGCAGGAATCTGCAATCCCAGGAATGACACCTGCTACTGATCTAACACTTGCTCTTGGCTGGGCACTGCCTGGGCAAAATCAGGAAACCTCAGTCCAGAACTCAACGAGAACTATGTCCATCTAAACCTAGGGATTCAAGAGGAGCTATCAAATACCTTAATTTTAAATTACAGTAGTTTTTAACTGCATCTATGATTGTGAGGGAAGGGTCTTACCCATGCCTTCTGAAACACACTGTTCTCATTTAAGTGCCTTAACACTAGTCCTGCAGTGACAGTTTCTTCAGCTGGGCACAATATACTCGCTCCCTTGGCTTCTGTAAGGACAGGGTAGTAATATTATATTCTGGTTGACAGTCTAAATTTAAATGTTTAGAGGGGAAAATCTGTCTGTTTCTGACTGCAAGCTGCTTCTCATGCTAGCATTACCTCAAGCCTTACTTTTAAGTTAAGAAATTCTGACTGTGAAGCTAAGTAACATTCCAAACAATCATGTATATATAACTGTAACTAAACACCTACACACATGCAAAATAAAGTCCAAGTTTCAAACTGCATTACATTAATGCATATCATTTAAATTAACTATTATTTCAGCAATTCTGTAAATCTCTTTGAAAGGATCTGTTGCTTGTTGATTTTGCACCATGTGAAGACATGGTAAATATGACATGTAGTCTCATCACATGAATAATGCATTCTGCATCTCAAATAAGCAAGTTCTCCTCCAGGGAGATGCTTAATCCATTCCTTCCTTCTGGGGATGAAAGGAATTAAACTCAGTGCACTGATCTCACAGTATGTGCTCATTTGATTTTAATTATAAAATGATTATTTCAACTTTTTTCCTGTAAAATAAACCAAGCCTGAGCTCCATATAACCTCTACAGAATTACATTACTTCTCTGTGCACTCGGTCGGTGCTCATCAATACTGCTCTTTCAATACAGTTTCACATGGAAGGATAAAACCCACCTCTAGAGGTTTGCAGCTAGTGTAGTAGTTTCAGGCCTCACAGCAACAAAAGCTCCCCTTTTTGATAGTTGTCAAAAGGATGGAACAGTGAAATTCTTTGAAGTGAATTTAAATCTCATGAGAAGGAACTTTCACCAGACACAGGGAGATGCCATGATCCCATCACCAAGCTGGAAGATTTACATCTCACATTCTGTGTATTTTCACTACTATTTTTTTCATACTGTTCAAACCTGTGCAAAACCGCACACAATCAATTACCTTGCTAAAACCCATAAGTCTTCTCTTGGCTAATTCAATAGGCAGAGCATTCCTTGGGAATAGAACATCTGCTGTCCATGTCTTAGGAATGACAGAGCATCAAGTGGAATAGACAGCTATGCTGTCAAAGGTACTCCCATGCTTCAAGCTTGAAAAAACAGCAGTTCAGGAATGTGATGTGTTACCAGGCATACCATCTGGGGGGATAGAAATGAATGCTTTCCATATAGGATAAGATCTCCATGTGAAGATTACTGACAGTAACTCCAGCTGACATGTTACCATGCAGGTCCAGCAGAATCTGCTGCGTTCATTGCAGCACACCTTCCAATTCAAAAGCTATTTGGAGCTGACCTACATAACATCCAAAGTGTGATCCTGCTCCCGAGCAAAAGCAGCTGTTCTGCTTCTGGTCTTTTACTAATTAATGCTACTAGTTAATAGTGAATCTCCTATTGCCAAAAGAAGCTGGCTAGCTGGGATGCCTCTGCACCTCTGCCAAGACTAATCCATAATGTGAATAAAATGCTCACACACAAGCAAGAATAGAAGCTATTTACAAAGTGCTATCTCACATACAAAACATGGTGTCAAGTGATATAAATGTTTATAGGTTATTTTCAGAAACTTCAGTCAACTCTTAAATGTTCAAGTTAATTCTCAAAATAATGCTTAGTTTTGCAAAGCCTTTTATGTATCTAAACCCACAACATCCACTGTGCTACAGTGAGAGTTTGCTAGTCCATGAAGAATTTGAATTATAATTGTTTTAAATATCCAAGCAGCTCAATCTCATTTATCCTTTGGGGCTCCTAAGGTCTAGAGATGAAACAAGGCATTCAGATAAATGTCATCACTATATTAAAAGCTGAAGAATACACATAAGCTTAGATCCGTTGTTTTCAGAACACCTGAAATACAGCAAAAGCACATCTCACCAAACACTTGTATTATCTCTCTGAACAAACTGTGACTTACGCAGAGCACACAGTAAAAATTTACCTGCAATGCTCTCAAAAACTCCAGAATGTACAGCAAAATGGCAAAAAAAAAAAAAAATCATCATTAGTCATGATGACTATTACTCAACACTTGAAATTCCTAATCTTATCAGATGCTCTGAAGAAAAATTGTACCGGTACATTTTCATCAAACTTTCTCTTTAAAGAACACAAGCGAAAATCATCAGGAGTTCTCAAAATGTCATGTGAAACCACAAACTTCAGTCTGTTCTCAGACCTTAGTTTAAGTGTTTTATAAATACAGCAACCACGCTATAAATGATAACAACTAAGATCACACCAAAAAAATCAAAAGGTTGAATACTTTCAAGGCCATAAATATTACTGGCCTATGAGCCACAGCCATACCTGAGAAGTACTCTATAGAGGTCTCCATTCACTCAGAAGAACAATGAATATCGATTTGTATTGACTTGGATTAAAAAAAATGGGTTGATGCTTGTGTAGTTAAATATTTTCTTAGAAGGATAACTGCACACTGGACACTGTACTCATGTCTTTTCACAGTGGTTATGATCTTCATGGTTCTGCCATAAAATTACCAATTTTTAAATCATTAGGATGTTTTCAAGAATGAACAAGAATGTTCATTAAAAGCAACACTAAATAAGGCAGCTTGCTCTCTCTCATGCATAGAAACATGAACATGAAGCATCCACAAAATGTGCTTTGGCTATTCACTGTAGCTATCGGCATGAGATCTGAGTCTAGCAGTGGCAAAGGTCTGAGCTCCATCCCCCATCCACAGACTCTCTGTGGGTTGAGTATCTTTGCTTAATAATAAAGCCACTTAGCACAGGCAATATTAACCATTAGAAGGTGGGTGACATGACCTTACAGCTTCTGATTTCTATTGTAATACATCTTCCCTTCAAGACAGAGGTTACTGTGCTTGAGGTGAGAACAGCAACATCAGTAATTCCACCTGAATGCAACCTTTGTCAGCATTCATTAAAAGGTCTCTAAAATATTACTTGAGGTGAAAATCCCTTTAGATTGCTGCATAATACGTATGTCAAACCTGTACGTGTATCAGACTTGTCTAAAGAAATTAAAAGAGACACAGGCTGAAAGATCACTCATTTTAACTAACCATTGATCTAATGGTCCAGCTTTGTGTGATGCGATGACACAAAAGACAAGGATGGACAAGTGATCCTACACGTGGCAGAAAACCACAGGAAGACAAGAACTCTGGCAGACTGTTTCTCTATTAGACTTCTGAGCCTGGCTGATGAGCAGTGGAAAATATGAGACAATCTCCCTCTATTATCGAAACCAGATATCAAAGAACAGATTTCAGAGGCCTGAAAATATACGAGCCTCTGATGAAAAGGTGGTTGTGCTCAGTGTCTCAAAACTGCTGCAAGAGAGAGAGATATGGGGATGTTCTTCACAGCAAAAGCTTGAGGCAACCTAGCTGTGGAAACTCTGTATAGCTCTCCTTTCCTTACAGAATTGCTTGATAGCAACTGTAATACATTTGCTTTTTATAACTAGTTGAATTTTGTTTAGTATTACCTTGCTGTTCAAAAACAAGTTAGGTGTTACAAAAAGCGAAGCAAGTCTTACCTGGAATACTCTGTCTCCTCACAGACAGTGCTCCATCAGGTGCCTTTGCCTGGTTTGCAGATTTTGTGTAAGGACTCTCATCTAAACAGAAACAAGCAACACCTCCAGTTACTGTTAAATATAATGTTTAAAAAAACATTTTTTAAAATCCAGATACATGTATGAACTAGCTGTGAAGATCACAAGAGATGCTGCCAGCCAGATGAGGGTGGGTATTTCTGACTGCTAATTCAATGTCATGGTTAGACTCGATGACAAAGGCTCTGAATAGGAGAGCTGAAAAGGATGTGCTAAAACTCAAATTGGAGGCAACACATATTGATGACAGACCTGATATACAAAGGCTTTTCAGGTTTAACACAATGATAGAAATTGCCCTTTTCCCATGTTTAGAAGCTTCTTGTGTCAAAGACTTGAATGACAGAGGCACTGTCTCTGTTCAGGAGTAAAAGGCTTCCAGAAGCTTTTGAATATTCTGGCTGGGAAGATGCAGTCCTTTTCCTTTAGGATTTGTCAGTGGGTGGTTCCTTTCCTTTGTAACAATTGATTGGGGAAAACATCAGAAAGCTGTTGCCAAACAGGCCAGGCACATTTGTGCCTCAAGAACAGCACTGTACCTGCCTGTGTCTCAACAGGAAGCTATGTGGAACACCTACTGATCAACTTCGGTGCATAAAAGACCACTAATGGTGGGATGAGCGGATGAGTCACCAATTAGAGGCAGCACTGAGCACAAAGTAGTCACTTCTACATACCTCTTAAGAGTAGATTGACGGTAAGGAAAAAAATCAACTACATTGTAGCTTTGAAAAGGACAAGCTCCGAGTGCAGGAAAGAAATATGAATAAAAGAGAAGAAATAGTCTATGCATTTTATCATTTCAATCAAAAGAAAGGAATCAGAAGAAATAAGGCTTCTGCCTTGATTTCCTTTAATTGAGTGCTCTAAGACTTTAAAAGTGTCGCAAATCTTTCTGTTTGCATATTTTCCTTCAGATTGCAAATGACTGATGCATTTATAGCATGTGCATGAATACATGCTTAAATACTGATCAATGAGTAGAGGAATCAAAGACTACATTATCTGTTATAGCATCCTCAGATCAAACAGAACCATATAAACTTTTTTTTGGAGAACCATCTTTTTAGCTGACACTCTTGACAGTGTAATCCTTCTTTGCTGATGGCACTCTTTACATCTGGCAAGGTCTCAAATTCCTTTAGAAACTTGCATCAAAGACAGCAGTCCATTTTTATACCAGTGAGATAAGGGTTTGGCCAGCATAATTTAATTTAAAACCAGGTCTCAAAGAAGTGACTGAAAGAGCTGGTTATCCCTTAGAACCAGAACTTCCGTAATGAAGTCTGCTACTGTTAGGCAGTTGCAACAACAAAAAGCTTAAATTAATTAAAAAGAAAAAAAAGGAAAAGGCAAAATAATTTTATTTATAGCCATGACCCTCGATGAAAATACAGTAACTAGTGAAGAACGTGTATTGGTAAAATAGCACAACAGGCAATATAATTGTGTTTTCTACCGTAAAATGAATTGCAATTGTTTTAGGACTAAAATGTTACAAGCAGAAGAGTAACAGGCTTGATTATTCTACACACTAGTACAAACACCAAGAAAATAAAGCTGCCAGCCACAGGAAACAGAGAAGCATGGAAAAAATATTAACATGGATCCAGGTACATAATTTAAGAAGAAGGTATGCAAAGCCTTATCCTTCCATTTGAAGTAAGTGGATAAGCTAATATTGCATATGTAGAATATACACCCCCTCATAAAAGAAAAAAAATACAGTAAGACTGAACTAAAGCTTCTGAAATAAGTAGCATTTATCTTTTTTTCTTTCAGAGAAGAAGCATCACTGAGTTTGAACTCAAGACAAGGCTTAAGACAAAGGAACTGTGCATGTGGCTTGTATGTCCCATCCACTACTACTTAGTTGCAGCTGCTAAACATGACATCAGAAAGTGTGAGACATGCATTTTTCTATGAAAAAGTGGGCAGGAAACATAACACAATTTCCTCTATAACTGATGGACAGTGATGACTTCTGGGCCCTATCTGACTTTACGCCCTACCTATGAAAAAATCTATTTACGAAAAATCTATCGATTTACAGAACAAAACACTCTTCTCCAAGTCAGACTTCTTACATACAAATTATTTTCATCAGATTGAGGGAGAGAAAAAAAGGAAAGACGAATTTTCACAACTAGACCTTTTCCACTCAATCTCTGTCATTCAGCAAATGAGTAAATCATCTCCACTCTCATGCTGGAAGAAGATCTTCCCAATATTGCACTGTACTAGGAGTACCTGTGGTTATTCTGAGTTCAGAACACAAGACAAGTCCGAATAGCTTTCTGCTTAACAACACCAATGAGGGGAGGGGACTGCACATTCAAATACTTACTAGGGAGCCTGAGCAAAAATGTTGTCTACATAATAACTGGCAGATGTGAAAGTAACTAAGACTGCACAGGTGAGTAAGCCAGTATTTTAATTTAAGCTAATTCACACTGAAAGCTTATTAGATGCTTATATGGGTTGGGTACTCTAAGCATGAAATTACATTATGTTTCTTAATAATTTCACAGATTTTTCATAGCAAAAAAAAAGGGCTCAAAAAATTTATTAATAAAATTCTGAAACCCCATAAATGCAAAATATACCCTATTATTATTGGGAAAGAACAATGAGCCATTGGTAGACTGGTAAGCTGTCCTCAGAACTGGAAAGAATTTTCTGCCAATATCCTTTTAACAGTAAAATCAGACTGAAACATAACTAGAAATTGGTATAAAGGACTCCAAGGAGTGAAGGAAAACAAATACAACCAACTGTACAAAGGGTTCTTATTAAGCGTTATTGAGATGCTTAATTGAGACAGGAAAACAAAATAAAGATCAGACACAAGCAGAAATACATGTCATCCTAAAGAGACTACAGAGACAAGGAAGTCTTAATAGCCCTGAAATGTCAGACACCATTTGTGGTGCCCCAAAGGAAAAAATCTGTTTGTATGTACTAACAAAGTTGCATGACTAGCCACAAGAATTTATCATAAAATTAAAATTTCTTGATGCCTTCATCCACTCTATAGTTAGCAGAGAGGGTCTTAAAAATGCAAAAATGTCTTACGACAGCAGTACAGCAGTGCCTAGGGGGATTTGTAGGAGAGTTGTGCATTACCAGCGCTGATAGACTTAGAGATGAAACTCAATTCAGCAAGCCAACACACAGAAAAAGCAAAGGAGCAAAAGGATATGAAGCCAACACACAGAAAAAGCAAAGGAGCAAAAGGATATGAAGCATTCTCCCTACAAACAGGAGATAATAGCTCAGTATCACAAAAAACTGTGGTATATTTTAGGATGCCGGACATACAAAGTGGAGGGAGAAACAGGCTAGATTCAGAAACATAAAGCTCACCTGTTTACACCCATAATAGCGGCATCTCATCAGCAGGGAGTGAGCCACAGTCCATAAAGAACTGACAGGCCAAACTGCATGGCCCCAAAGCACAGAAATGCCTTCACCTGGACACACAGCCACAAAGCCTGCCACTCGGAGCACCAGTTCTTCTGCTTCTGAACGAATCGCTCCTCAGGTGGCCACATTCCCTACCAGCTTGGCTACACCCATCCACTTGTGCAGCTGCTTTTGATACACCACTGGCTTTTTTTCCTATCATAATTCCCTCTGGCTAAAAAATCAGACAACTCAGAGTACACAATTTCAGCTAGTCAGTAGGTCACATAAAGGTGTTGGCTACGATCTCTTCACTCTGACTACAGGAAACCAACCCTCTTAGGCTGTTAAGAGGTAGGGGTCACTTCCACCAAATTCATTTTTTGCATGTTTCTTACAGCTGTAAATGTGCAGAAGTGAAAGATGTACACTCTGTTAATTCACTCCCTGGCAGAACACAAGCGACAATCTCAGAGGTGACACATTGCAGATTATCAGGATTCTTAACCAGCAAAGCAAAATTATCTTTTTGTATTCTTCTTTTTCTTGTCCTCATGAAACAGCCCCGAACACCAGTAACAGTAGCTTACACATCATCCTTTCAAAGCCCTGCATACTATCAAAGACTACAAAGATATTGATAAGTGGACAGGCAAGTACTTCTACTGCTTACAGCTATTACTGTAGGTTTATTGCCTTTTGCTTGTGTGGTAGATAAACAGCTTTTTTTTGCATTTTCCTCCCTATTTTTAACCTGATGGCATCTCTATCTTGTAAATGAATGATTCATTCTTTGAGTTGGGGACCATGCTATGACCCATTCTGCATTGTCTGACTATACAGGTGTGGGGCATCTGTCCAAGACTAAAGACTGTAAGAAAGAACAGTAATGTAACCCCAGAAAGACTGTACATGAGACAATGTGTACAGATATACATCTGAAGTGGTACTGTGCCAGCAAAATGACCATATGAAATCTTTAGATATTTGCTGTATTTAGTTTAATATCCTTTGAAGGATACCAACTGGGGGCACATAAGAGGGAATAAAAGGAAGGCCTCAAGATACTTCCTCAACAGTCAAGTCCAGACATTCAACGTTTCAGGCAGTTTATGACCACTGAACCATTCTTGTGTCTCTCTTGGGGGCTGTGAAAGCTATTGATACAAGAATGTTGTTTACAGATGTGGTAAAGGCTAAGAGCACTCCCTCCTTCATGTCTTCAAAAGGATGTTTCCTTCACTGCTGCTGCCACACATGTCCATGTCACAACTGTTGAACCCACTAAATGTGTCCAAATCCTGTGCAGTACCAGGTGGCCCCAGAAGGTGACTAAGCACAGCTACACCCTGTTTGAAATGAAGGGGAAGCTTCTTCCCACCCCACTGGGAACAGCTCCTGAACAACTCTGCGGCTGTCACTTTGTCCCTCCTACACGGAGAGGAAATGTGAAGATGCTTCACCTGTCCTCAGCTCTATGTCTCCATTTCTACCTGCTTTTCTACTGCAAAACTTGCATTAGAGGGAGCAGGGAAATAACATGGCATCAAATTTGTACATGAGGAATTTCAAACACAGGAATTTTCTAATATTTAGGAGCTTGAAAGCTGTATTAAATTTTTTCAACAGCAGATGTGAAAGAGAGAACACAGTTTGCATCTTTCAGTTCTTCATTTGCCATTCTTCGATGGCTTTATATCTGACTCTATGCCCTACCTATGAAAAGAGCAAATGAAGGGCTTATGTCTCACCAGAGCACAAGCCATTCGTTGGCCAAGGAAAAACTGAATTTACACAATTTTAGAGCATAACCGTGTAGGTCCCAAGTAGACTTCACAACCCAAGCAAGTGAAATCTGAGGTGTTCCTCAAACGCTCTCCACTGTGAAGAATCTCCAACTAAGTCCCAATACTCCTCAAAGAAGCACATGACATTTCAGCTGTCAAACCCCCAGCTGTCTCAGTGCACAGGAGTAAGATCAACTTCATGTGTTGCTGTTTGCGCCGTCTGGGACTGCATGCACCTCAGACAAGTAGAGAATCACGTATCTGTACAGAGACAGATACGTGACAGCACCACAAATCATGAAGAGGATTGGTTGCTACTGAGAGAACATCCCCAAGATTAGTTCCTCAAAAAAAAAAAGCACCAGAGTCCCAGTTGTTACTTCACACATTCCTAGATCTGTAATATTCCATTCAATGAAATTGTTTTTCCTTAACTTTATAAAGAAGAATATTTTTCACTAAAACAATGAATTTTTATGAATCCCGCCAGTACAGCACAAAATACCATATGTTCTCCTACTTCCTATATCTGAAACCCATCTTGAATTTTATCTTTAAATGGCATAAAGCTCAACATTATCTAAAAGCATATTTTCTTTGCAGAGTATTATACCAGTGATGGTAAATTCTGAGCTACAGCATCCTTCAATATCACCACTGCTTGCAGCTAAAGGCTTTTACGGATAAAAACAAACATGTATCTACTGATGCCTGTGGTTAATAGATGCTCTGAAGTTGTGGAAGACTTAAAAAGAGTCTTGGCAGAACTTTTAGGATCATTCCTGCAGCAACTGACTCTCTTCTAAACTCAGACTTTTCTGTTAAAGATCTCCCCTTCTGTGAGAAAGCTGAAATGATGTTTGGAGCAGGAACTTGAAGCCCACTCTCACATTCACAGAGAGTACCCAAACTCCCAGCTACACAATCATTTATTCTTGTTAGCTCACTCTGCCAAAAGTAATGAAAAAGTATCTCAGAGAATTTATTTTTCCTGCAAAAGGAGGATGTTTTTGTAAGATTTCCTTTTAAATAATGTGGAAGTCTAGAGAAAAATTAACGTTCTGGAACATTCATGGTTACTACAATGTCACTACAGTTGTGTCAGAGCATGAGGGACTATAAACTGTTGAAAAATGAGACAAAATTATCTTAGCCTTTTTCACCAGATGTATAATGTACAGATTTTGGATGTATATGCTTCAGGAAACAAAAGAATGTCAACAATTTGCTTTGCCCATATGCTAACCCTTTCAGATGTGTTACGGGAGCTCCAACCATGAAAGAAAGCATTAATTTCTCCTACTGGTGCAGAGTAATAATAATTTTTCAAGTTCCTTTTACAGCTATGGCTTCAGTCACTTCCAATGAGACTTGATTTTTGAAATGGCAATTCTGCTCTTCAAAGTAGTGTTTAGAATTACCTAAAATTTTTTAAGCATTGCATGTAAAGTAGTCATTAATGGACTAGGTTCCAAGTAGGACAAATATGGATGTATTTAATCTTAATCCTTTCTTATCAAATTGTGTGCTCAGTGCTCTTGAGAGCAGCCTTTATTAAGACAACACAGGGTTTCAAATGCTTCCATAAGTAACATTTGTTGGTGTGTGTGACATGGAAAAATTATGAGAAGAAGGAGTTGGAATAGCTCCTCTGGTAATTTTCTTTTCCACATTTGGCAGACATGTCTCTGGTTTTCTTAGAAACTTAATTTTAACAGTTATACCACCAATGAATAACAGTGTTGTCTCTCTAAAGTGAAAATTTATTCATTTTTATTATATTTTATGTAAATTTAATTCTCTTTTTTCTGAATTATATGGTTACTTACTACAGTAGCAGCTCAGTTTTAATCTAGAAGCAAGAGAAGTAGGGTGCTGTAATTATGCATAACTGTGAATTCATTTCATATTGATATTTACAATACCTCAGCAAGCCTGACTGTTTGAAAAATTATCTGAATATCCTCCAAGTTTGCTTGTGCAAAGCTAATTTCCTATGCCGGTGCTTAGGCACCTGAATGGAAATGCTTGGTTTCCTAAATGACTAAGTATGCTGATCTCCTCCCAAAGCTATTTTGCTCATGAAAATTCAGAACTTTGCAAGACCATTTAAAATATGCAGGATCTGCAGAAAGCTCAAAATGTGTCTCGAGAGATATTTGCATATGGTGAAATTCACTTCAGTGGATTATCTAATAAAGAAGTAATCCTATTTAAATAATACCCCAACCACAAACTACTTCAAATCTGATAAATATGTCGTTTTGTTTATACAGCATCAAGCATTAAGCACAAATGCCATAAACCAGAATCATCACTGAATTGTTACATGATTTTAAAATTCAACTTGAGTTTCACTTTATTGTCTCGAGCTGCTGTTTATTGTTTACGGAAATAGTACAGGCATCACATAAGTGATATGGGTGAGGCTTACCCAGAGCAGCTAGAAACTGACGAGGCTGGTGCGTGAAAAAGCTTGAAGAAACTGGGGATGTAAACTATTTTCTTTTCTGCAGCAGTCTCGGGATTTTTCTGTATATACAACTTCTGCAGAAAACCTTATCCCAGATGATGGGGCTATAAACCTTGTCATTTAAAAGGAAAAAAATTCCTAAGTGACACAGATATCATTGACAGGAAGCATTTCCAGAAATTCAAGCTTCAATTTTATTCTGAACACCCAGGTCCATAGGAAGGTTTTGTTGTCCTTCTTGCACGCGTGTAGCTCTGATGTAGTGCTGCATGCTGGCATTGCATTAAAGTGCCACACATTAGCTTTTGGGGGAAAAAATACCTTGAAAACAGGTTTTCTTTATAAAGTGCCAATAATTAATAAATTCAATTAATTTAACACTGGCAAATGCTAAATCACCATCCCTCAAGAATATTTGAGCATTAACGCCACACTTCATGGAAAAACACTTTTATGAATAGCTATTAACCTTGAAAATGCACCAGTTACCTTAGTATTACCTTTAATTCTCTGCCCTTGGTTCAGCCACCCATTCCCAGATGGGGTGGGAAGACAATGGTGGCTGACAGGGAGAAAAGGGGCCAAGCCATATCCCGTGGACGATGCCTGAAGCTGCGCCACCATGCTCCTGACTGCTGCGGCTGCCCACCACTGTGCCTCCTTTGGACAAAAGGCAATTGGCTTCCTGGCCAACAGCATTCCACTGTATCTTAATCAAACATAATGTGTGGTATGATCTGTCATTACATTTGTGCTTAAAATGCAACAGCAGAAATACATACTGGTCATAGGACTTCTGCACGGCACCTCTACTGTACCAGCAGATCTTAACAGCAATGTCTTTGTGAATCAATTGTGCCTCTGCTTTTTCAGCATAATCTCAGTAGACTGCTACCAATCTATAGGCTGACTGCTTGAAAATTAGGAAGTAGAAGAGGAAACATACCTTCTTCTATGAGTGCAGACCACAAGGCAGAGAAGATCAGGAACATCTGCCCAGGTTGGTGACATTACAGCTGGCAGGGATTGGGGGAAGAGAGCATGTCAACTAGGAACTTCTCCACCGCATGCCAGGGAAAGCAGAAGCTAATTGTAGGTGTGCAGAGGGAAGTCAGTGATAAGGGTTAATAGCTGAGCAAGTGAGACTGTCATTCAAGTAAAATATGATAAAGTGTTTAGAAAACACGTGTTTAGTTTGCTTCATGGAAAACAGGAATAAGCGAAGTCACAACACTATCTTCAAAGAAAAGAAGTTAGAAATGGTAATTTTTTTCTTGAGGTTAGTTATCCTGCCTCAATTCCAGTGCTGTACTAATGCTATTTCGAGTAAATTATATAATGTGCTTTTCAGCCTGTATGTGTCTGTAAGTGTCTCCAGTGATGACATCTTTGCCTTCCTCTGGAAGTTGCTCCACAGGATGCATCAGGTCTCACAGCTGGAAAATAGTTCCCTCTCTCAGTTTACAATTTTCTTTTCTTGCTTTAACTGTCATTCTATTATTCCTAATAACATTCTTCCACTCTTCAGAAGATCTTATTAAGAATATCTCTCGTGTATTCTGCTCATTTCAGAAACCACACAGATTACTGAACCTACTGCTTTAGGCTCAGATACTACCAGTTCTTCTTACTGGGCACGACTTAGCATAAACACTGGCTGATCTTGTCACCAAAGAACAGTGTACACATTGACTAGGATACTCATTTGGTGGAGTATCCCATTTAATTTTAAAGCAAGAATTTACGCAATTTTAACGCTAGTGTGGACATATAAGAGTAAAGCATATTCTTCCATCATCGTAATGTATACATTTGCAGCATTATAGTTATTCTTTTCAATCCCACTAACAAGATTTATTTGATTCACAGACTAATTCTAACCTGCCACTAGGAGCTGCATAAACATTATACCAGCACCAGTGTATTTACACCGGCATGCCAGTGGGATTGTCCCTCTTATTTATAGTCCAAATGACGCACACTAGTCCAAATTGGCACAGTTCAGGCTTAGAGAAAAACAGATCTTTCAGACTGCACTTCTTTCAAGAGTCAGGCCATAAACCTGGCACCTTCCTCATGGCCTTGTGAAATACTGTCCTACTTTCAGCGCCTACCCTGGAAGAGTTTACTCAATATATCCACAGAGACTGTGCAATAATTTAGACTAACTTCACTTGTCAGCAAAACTTCATTGTTTTTGTAAGATGTGACAAGTTTGAACACAGTGCAGAGTAAGATTCTTTTTAAATAAAGTGCTGTGTGCTTTTAGAAGTGGGAACAAAGCACAATAACAAAAGAGATGTCAAGATGACAAAACAATATATACATATTTGTCTTACTTAAAGCTCACAAAAAGTCTAGGCCACCTTCTGTGCTCCAGACAGCATCTAACCATGCATGTAGTTCTTTACAGCAAGGCTTTTAACCTGTCAAACAATCTTTATTTGCCAGTGTCTCCTGAGTCCTATTTAATCTCAAAGCTTATTTAGGGCAAGCAGTTCACTGTCTACAGTATTCCTCAAATTCTGTAAAATGGTAATTATTCGATCTGCTTGCCCACATCTTTGCATGTTTGCCTACATGCAACTTAGTCCATGTATCAATCAGTTTTTTGCATTCCTGTGGAAAATACAAAAAAAGCAATAATGAAATAGATAAAAATGAATGTATGGCATACATGAAAAATTATACCCTCATAACCTTCAGGAATGCAGACAAATAATTTTTAATCTTTCTATGCACAAATCTCCCAAGCCTTTTAACTAGGATCCCTTCTCTTTCAGGAATTCACAGCTGTACCTTCACAATGTCTTTGGCTCTGAATCTCCTAGAAACAACAACAGCATTTACTTTGCCGGCCACAACTGCAGGAAGAATAAATATGGATTTCATTTTATCATACTGTGAAAATTCTATTTAAACTTTTCCTCCCAACACTACAGTAATGGTGATGTAATTATTACACTTCTGTGTATTACCAGCACATTGCCACCATTTTCAAATCTATCACAATATGTGTATGTGTGTGCACATGCACATTTAATTGTAATAATGGATTTACTAAACTCATAAAATAATTTCCAAATAGACAACAGAAAGCAACCAAAAATAACACATATTAAAAATAAGTACATATCACATATCACATACTAAAAATAAGTAAATCAACCTGATACAGCTAAAGGACTTGTTCTGCATGATATTCAAGGCAAAATCTCAGACCTTCCAGACTGGCCATATAATGAAGGTCAAATATAAGCCCTTGTTTTGGCAGACCAACAGCATGATGAATGCCAGAGTCCAGATCATTCTATCATGGCTAGACTGTGCACTGTCCAGGTTTTTATAATGAAAGATTGAGGGAAAACAAGCTGATCTTAAGAGCCAGAGAAGAACATAACAATTAATAAGACATGGTGTGTAAGACTTCAGACCCAATGAAGTGCTAAATATATTAACATCTGCACAATATTCAGGCTGTGGAATACATCTGCACTAAACCTCTGAAAAAAGAAAGTTAAGAAAAACAGGTCACATCATTATTTCACAGAGACACTTATTTCCTATTTCCTTCATGATCTGAAGTCTCTAAAAGGAGAGCCTGGTGCACAATACAGTACACATGAATGTAAACTGCCATTGAGAAGGAAGGGAGAAACATTCTATGTATGCAAGGAGCAAAATGCTTTCAATTACTTGCTGCAGCTTAGCAATCCAGGCAACAACAGTACCTTATTTACCATGTCAGGAAGCAGCCATACAACCAGCAGCACCACCCCTGTCAAGCAGAAAATACAACCGCAGGCACAGCTGGAATTTTACTGACCAAATCAACAAGAAAACACAGAGGACAGTATCTGTACCAATAACCAGGGCACAATGTCTTACAGATGACAGCACAAGTTTGGTTTTTAAGATATTTCAAGAAATAACGGTTATTGTTAAAAAAAAATGCAACTAATTCAAGCTGTGATTTCCATATTGCACAAAGCAAGTAGTTTGCTGCAGAGTCAAAGAGATGAGTTGAACACACTCATTTACACTGTGAGAACAGCAAAGCAAGTCACTGAGACTCACAAGAATTGTTGATTAAGGCAGTGAAGCCCTGAAAGATCACACACTACTGTGACACATCTCTTGAAAGGCCCTAAAGAACAAATTATACCTTTACTCTACTGCACCCTAGTTCTTAAGGTGTAGAACTTGACTAAGTATCTAAACAAAGATAAATAAAGTCATTAAGACTAACCATCATCTGCCCTGAGAGCTTGAACAAAACAAGTTTCTGCCTCCCACAGCAAACATATTCTGACTTCCAGCTTTTACAAAAGCTCAAAGATATGCACTGGCTTTAGCTGGCTAGAAATATAAATGCTTCTGATAATATTTCCAAACAGGAGTGAGGACTGTGGAACAAGTACTGTTAACTCCTCTGATGGACAGTGCCAGCTCAATGTGCTTTCAGCTTGTCTGGTACATTCCTTGAAATGAAAGCATGGGGAAGAGAGGCAGACCCATGGAGGAAGGGCATCTATGTTCTGTGGGAGTGCATGAGTATGTAAGGGGGTGGGAGCATCAGCAGGGCAGGGTGTAGGGGATGGAAGAGTGCAGAAAGTACAGGCTGGTACCAAAAACCAGTGGTGAACATGCTGTATGAGCATCAAACAGAAGGAGGAGAAGCTGTGTAAGAGTTTGCAATAAACAAAGAATAGCATCTGTTTTGTTCAAAGTTCTTGGGAAGGGGAGATGGGGGAAGAAGGGTAGGGTTGGGAGGAGGACACAATTGCTTGCTCTAAGTTAAATGTCTAGGCAGATGTACTTTAAAAATAACTTGGGTTCCCATCAATCACTCTGAAAAACAAACACATTAAAACCCACCTAAAGTGGTCTACCAGCAAAAACCCTGCCATTCACTATGCATAATACAGGAGTCAAATTATTCTTTGTGAGGCTTATAAAACATCTTGCTCACACTTTCCCCTTGTCTCTCATACTCCTAAAAAATTCCATTACTATTCCTGTCTTCTTGCCTTAAGAGAATAAATAATAATAAACTCATTGTCTATGAGGTTTATGGGTGTTCAAAGCTACGAGTCACCTGCCATTTCCATGTAAAGTACAAACCCAAGCAGACTTGTCCTTGAGGGAGTTGTAGGGCAGCTGAGCTGGTGGTATTCACCCTAGGCTTTCTGAACCCATTCTGTCTCAGAGTTTATAATAAAAATGTTGTTCTCTCTCTGTCAAAAGACGCTTCCACTAAACAGCTCTGTGAAAGCAGCTCCCATGCTTCATATGTCCATGTAAGGTCAGAAGAGAGGCAAGGGATGCTGAACAAAGCTGTGCTTTTGCATGTTCCACAGCAGCATTCCTTCTGCTTACTTTGAGTCCACACTTCTTTCCTTTGACGGGTCAATACATTTTAATAGTGTATACAGAATAGAAGGAATAAAAAACTGAGATGAGGTCTGACAGAAAACCTAACAGAAAATAAATATATGCAATGCATAGGATGCTGTGTGTCAAGAAAGGAAGAGGTAGAAAATAGCAAAACCAAACTATATCGGATTGCAGAGGAAAAGGAAAGGAAGTAACAGTATGCGAGAGGATGAATGGGAAGAGACTAATCCCACTTCTCAATTCCTTCTTGATTGCCTGCCAAACTCCTCTAACAAGTTATATTTCCTTTGCTACCTACACAATGCAACTGAAACAGCCTGGTTTGAAATCATACAGATGTTAAAAGTCCTTGGCTTTGAGCTCCTACTCCTAACAGCAAAAGGCCAAAGGAGAAACCACTGGAGAAGCTGATTTGGCAAGAAACACCAAGACACCAGTATCACAATTTGGAACTAACACTTTGCTGCTTCCCTTCACAAACTGTCTCCTCTGCTCTAGGCTAATGTTGCTGCCAATGAGATGCAAATGAACAAGGGAGATAGTGAGAGCTGTATTTATTTTCTGTCACCATCACCAGCTCAAGGAACCTGACTGGGAACTGAAATCAAGCTGTGAGGTTCAGAAAACAAAACTCTTAATACTTTTGCAACCATGCAGGAATTTTTGGTTCAGATAATTTGTTTAATATTCTGCTTAGCAGAGAAGCACACATAACAATGATAGTGCTACTGCTGTCATCATATGGGTGAAATAAAAATATAGAAGTGTCAATGACAACTTAAAGACAAAATGAAGTGAACGTAAGATCTTGGCAGAGAAATTATTTCTTTAACCACCACTGTTTTGTACACATTTTTCTCTCTAGTGTGATTTTTTCAGGGACTGGCTCAGTCTCAGAATTGCTCCCATTGCTTCCAGTATGAAAGTCTATTGAGACTTGCATGTAAAAAATTAATTAGAAGTTGAATAAAATGACAACAGAGATCAAAGAATGTCTATTCCCCAAGTTCATGCCAAGATCCATATATATCTAATGTTTCATACAAGCAATATAAGTTATTTCAAGATGTTCTTTTCAAGAAAGATTATGATAAAGAATAAAATGTTCCTATTATCATTTTCTAATGGATTTATTCAAATTAAATCAGAAGTTAAAACAGGAAAGTTAAACACAAAAGGATTACTCTTTCATTGATATTGCCAGGATATCTTCAGTTTAGTCAGACTGCCTACTACAGCAATAGTAAAAGCAATAATTTTCCTTAAGACCCTGCTCTGAAAAAGTACATCAGTTTAAGGGATCATTTGTTCCTATTAAAGCCAAATGAAAAGGTAGTGGGATTTTAAAGTTAGCAGACCACTTTAGATTCAAACACAGGCTGGATGCTGCTATGATTTGGGATGCTCTCCTGCTCTGGTTTTGCAGCTATTCAGGCACATGCACAGCTTTTTGCTCTCTAAGTGGATGGATAAAGTCAAGACGTACATTTACATAAAATGTACAATAATACATTTTTCTGTGTGAAGATATTGTATTATGTTTTACTATGTAAGGAAAAGTAAGCAAAAATCCATCACAAATCCATACACCATCATTTCTACAAGCATTTCAAAAATATGACACTTAATATTACATTCTTAAATGCAGCTATAACAAAACAGGCCACTACTGCAGCAGCCTCCCACTGAATATCCTGGGAAACTCCAGTGAGCATGGCTGCCTGCAAGTCTGATACACAATTTCTATGAGAGAATAAAAACTGGATATTGGAAGTCACACATTTATCATTTTAGTCTCTTTAAAAAAAATATTGTAACAGTTATTGTCATAAAACTCATAAAAATAAATGTTTCCAACACAGTGATTTACAATACAAAACAATAGCAATTTCAGAATAACAGCACTTTGATATAAAAAGGCTATAAAAGATTGTCCAGCATTTTTTTATAAACACACAATCTATTCTGAAATTCCCAGATGTGTGGACTAACATCCCTTTCTTCATAGATTTCCTGTGTGCTCATACACACTTTAAAATAGACAGAAGTTTATTAAAGTGCATCAAAGTGCTGCAAGAGAAGAGGCTGCAGTCCATTCGTGCATACAGATGCTGATCTACAAACACCACCACTGTAGTGGCTTTCCATTTAAAAAAAGCCCAACTTAATTTTCCTTCAATTCACTAATTAGTATTTAAAGACTTCGCAACTATTTGCATTATTTGCAACTGAACTCCAGTCTTACACAAATTTTAGTCTTTTCCACTATACAATGGAAACAGTGATTTTTATGTGAGCAGGTAAGTGATAAAGGAGTAGTGTGGACTTGTAAAGGTAAGGGAACTGGGTCAGTCAAATCAGCACCCATATGAAAACCTGCCTAAAAGAACAGAGAAAGCCATTCTGGACTATGATTATAATTACAGCTCTCCTGGACAATGATAGTGAATCATCATGAATGTCTTCATGTTGACATTTTAGCTTGCCAAAAAGTAACTCCAACCCTGGTAATTTGCTAGCTCCCCATACAGCTTAGAATATTGCCAGTCCATCGTAATTTTTTCTTCTCCTGCCAACTCAAGCCAGTACACTGCAAAACCTCATGAGAATCCAGAGAAGACAGTACTTTACACCTAATATTGACACTGGCAAAGATCAAGGATGGAGAAGAAAATGTTAATTTAGCTGATGGGTTCAACAGGCAGATATTAGGCAGATGTCACACATTATGTATATATGCGTTCCTATTTCTATCACCTCCAGCCTTTTACCCAATAATTTAAGCCAATCATCCAAACCCATGAAGCACTGTGGAGTAAGGCACAGCAGTCAGCTCATCCACAAGATAGGATGATTAGCACTCAGAATGCAACTTCGTGAACCTCTATCATTATTTTAATGACACTTTATGTGCTAATTTTAAATACAACAGCTGCTTCTCATAAGCTCTTGCTACCAGATTTTGCTAAAGATCACCTTTAACATTGCAACATAAATTCAGTGAGATCACACATAAACAGAAGACATTTATTACCACCTCAGTGAAGACTAAGATTTGTGGGTTTTGAGATTTACCTTTACGACATTCTATACAAACTGGCTAAAATCAGAAAAAAAATAGTGGCATCAATACTGGCAGAAAAGCCAAATAAGCATGAAGCCAAGGCATTTAAATTATTAAAAACTCTATAGAGCTATTCTCACACTGAAAATCCATATTTTTTCCCTAGGAAAGGACTATATAGTCTATTCCATTTATGACACACTATAATTAAAAATGAAGCAGTAAGGACCCTGGATAAAATACATCTTCACTTTAGCTGACCTCAGAAATGCCCCCCAAATAAAGTATCATATGATCTGTCACTAGAGTTCTACAAAACAACAATTATTCTCTTCTTTCTTCATGGACATTGTGCGAGGAAAACAAATTTGTTTCTGTAAAATATAATTTACGTTTGATATTATCTACCATTTATCAAGTAATTTGAGTTTATCAAGAACTTACCAAGAGAAAGCTACTCTGGAGAAACTAATTCTTAAGGAGAGATCTTCAGGAAGTTCACTTTATGATCATTTCCAGCTCTTGCAAGAAAATGTTCTGTTAATCTAGGTTCAATTCACCATGGCCGGCTGGCCAGCACTGGCCTGGCTCCACTTGTCATGGAGCATTTCCCTGCTGTCACACATGGCTGCTGGAAACAGTCAGCAAGAAGAAGAAATGATCCTGCAGGCAATTACATGTGTCCTCCCCGACAAGTTTCAAACAGGAGAGAGATTTCGAACTGAACCCATGCAGAACAAAGCACAGCTACGTAGTGACCCACGTTTCATCTGGAGTGCTATGTTTGATGCTAAATGGAGACTAGAGGGTTTTTTTAATGTGTGCAGCCACATAAACCCACATAAGGGATCAGGTTCATGGCTTACTGGGACTAGAATTGTAACTGCTACCCAGCAGCACTATTTTTCCACCACAGTAGGTGACAACATCCTCCCCAGACTCACTGCAGGCAAATTTTCTATTACAGCCATCTGAAACATTCACTAAAACTGGTAGATTTTTTCAAGGTTGCAGCAGCAAGTTGACAAGCTGAAAGCAGATGATTTCTCCCACTAAAACACTTTAAGGAGGAAAAAAAAAAAGGCATGCTAATATTACCAGGGATAACTATATCTCTGACTTCCTCCTGGTATTCTCAAATATACTCCTCATTAGCTGCCTTCACCTTTGGTGTCTAGCTACCATCTCTCCCTAGGAATGAGAGCATGAAGGAGGGAGGGAGACTGCTCTGGTCTTTCAGTTGGTTTTGAACACTGCTCCTCAGCTAACCATACCACCCACTATTCACTCAAGACCAACAAAGTCATAAAATCAAATTTTAGTAACTGCTGTAAAGTAAGGTTCAACAAGATATTGCCATCTCTGCTCCTGCAGAGTGTCCTTTATGCTTTTGAAAATTTTGTACATTGATATGGCCTAGAACTAAGGCTATTTTATTTCCAAATATGAATAATAAATGTTCAAAAGGCATGTGGATGTGGAACTTGGGAACATGGTTTAGTGGCAAACAAGGTGGAGGTGGGCTAAGGGCTAGACTCAATAGTCTTAAGAGTCTTTTACAGTCTTAATGACTGTATGATTCTAATAATGATTGTATTTGTACATCTGTATTATTCCATCCTGTAAGTGGGCTATCCACCATCATTCTGTCCACTAGAACCTTCCCAGCAAGTGAGTCCAGCCTGAACACAGACCCAGTGAGCTGATCCATGTATCAGTGTGCAAGCTGGCTATAGATTTAGAAATTTGACCAATAGAGCTCACCTTTGGCAATAAAACAACATACCATGAACCTCTCAGCTCTCTGCTGATGTGACCTTGCTAGAAGAGGCCATGAGCATCATACTGAGCACTACCCTTGTACTACTGCTCATCGAATCTACAACTGGGGGAAGATCTGAGCCAATGTCCTCTGAATACAGGACCAAGAATTTGGGAGGCAAAAAAAGCAGAAGAAACATGATTGCATTGTCTTCAGACAAGAAGACTTAATTCTATCCTCGATTTGAGGTAAATGCAAAAGTGAAGGTGCAAGAAGATGATTTGTGGCATGAAAATCAATCTCCTAGTTCTCTATTACCTTTTTACAAAACTCTTAAGTTAAAAACTTCTGCTTGCTTTGACACCAGGGTCCAAACAAATATTTTCATGGTTAAGTGAAAAAGAGGTCTGAGGTTTACTTGGAACAGTAACAACAAAAACCACCAAATGAAAAAAAACCAATAAAGCCTGAACTACTCACTCTGTTACTGACAGTCTCTTCTCTCTTTTTCGGGCTTCCTCTCATTGTTTCTCTTGTGCAGTCATCTAGATAACTTAAACCTTATCCCTCCACCCCAAAGCACTGTTACTACAGATATAATTTTTTTACAATTGTAATACACCAGGCAAGGAGTAGTATAAAGGGAGAATCCTTTTTTTTTTTTTTAATGAAAACAAATTAATTAACTCCAATTGCATTCTCTGATGCAAAAAGCGACTGGACAAGAGGAAATGGCCTCAAGTTGTGCCAGGGGAGGTTTAGATTAGACACCGGGAAAAATTTCTTCACGGAAAGAGTTGTCAAGCATTGGAACAGGCTTCCCAAGGAAGTGACTGAATCATCATCACTGGAGGCATTTAAAAGACATTTAGATAAGGCACTTAGGGACATGATTTAGTGGTGGAGTTGGCAGTGCTGAGTTAACTCGAGGGTGTTAGAGGTCCTTTCCAACCTAAACAGCTCTGTGATTCTCAAGCCACTTTTCTGAGTGCATGGATGGTGGCAGACCCAAAGTTAACTCAGATCGAGGAGGAAAGAGCATGCTTTTGAAAAGAGGCAGTTTGCTTTGCACTCAGCTGGACAGCTCCATACCCTGCAGTGCACACCCTGACCCCACTGCTCCTGGGCCCTTGCACGCTCAGAGCACGCCGAGCCCCGGTGCTGTCACCACCCTGAGCACTACACGGGCAGCAGCAGCACAGGCTGCAAATTATCTTTCTCTCGTTCTCCCTCGCCCTGTTTACCTTTGCAGCCGTGTATCTAGCTGGGTTACCCTCAGCTCTGCCAGCAAAGGACTGTGTCTCCCAGAGCTCTCTCCAGGCCATCCTCCCCTTGTCACCCCCTGTTAGGCTGCACTGGCCTTGTCTGCAGCAGGAAAGCACACAGAGCTCTCACTGGCACCTCTCCCACCACGGCATGCAAGAATTCCTGAAATGGGAAACTACAAAGCAAACACATGATTTGCTTAAGAGGAAAGCATGGCAGATAGAGGTTTTTTTTTTTTTTTGGTGGGACTCCTCTTCAAGAAAGAAGACAAACCTCTCAAAGGCAACAGCACAACCACAGAATTTGTAAAGGTCTGGAATTTCAGTGAAACTCCCTGCAGTTGGGAAATACTACGCACTCACAAGCAATGCAGCCCTCCATGGGAGGGCTTATCACTGCCGTGCAAAACACTGTGCCACAGAAGCAAAGGTGGTTTGTGCAAACCAAAGCTCATGAACTGACAGCTAAGCTCCAGCCTGCCCATTCTGGGTACAGCCTGTACAAAATGCATCGGTCAGCCATTTTGAACAAAGATTTGTGCCTAGGATGAAGTGACAGGCTGTTGAGGTCCACAGGGCAATGGGCAGTGACAGAGAGCCTGTGCCTGGCTGCCTTCCCCCACCACTGCTCCCACAGGAAGCCACGGGCATGCCTGGAGAGGTCTGGGCTGTGGTAACTCCGGTGTGATATATCACTTCTCATAGATGCCTGATGGTTTTTAATCCCTGCTTAGACAAATGTCTGGCATCTGGATAAAAGCCAGCTGGTGTGGGTCCAACTCGGATAAACTGGAACTGTTGGTCAGCACAGGGATGCACTGGGATAAATATCCGGATGCAACATCTGTTCCCTATTGCACATCTCCCCAAATCACCACTGATCGTCAAAAATTAGGCCTCCCTTTGTTCCAAGATTAACCCAGCAAACAGATGTGTGAGCAACCCTCAAAGATAGAAGGGCTTGTCTGTATGGGACATGCCTAAGGAATGTCTTAGGGCAATAGGCTGACAATCCAGGTGCTCTCCAACTCGGCAGAAAGGGAGCCAACCTTGTAAGAAATAGGTCAATCAGGCTAATAAAACTAATACCAAAAATGAGAATGGCTAGAGAGGATGCCTAGAGAGAACAAATGAATATTCATCTAGCATTAAGGAAAAAAAAAAATCAAGATTTGGGAAACTAATTTATCTGAGATTACTAAAAATGGGAAGTAGGAAGAGAAGATAATTGTGCCTGCATCAGAACTAGAAACTTGTGTGCTAGACAGGAGATGTCAGAACAATTAATGTATAGAGAAAAATTTAAGCTGAAAATAATAAAAGTCCTGGGGTGAGAAGAAAAGCATAATTATATAATTAAAATGCATAATTAAGACTTGCTGAAAAAGGAGTATGAGAACAGGTTAGGGGATGTTATACCATGTAGAAATGCTGTTCCTAGTTTACAAGTCACTAATATTTCACTGATATGAGAGAAAGCAGAAGTAGATGGTGATGCACAAAACCCACAAACTATCAGCTATAGAGATCTACTATAAAAGTTTTGAGGCTTCAAGAAAAAATCTGTATTTGGCAAAATTAAAACCCTATAAAATCTCTGTGCAGAATTTTTAGGAAGAAGAATCATACCTGTCAAAAACCAACGGATTATGTAACTTATCATGACAATAGCAGTGTATTTCTAATTCAACAATAATTTAGACTAATGTTCAACGAGAGCAAGGTAGGCAGTCCACTATGAGCAGGTCTGGATGACTCTGATTCAACAGCTAAGCCAAAAAGCTCTTGGATCATTAATACTAATTTTCAGTAACACTTTTGCAATAATGTTCATTTTCCATTACTAAACTTTTTTAAAAAATTAAGATCAATATTTATCTACAGACTGCTCAAATTTAAATAAGATTAATTCCTTAATTTATGGAAATCAAAGACTTGTGTTACACAAGTGATACCACAGAATCACTGCAGACATTTTTCAAGTATTTGACTGGCATATTGAAGAAAACCAGAGCAAACAGTGATAAACAAGAAGATTAAGGGGCGTCAGGCAGTTTGTTCCAGAGATACAGGATGTGTATTTAGAGTAATTAAAAGGTACACAGAGGTAACCATTACTGCTGAACCACACTGCTGTCAAAGCCACCAGCACACAATGGTGCTGTACAGGAATTCTTCAAGGCTCGAGAACAGATGCTGAAGAGTTGAGAAAGTCGCCTGAAGGTGAGGCAGGGGGCCTGATGCACTGGCCAACAGGCCAGCTGCACCATGAGTGCCAGAAAGTGACAGGAGACACATCCAGCCCCCGCTGAGGGATGGACAGGCACCAAGGGCACGTGGCAAAGGGAGATGTCCCTGGTCGTGCCGCTGAGGTGCAGTGTTTTGGCCAGGTTGCCTCTGGCAGTGCTGATCAGCTGTGAGTCATTTGAGAGCACCATGAAGTACCACCATGGCTTGGAGACACTGGGACTGCAGCTGCCCTTGGCAAGGCAGTCCCTTGACAGTGTCCCTGGCATAGCCCTGCTCCTGAGCCCAGCCCAAAGGAGCAGGAGAGGCTTTGGTGTCTCTTCCTTAGCCCCAGACCAGCACCAAAGGGACACCAGAAGCAGCACTCATACTCTCAGGCTGGAGAGAGAGGAGCCAGTCTCCTACATGGTACCAGACAAGCCACATGTAGATCACAAGATTTGGCCAAAACAGTGTTGAGTTGTCATGATTTTACCAGATGCTTGCCTGAAAGGAATAGGCACCTCTGTTTGTAAAAGCACAGATGCATGGTCAGACAGAAATACCCAAATTAGACTGGATATTAGGAAAAATTTCTTCAGGAAAAGAATTGTAAAGCATTGGCACAGGCTGCTCAGAGAAGCAGTTGAGCAACCATCCCCACATGTATTTAAAAGATGTGGAGATGTGGCACTTTGGGTCGTGTTTTAGTGGTGGACTTGGCAGTGCTGTTCCAATGGCTGGACTCAGTAAGTATATGCTAAAGGCCTTTTCCAACCAAAATGATTCTGAGGTGCTACGATTCTATAAAAATGCTAAGCAAGTGCAAAGAGTACCACAGACAGAGTACTACAAACCTCTTTCCCACTCTCTCCCCTCCTACCATCTCTTGAAACCTCTATAAAATTCCAAATTAATTGTGGAAGAAAACCCATCCTAAAGCAGTTCACATTTACGGACAGGACACTTGAAAACCAGAAAGTCATTCCTGCACTGTCCTGGAAGGCAGACATGTGATTACAAAACGGGCACTGATTTCACTCTCTGCGCCACGCCTACCTCTGTATAAGCAAACAAGGCTGTGCTGGCCTGCCGAGTGTGTGCATAACCCTGATGCAACACGTAAATGAATCGTCTGTGCCTTTCCCTAACAACCAGCAAATAAGGGAGGGAGAGCCACAGTCACAGACAAAAACTAAGAACAAAGCATAGAGAGAGGCTGGAAGAAGCACATTTCACCTCTAAAAATATGTGGGAATGGGTCCATAAGAAGCCACTGCTGGAACAGGCAGTCTTCCTGGGGAGAAGGGACAAACCATGGCTGTAGTCATTGGCAAACCACTTCCCTGAGCCTGCCCTAAGCACAAAGCGGGAAGGATGTGTCCTCCTGCAGCCTTCAGAAACATGCAGGGCGAGGCGGCAGCTCCATCTTTTCCTGTGCTTGGAAATGACTAACGGTTTATGTGATCGGAGTTGCACAACCCACTGTGTGTGCAGGAGTATGTTTATCTTCTGCTACAAAACTGAGCAACTGCTGGTATCGCTGTTCTTGGAGAGGCCACTGCACAACAATTCTGTCTTTTTTTTCCCTTGAATCTCTCAGCCATTTCAACTTCTAGCAAAATTGTCTGAAGTTGCCCAACTCCAAGGCACATACAACAATGATACATGGCAAAGACATGGACAAAAAAATCCTGTGCATTAAAGTCTGATGCACAACTATTTCTGCTCCAGGAAATTTATTTCTGCAGATGGTAGGAGTTTCCTAGTGCTCTTAGCAACAGCATGAAGTATTTACTATACTTTACTTCCCTTAACTGCAAAAAATAAACAATCCATGTCAACTTTCAAGGATGCACTACCTTCTTGTCATAATGTAAAGTCAACAATGAAGACCAGAAGTTTGAAACATGGGTTTTGCATCCTGGGACATGAGGTGGCAGATGAAAAGCACGAATGGGTAAGAACATGAATAATATTGTCCACCAAGGTGACTCACCAGCACTCCCCAAACGCAGCTGGCACACAGTTGCTTGGCACATACTCAGTTGATATGCACTGATAGAGCATTTTGTTTCCTAAATTAAAGATTTTCCTGTGTTCTCAGTTGCAGAATACTCGACCTGACAATGACACGCGGGCACAAAAGATTACGCTAAACAGGAAAACAAAATAGGCAACAAAATATATATGAAATGTACCAAATAGTAGCATCATTTGCCTGTTCCCCAGGGAGATCCAAACTGTTTTCTGTGCAAAGGCTGTTAAACAGATAATTAGTTATTGGGAAGTTAATTCAGCATGGTTAGAAACATTCCATGCAAGCTGACTAGGTACACAACAATCTGCTGACCAGAAGAGAAACTGCATCCACATAATCAAATACTGGAATAAAGCCTAGTATTTTCAGCAGACAGAGTGAAGGGGTTAAGCAAGGCAAACCATCCCTGCCTTAGGCATAGAAGCTCTGAGGAGCCCCTTGCAAGCCAGATGAGCTCCAGTGAAGCCAGAGAAGCATAGCTTTAGCACTTCTGCATCAAAAACCCACTCAGCAACACAAGGAAACTACATTAACCAGCCATTGCATAGATCTGTATAAAGAAAGGGTCCCTCTTCTGTCTCAGACTCTCTCATCAGAAGGGATACAATAAAAACTGATATTCAATATGATCATTTTAACATTCAAAACTACCACACAACTGAATGAATACAGACAGATCTGCAGCACATCACAGCAGTAACTCTGGCTTTCATTCTTGATGGATACGATTAATTCCCATTTTCCACAGGGCTGTAGACCAGGACACTTCTCTGAACCCCTGCAACTGCATCATCCTGGCTCAGCTGCAAGTCATGCATCAGAAAAGAGATGGAATACACCACCTCAGAAGGCTGAGTGTATAACTTCTGAAAAGACAAGACTTCGGTGGGAACCACCAGTTCTTGGTTTGCAGCTCCCTCCAGGAAACTGGAGGAAGCAATATATCTGTTCTCATATGTGATTATTATAGAACATGTTTGTAAAGCTGCTAACATACACCACCTGTTTGGTAAAGTGTGATATTCTAATAACATCCTCTGAGACAATTGTCTGGTTTATGTGGAGATATTGTATATATTCTGAAACAAATTACATCCATTTTACTGGAAACTTTCAAGTGATTTTTCATACAAACACTAGATTAGAGCTGAACTGATGTCAGTTTTAAACATGAAAAGTAAAAAAAAAACATTTTAAAAGAGGGGAAGAATTTGCATTTAAAGAAACAGATAATGCTGAAAAATTATACAATAATAAATTATATTTTGGGTCAAACTGAAGTATTATTTTTGATCCAAAATGCAATGCTTCCTTTAATTTTGAAGTTATTTAATCCTTAGAAACACGTTTTCTTTAAGGAAAAAAAATACAGTAAAAAGCTCAAATATTTTGAAAGGAAAGAGGACAGATCTAATTTTGAAAATGCTGAAATAAGACACTGCAGCATCTGGGGAAATCATCTTTCTTTTTCAGTCAAAATTACTGGCAGTAATCATCCTTGAAAATGCACATATTTCTGATCTCTATCTAACTCTTGCTTCTCAGCAAATTCATGACTTGTCAAAAAAGACGTCCAAGCTTTATTCATAAAGACGGAGGTAATTATCACTTTCTCAGCCTATATAGGAGTGAATGTGTTGCTAATCAAGCCAGTAAGAATTAAAGGAGGTACAAAGCAGTTTGCACAACTCACAATTATTCTGGTGAAATGTAAATTATATTAGAGCATCACTTTCAGTAGTATCAATATAATCCCTCCCCAAAACTAAATGGAAGAAGAAATCACATACGACATGAGAACTGCCAAAGAGAAAATGCAACAAAACATCTTTCTTCACCAACAGACAAAAGGGCCACATCCTGCAATCCTATTTCAAATCTGACAGCACAATATCCTAACTGATACTAATACAGATGACCTGGCAGGGTGAGTGCTGGTTTATTTTTGTCATTTTATGTCTCTTTTCAAGCAATCTGACCTCATCCATTTAAATGTCATAGCTGGCTAAGTTGGTATTTTCCCATGTCTGTAGTTATACCCAGATGACTAATTTAAAATGACTGCTACTAATATGTGCACCGGAGGCATTGCTTTCCATAAATGTCAAGTATCAGTGACGCCCAATAAAACAAGCTACAAGCACTTAATGCTGTGTAAGATAGGTTGATTAATACTCTCAGAGAGTATTTTATACGCAACAAAGAATTTGTCACCTTTAAAAGGTGCAAAAGTACTACTGTTACTTAGAAAACATAATTTCACTTCTGTCAATTCATGATTGCTAAAACTGAAAGCTGATTTTTCAAGATAAAGTACATTCTATTTGGTAAATACATTTAAAAAGCACATCTATAGCCTTTTCTTTTCACTGAGTTTGACCTTATTGAAGTATTTTGGCATTCTTATTAGGCATTAGTCCTGTTTGGAAATGTATACATAGTAGATGGTTCTGCATTAATAATGGAAAGCCAAGTAACACACGCTAGATTCTGAGACTCCCATGTTGACCCGGGGAAAAAGAATCCCACTGCTGTTCAAATAATACTGAGATTGCTCTAAAGGTCTTTGCCTTTGTTCCATCCATTTGTGGATACTAAGAGGTCAAAGAAATAATTCTGCACCAAGGAATGCATGCATTCTACTGGGGTATATGACTTAGTACTACTTTTATTTTCTGATACCGGACATTTGGGTTTGTCCTCTCTTGATATTATTGTATATCAATAAAATATATCACAGTCAAAATTATAACTGTCTAATCATAACTAATCTGTCCAACACTTAAAAGAAATTAGAGAACAATGAAGTACAAAATGCTTCAAGAAAACTAAGTTCCCTTTTCCACTGAAATACCTCACAAACTACCAGAGCCATAAAACTACACAGATAATATTTCCAAATAAACTAGTTGAGTAGCTTAATAATTCAGCACTGTACTTAAACATACCAAGTCAATGAGATTTAAGCAAGCCTATAAAGTTCAGTTGTGTGCACTTAAATGCTGAGTTGGAGCGGGTTGGAACGGGTTGTCTCAATCTAGCATGTAAATATTAACTGTAATATGTTACAGTGAAAATCTTGCAAAAACTTCCTAAAGAAATACTGCTATGCTTCTTTATGCAAATATATATAGTCAGGAATGCCTTGCAGGGACTCAGCAAGGATACAATTTCCATCATACCCTATCCCAGACAGCTGAATGTTGGCAGATAAATTTCCACACAACATTTAAGATGAAGAAAAACAACAACAAACTTCCAACTTTTGAGAGATGCAGTTTCCATCTGCCACATTCTATAAAGACAAATGCCAGGGAAAACCACATCTGTTTTTATTGTACCACAGAATATGAAATATCAGCAATGAGATTCAAGACAGCTTGAAGGATAGATTCAGTGTTGATGCTGTATACCTACATGGAGACTTCATAATGGCTTTTAGGTCTCCAAATTCCCATAATGTAACCCTTAAAAATCCTTGCTCTGTGCCACCAGCCTCTGAAGGCATGCATCTCTCCAAAGAGAGAGCAAACTACAATTTCCATGTAAAGGGAGGTGCCATAATACCTCAAAAAGCAGATTCTGTGTCTTGTTTTTTACAGGATGAAGCAGCTGGAAGCATTTGATTGTAACTCAGAAATTTCAGGCATCCCTCTGCCTGAATAAGTCTATCATATCCTTAACTTTATTCTGAGTTTTTTGTGGGGTTTTTTTGGTTGTGGGTTTTTTTTGTTGTTTTGGGTTTTTTGTTTTTGTTTTTGCTTAGTTTTTTGTTTGTTTGGTAGGTTTTTTTTTTCCTGGAAACTTAATCAAATCAGACTTTAAAGGATTTTAAGAAAACCATTTGTCATTGGATAAACTGCCTAATAAAGGAAATGTGACCCACTGTTCAGGTGGCCTTTCAGAAGCTTACAAATTTGGTTTTACCTAAAATCTCTTTCATGTGGAATAGTAAATATTCTCAGAAGAGAAAGTCAAAAAGACCTTTCCCCAGGAAGGCCAAGTTACTGTATGATGCAAGGGCACAATTTCTCTTCTGCTTTCTCTCATCTTCGTCCAAAACTCTGTCAGTACACATTATCACAACCATTGCAGTGGTGTGACTCAGGGACTTCTTCTGTCATGTGCAGGTGGAAGGTATAGGTTTGAATTCTTCAGTATTAAAGAGTGGAACCTAAGTCCCCACATACTGACAAAATGGGCACCCAGATTTTTAAAGAAAAGAGCGGCTTCTTCCATTCATTGTCTCTCTTGAGTTTGTGAAGAAAGGGTACATATGGGCATGCACCTTGAGAAGAGAAATGCACAGGCTGGGGAGCTGGAGTGGAAAACTCAATCTTTCTGTGGCCTCAAGAGAACCCCCAGCTCATCACACTCTCAGAATTACCTGTTGGCTAATTCAAGCCAAATGCAAGGGGTGTGCCAGCAACACACGAGCTCTTACTGACCTCTTTGTCCAGCTGAGCTTTCACCTTCTGATGGCAAATTCTCCTGTGCATTGAGTAGGGAACATGGGCATCTAACAGGAGGTCTGTGAGTTCAGGGTCTACCATACTGGAGATGCACCTCCTTTCTCAGCATCAAGATGATTCTCACCAGAATTCTGACCAAATGAAGTGGGAAAGACAGCAAAATGCTCCTCACTCCTCATTTTAATGTGATTTTTTCCAACCAGTTGTACTATTCCTATTAAGACGCAAGCTGCAGTAGTATTTTCACTGGGGTGCAATTTTTCAAATACTTATGCAGATGCTTGGAGAATCAAACCCTACAAGACTAATTAATGTGCAAAAAATTCAGATAAAATTATTCATATATAAATAACTTTTGAAAGAATTAACACATGCAAACATACTGGATGGCTCATGCTAATACACAGAAGATAATTAAAACACAGACTTATGAAGTAAAACTAATTAAGAACCAGCTATAAAACAGAATGTGATCTTGTTTGAAATCTTTCATCTCCATCTTTGAAAATTTTCCTCATCCCAGGGAATTTAGCTTCTTACTAAGGCTGGGAATAATTTAACCTCCAATTAGAGCTTTACCTGAATGCCTTATATGCGCTCCTCTATCTGTGGCACAGTAAAAATCCCTGTACTAAATCTGCTACCACATAAAATGCCAGAATTTTGTACTTTATAGTTTAATAACTTCCTTGAAAATGACTCCAATACTTAATCTGTGCCCAAGCACTACTCCTGCATGTACAGACACAATAAGTATTTGCAATTTTTTTAAGTCCTTGCAAATTTGTGTGTCATGGAAATATAAAAGGTCTTCTAATGTTAACACCACCTATGTTAAGCTCCAGCCTGGAAGAAAGACTTTGCGACTTAGTACTTCACCTACTGTAGTGTTCATTCAGAAGCTAAAGCTGAGTAGGGCATAAAATGAGTTTTTCAAGGTTCCTTCATGGCTCTTGGGACTCATTCTGCCTTTAACAACTTTTAAAACCCTCCTGATGCTCAGAAACACACAACAGTTTCTTTCATGGAAACCCATATCAAACTGCACTTATATCCAGCCTAATATTTCTCCTTTACCCTTGGTGCCTACACCAAGCAATTGTGGGAGGCCATGAAAAACTCTCAAAGACATGTGGTGACTTGCCAGTCATCTTTCAGCCAAAATTCTATGATTCTCTCTCCACTTCCCTACCTGTTTTTAAGGTAACAAAAGAAAGGTCACTCTAACCTCCAAATAAAATACACAAGCATCCATTAATATGACATGTTTCCCATCTTTCAGATTTTATACTAATACTGATTGATGTTTCCCACTGTGTATAATTCCTTGTGGAATCCTACTTTTCAACACTGAAAAACAGAATAATTTCAGTGAAAAACTGGTGATTAATCACGATCAACTGTCACAAATAATTTAAATTTAATTCTATGAAAAGCTTTTCTATACAATCCAAGTAAAGATATACATTTTAATGTGCAGGTGAAGAAAGCAATAGCAAACTTAATGTACTTTTTTTTTTCCACCAAGAAGTAGATTCTCCAGCTTTAGAATATTAAACTATTGCTTCTTTCTACAAAGTTATTTACAACTCTACATGAAATACAGATATTTTTGGCACTATTTTCAAATGCTTTCATTTATTGGCATTTCTTTTATATGAGTCCTATCAGTTTACAGGACATCATTTAAGTGTTTCATTGAGGGGACGCATATTTAGGAAGAACTCATCATATCTGTTTTCCCTCAGTACAGAACGCATCAGACCTTATAAAAAAGCTGAGCTTCCTTCAAAACTGGGGGGGGGGGGGGGGTTTTNGAATGCACAAACAGAGAGAAGCCATTGTAGCACTACAACAATGTGACTGGTGCAAAAGGCAGAGAACTGCAGTATAACTTTGTCTATTCAGCTGCTACAGCTGCCTATACTTACAGTAATGGTAAAAATAACTGAAGTGGTGTAATTTAATGCAGGATATCTTTCCTATCATCCTAATTTCCAGTTCTATCCCTTTTCATATCCATCCTTAACAAGATTATTAAGGTAATTCATTAGTTGTCATCACTATACTTTCAACTCTTGGCTTAAGCACACTATATAATTCACAATACTAATATGTGGTAGGAACCATGCACTGATCAGAGAGGTAGAACCAGCAAATAAATGAAATCCACAGTTTAAAGTTTTAGGGTGACACAAGGAACGCTGCATATATCCTCCAGGAAATTAAAGCTACTATCAATTACTTGATTGCGTAATTGAGCTGTCCACTTTTACCACAATTGGAACAAAAGCCCTGAAAATCCATACCAGTACATAATGATGCATTTAGGAAACTAACATTGCATTAGTAGTTTGAAATGTTGCACATTTGGAAATAGTTGAATGACTTCTGGTCTACCCTCTGCCTCAGAAAAGATGTAACTGGATATATCATTCTCCTGATTGATACATGCCTCCATAGATAGAACTTTGAAATTTCTATAAATAACATGAATTATTCAACATATGTGTGAAAAATGACATTATTTTACACTGGGTGACATGTGGATATTAAATGGCTATTTCCAACTGTATCAAGACTTTAATTTCTGAAACATTTAATTTATCTTTTACAAATACCTAGTGCAAAACAACAAAGATATCTAGTGACAAGATGCAACTTGAAGGAGATCAAAACCAAATTCAATGGCAAAGAAGTATTTCAATAGAGACATGTTTCCCAGTAGTTAAACCAAAACCTCGCAATCTGGAGATACTGATGTCTTCTCAGCTAACATCTGTCACTTGGAGTCCCTCTCCTTACAGCTGTTTCTGGAAAGCCCATTTGCCTTTTTTACACCTGAATGTCAGAACCCAGAGTCAAGGTCAGGAATTACATATCTTTCTTTGGTTCCCAAGATTTTAAGCAGGAAGTGTAGCCAGGCAACAGGAGGCTCTGCTTATCCCCTTCAGATTCATCCTCACAGAGTTTGTTTCCTGTGGTGGCCTAAATCCAGACAGCCCCATGGGCAGTGGAGGAGAATTAAAGCACAGAAACTTCACACTCAAGTCCTGAAGTAAAATCATAGCATCCTGGCTCATAAGCAAAGTACCACGAACCAGGATAACATTTCCAACCTTACCTTTACAAGGCTCTAAGGAAAAAAAAACAAACAAGCAACAAAAACCAAAAATGAAAGGACAAGCATCAAATGTTTTTTGCCACATCATGGGATTTTATCGCCATCTTTGTCTAATATCCCTAGACAGAGGATAAAAAGAGACTGGAAACTCACTGAGAGCCCATGGGAACTACTGAGTTTAAAGAGGGGACTTGGTTGGACCACAGCTGTTAATGATGCTTTCCTTGTATTTTATTCAAGACACATGGCTTCACAGTTTGTGTATGCAAATAGGAGCCACTCCTGCTCCTGAAGTCAGGGCTGCTTTGAGAAAGGAGAAAACAACTACAGGAAAGACATGCAAATGCAGTGTACACAGAACCTATTACCATTTAACTTCTTTTTGTTTAACCACTTCTTCTTTAATGTATAACCACAATTGCCTTAAGGCACCAATACCAATCACTTTTACACTATAAAAATAGTATCTGATAATTTATTTTCTGCACAGCAAACTAGGAGACAAAATTCTAGCATCTTATAAAAAATCAAAGAAAATCCTATTTAACATTAATTATTGTCATCACGTTACTGTAGGGTTTGCCAAATCCGTTAAAGGACACATTTTACCCTGAAGAGGCTTCCTCAAGTAACAAGGGAATAGACAGTTAAAACTAACCAAAACAAATCAAATAAAAAATTCTTACGAAACTGAATAGAGGTGATCTCAGACACAGACAGGAAACAGGCAAACACAAATGTTTAGTGCTATGAGCTTATAAAATCCCAGCACTTCTCTGCCAAATTACTGATGTGGAAAATAGTGCAGCAGCGAGAGATATTCAGCAAGCGTGATACCACATGACCATGAGGAATTAAAAGAATTTTCAGATAAAACAGAATATTCTTGACCATCCTTGGAATGAAATACTGTCACCATCCTCTTAATTGTTCCTCACTCAAAATGAAGAATTATAATTATGTACATTCACAAAAGTCTAACCTCCACAATTTTCTCACCATTCATTTTGCTTATAAATACAAATACCAGTTAAAAAAAAGACAAAACAAAAAATTGTATTACAGAATACAACAGTGATTAAAACTATTTTTTAAGGAATCTGCAAAATTAAGTTTGAAAAGAATATGTAGTCAACTCAATACCGCATCAAAAGCATGGCTCTCAATCTGACCAAAAAGTGAAGTTACCAATTTTTTATAATCTGAGAGTTTCAGGTATTACTTCACCCAAAATCTTCATGACAATGGAAGGATAACTATGTACAACTTCAATGCACAAAGCAATGACTACCAATTCTCAATGGCAGCCCAAACTACTGCCTTGTGAAAACATTAGCAATCCAAAACACAGCTACCTAGAAGTGCTGCAAGATGTCCTGAATAAAACTATATGATATGGTATAACTGCTAAAGTTTGAATACTGACAGTTTTAAGAGTTCAGTCAGAAAGGCACTTGATTTGTAGAGAGTGAAAAATATATTTATATATCTATATAAATACATAGATATAAAAATATTATCCCAGCTAGGTAGCAGCAGTGTGACCCACCTGCATTTTGTCTGAAAGCATCTTCCACTCCTGAGAATACTGTACTACAGTGGTGTTAAGATGGTTGCTTGAGAAATGGTTGAAACAAGCCATCATTTGCTAGAATATAAACCCAGAAATTAAATTACAGCCAACATTTCTCAAACTGCTAATGTTTTAAATAATTTTCTAAAATAGCCATACATCTGCCATACTGACAGATACCTTTCACATCAGTAAAACAGAGTTTTGAAGCATTTATAAGCCATCGCTATAAAACAACTTTTTGACTCTTGATCAATGCACCTATGCAGTATTAACTTGTTAAAATATACATTATAAATTTATTATGCCTTAATAAATTACAGCCAGATATAGCTGTGACCTTTAGCAACATGAAATGCTGGACAACAGAGACATTTAAAGATGAAGGACTTTTAATCCTTAGGGAAAGGACTTTAGGATAAGGTTTTTAGGGGTCCAAGGATCACTCAAAGAATGAAGACTACTGAAGCCTATACAAAAGCTGGTGCATTTCTCCAGCTAAGTCTGTGTGATGAGCCCTCATGTCTACATGGTACTGTTCCTGCAGCATTATAGCTGGAAATAATCTAGGGATCATCCGAAAAATCCGCCAATTACCACCTCTCAAAACATCAAGCTGTGGTTTCTTACCTATTCTGAGTGTGACAGATTTGACAGAGTTGCAGAAATGCTCTCCTAGCATTAACTATCACATAGCTGCTCAACCCCTGGTCTATCTCCATTGCATATAATGATCTGGCTCTCCAGTCAACTCATAAATGGAATTCAGCTCCATTTCAGGTGAGAATCACTGACTCAAAATCCCTTCCAAATCTCACCTGGCCCCTCTGTCCTCTGGAAAGGCCACTGCCCTTTCTCTTGTTTCAGTCAATCTAGACCAAGACTTCCATCAGTGGAAGTGGTGGGTGTTGGTCTCTTCTCCCAAGTAACAAGTGATAGGAAAGAGGAAATGGGCTCAAGTTGTGCCAGGGGAAGCTTAGCTTGGATATTACGAAACATTTTTTCCTAGAAAAGGTTGTCAAGCACTGGAACAGGCTGCCTAGGGAAATGGTGGAGTCACCACCCCTGGAGCTATTTAAAAGCTTAGTAGATTTGGCACTTGGGGACATGGTTTAGTGGTGGACTTGGCAGCACTGGGTTAATGGTTGGACTTGATGATCTGAGAGGTCCTTTCCCACCTAAACTATTCCATGAGCCTACCAGACAATCTTCCAGAAACTCTCTCAGACACATCTGGTCCATGGTTTTCCTTACACTTCTGGACCCGTAACTTTCAGTGACCTCCTCAGACACATATGTCATGAAAACATTCTTGCTTAAACTTCTAGCATTTGCCTTCTAAAATCAAACCAGCTCCTTTGACATAGTTTTTCTTCTGCTGATGAAGGACATCAATTATGTTTATTTCTTGTGGTTTTATGTCATGCTTGAGCATTTCCTGAAGAGGACCATACACAGATACTGAACTGACATCCTTAGCTACTTTTTTACAATGCTGCAAGTGCTGTTTCATCACTGCAATTTCCAGTCAGTTTTGGTGACTCTACAGTTTAAAGAAGTTTGGGGTTTTTTACTGTCTCTTCACCAAGATTATCTCTTCCAACAAATAATACATTCTTACAACAAATACTTCATTTTCACAAATGTGTGAGAATATACTTACTTCTCACAAATGTCTCATGGCTTGGCCTGTCACTCCATCCCAAACCTCCCACCAAGACTATCAGTGATTATTTGCACTGGCATTTTCTTGGTCATGCTGACCCAGAAAAGTTTGGGCTTCCTTTTAGATAAGAGCTTTCATCCTACCAGGCTTTGCTTTCATCCATCTATCTCAGAAGCCATATCATCCCAAGTTTCCACACCCAGCACATGTTCTGAGCTTTGAGTGGGGCAGCACTCCTCAGCTTTTGCTCTCCTCAGAGCTACTTGTAAGCTTCACTAGCCAGGGTCAGCACTGGGTTGGAAAAGCAAGGCCAAATGAACTTTTTATGACCAGAGGTCTATTCAACCTCTTCTTTAACATGACACCTTTGGCAAGGAATGCTATGGCCATAAAAATGTTCAGAGACATTTAAGAGGCAGCTGAATTTGAAAACCAAATGCAGGAAAAGAACTGACCATACAAGCACTGATTTACTTACGACTTTAGTGTCATATTCACATGAATTACTGTTTTTTCTTGAAAAGCAATGTTTAAATCATTGAGATTTTTAGTACAGTAAGATACTATTCCATGGGCAACAGATAAAAAGGTTTCTGATTCCATCTACGGGTACCTTGCTAAAAATATCCCAGGGCAGAAATTAAAAGCCTGAAATAAACCCAGGATTCCCCACCATGAAAAGAAAGAGCACCTGCAGTCAGTAGATACATCTGTCTAAGCCATCAAAGCAATCTGTCTATCAGAGATGACTAATGCATTTGGGCATGCTCCTATTTACATAAAACCATCACAAGGAGGATAAGCACCACAGCACTGATACCACCTACTTTGGCAGACTGAGGAAAGTGGGGACGCTCCACAGGCTTCCCAAGAGTCCTGCTCTATCTGTGCAGAGAGCTTATTCCCAAGGCAGTGATTCCCATCCAATTACATTGTGCTTTATCACTTGCTCCCAAAAGAGTGGTACGGGTTAGCCAGCAGCACCACCACCAGCACAGTCATGCTGCTCATCAAATACAATGCATCTGTAGTTATCTCATGTATAATACAACAATTTATATATATAAAATATACATATAAGTACATATATATGTATCTAAAGCTTCACAATCAGATCCTGGCCAGCTTCTCCTTACTAAAAGGATATTTTTCTTCTTACATCTGACACCTGGGGCTAGAGCACATTATACATTCAGATTTTCAGCATTTGCACTTACAATTTTGGTTCTCCAAACTTTATTGAACAGCTACACAGAATGCTTTCAAAATCAAATCTGAACCAGTAAGATTAGAAACAGAGAAATAGATTTGGATGTGCTCATTGGCACAGACACCACAAAAGGAGAAGCTAAAGAGACGGAGGCCAAGAACAAAACCTGAATGCAATTCATGATTCAAGGAGGTGGTATTAGATGAGCAAATGCTTCAGCAATATGCTGAATCCATTAGCGACTTCAAATCAGACAGACAGTCCCCATGGATTCATGTCACAAAACCTACATTTACAGGAAGACTATTCCCCTTTGCAGGAATGGCTTACCAAGAATAAAAACCCTTGTAATGAAAACCAGCAAAGAGAATAAATTACCATACATTCTTTGTATTTCAGCTGCTTGGATAATAACATATGAGCTTCACGCTCTCTGCATGAGAACATTCCTGGATATCCCAATGACATCCTGATGGTAAACAAGGATGTAGAAGCTTTCATCCAAGCACATTCTCTCTGTTCCACTTACACAGTCCATGTTTGCTGTTCTTCCTATTTAAGACAAAGTTGATCTTGAAATAGGAGGTCTGATTTTGTTCATCTTAACTCTTAATTGAAATTTTAAAAACTTTAACAGTGCAGACATGCTTCACCCTCCACACCTGCAGGGAAATATGAGATCCATGTCATAAAGTATGTAGCAGGTATGTCTTCCAGAAAGTTCACTTAAGGAAGAAGGATTAGCTAACATTTTTCAAGCATTATGACTTTATGGAGTAAACAGAATTTTATTCATCTTTTGTTACATGCTGTAAAGTTACTATGTTTTACCTTTTTTATATTTCTCACCCAAAGTGGAAGAACAGTGGTTATCTCTTAGCTCTCATAACTTCAGCTCTCAAAGAACTATGAATTTGGGACTGACTATTCAAATGTCCTGCAACATTCTTTCTCATATTATTTTTTACACTCTGGATTAATCTATTAAAAACACATCTTTATAGTTACATCAAATGTCAATCTTTTTGCTTGCAGATATACCACAACAGTAATGCGACTGCTTGCAGTGAACATGACTGTTGTAGATTTTTCTCGCTCTTCTAACAAAACTAAAATTTAGAATGATTCCTTCCTACATTGTTCAAATCTTTTATTACAGTTATTTGGGATTTGAACTGTTAGCTATAACCTCTGGCTTCAGCAGCTCTATGTGTATGTTGACATATGTGTGTATATAAACACCTGTATATTTACACAAACACATATATGCTCCATTTTTTATGATTTTTCAGATGTTTTACTATTTTCCATAACAGTGAAAGTTAAATACAGAACAGAAGTTTGCTTATCTTGATTTCATTTGCAGACCCCTTGAAAATAGTGCATGGACTGTGAATAGTCCATGGGCGCCTCATTGAATTTTTCTGCTGTCACTGCCCATTATGCTGCCCATTAAGTTTTGTCAGAATTATATACAGATTTTTTAATCTGAGTTTGTAAATTGTTCATGATGACTTTGCAAGAGTCACTTGGTGTGTTATCTTCAGCTTTGTAATCAACACTTACCAATCCTGAAGTTTGTTTCTGAACAGTAATTGCTTACTCTATCCTTCAGCTACTTACTACAATTTCTGACATCTTCAAGTATTCCTCTGCCTCCATCTGTAAAGGCACAGGCTTCAGATATCACTGTATTTGATGTCTCAGAGTTAAGCAGTGCAGATATACAACACATTAGATAGAGCAAAACTGGAAACACAATGATTTTAGTTTAAATTACTGTTTTTCCTCTTTCTTCACATTTAAACAAAATGAATCACAAATGTTAACTGAGTTAAACCAATAAAATTAAATCACATTCTGATTCTCAAATTTGGGCTTGTAGTGAAATCTCAACAAAAGATCTGAAAATGTAATTTTTGAACAGCTTAAGAAAACAAGTAGAAAACCAGATCAATACAAATCAATACAAAATTCTTTCAGCTAAAGCTAACCCTAAATCACTCAAATGTCTGAAAACACAATGTTTCAAACAGATTACTAAGCTCCATCTCTTCTGGTAACTGGTATGACAAAGATGTCACTGTGGGACAGACTGGGGAACTTATGAGGAACCACCATAAAAACAAGCCAGTTGCTCTTTCCAACATCATCCTTCTGCCTTTTTATGGTAACATGGATAGTAGAATTTGCTGTGAAAAGATCACAGGAAATGTCACTTACTTCATTACTATATGACTAATTATGATTAAATAGATGGTGGAGGAGCTCATTACAGTAATTTTTTGGCTCCTGCATAATTCCTGAGCAATACTTGAAGGAGAAAAACTTATCACTCTGTGAATGAGCATCCAGGCGGGTGCACAATGGTGCTGAATGCTACCTTCAGTGGGACACCATGCTGGAAATGTCAGTTTGGGTCCTAATTTCTTCTAAGTTAGCTGTGCATACTACTTCATCAGTATCAAGACCATATTGCTGAAAATTCTCTACTGAAGATGCCATCAAAGTAACTTCAAAGTTTCCTTGGTATCTCACAGATGTATTTAAGACACCTATTTTAATATGCTACCCAAGGCATTACTTTAACCCCTCACAAACTGAACAATTGCCTCAGCATGTTGGCCTGGAGTTCTCAAAATGCATTGCATGTACAGACACAACATGTAAACCCCTTCAAAATGGAATGCAGTCCACGTGGCCAATGCCCATTCAAGAAGGTCCAACCTTCCCTACTATCCAATGGCAGAAATCAGGTTTCGAAGTCTTTTCACTATTCCGTTGGAAACCATGAAAAAGAAATAGCCTGGATTCAGTACTACCTTTGAGATCTCCTCTACCCAGCTACCTATTTGCAAAAGTAAAGGCACTTTTTTGACAGTTAGGTAAGGAAAAAATACACCACCAAAACACACAGTACACCGTAGCAGCACAGCAGGTCTGACATATGTGTTGAAAGTCAAACTGACTTGTCTAGAATTGTTAACAAATATTTCAGTTACGGCTACACTGAGATCTGAAATCCTGGAGACAGCTGAAAAGCTCAGTACTGGGCATACCACATCCCAGCCCAACCACTCCAAGTTCTCAGTTTGGGTAAATTGTGAGGGTGTGAATCCCATGAAAAATAAGGGGAGAGTTTATACTCACATTTCTGCAGGGAGTAAGTGATGAAGATTTTCTGTTACACTGGACAAAGGAAACGTCCACACTGTGCTACTGCCACAGATGCAAGAAAAGAGAAGTCAGCCTTACTCCCTGGGGTTACAGCTCCTACCTCAGTGCAGCTGTCAGCCAACACTGAGCAGCTGCTCTTCAATATTACACAGCATATGTGCATAGGAAGTGGCCCTCAGACAGGCATCTGCAGGAACTGCTGCTGCTGCAGGTTTGGTGGCCTGGCCTGAACCATCCTGACAAGATCCACAACAGCAGCATTGAAGAGGAAACTGTATTTTTCTACAAAGGGAGCTCAAGTGCTTCCTAAGGCACAACCTACCTTCCACTTGCACATCAGGATGGGCTCCCGCTGCCTTGGAAGCTGTGGAACATCGAGTAAAAGTGGCCTTTGAGCACATTTATCACTGCATTACACAGCTCCAGAGTGAAAACAAAGACAAGATGCAACTAGACAATCTTCTGGACTGCTGAACTTCCCAAGGAACTCCCCCACTAACACTGCACGTTCCTGCCTTTTTTTTTTTAGTAGTGAAACAAAACCTAAACCAGAATCCCCATTTTCTCTGGTCCTTCTCATTATTTGAGGAAACAGCTATTAAATAAAAAGTTTTTATGTCTGCTTCTTTTTGAAGAATGTAATTTCTTTTTACTTTTAAGCTTTGTGGAGTTTTTTTGGGTTTTTTTGGGATTTTTTGTGGTTTTGTGTTTTTGTGGTTTGTTTGTCTGTTTGGTTTGGTTTTGTTTATTGTTCAGTAAAAAAGAACTGTTCATATTATATATTAGCTCAGGCTGTCAGGTTTTATCTCAATTCCTAAGTCCTTTTAGCTCAATGAAACAATATCTGCAGTAAGTTTATGCTCAGGTTCAGCAAAATGGATTCTCGACCCACAAGTGCTATAACAATATCATATTATCTTAGGGTCTACAGAAATTTATAGACATAAGCATGCCAGTAAAGGAAAAAAACCATATAAACCCTATCACTGGAAAGCTTAAAATACTCAAAGGTCCCCTCCCTTTGGACTGCTGGGGAGAAGAAAATGATATATTAACTTAAGCCTTCTAACATGGTAGGAAATTTCATCTTTGTTATTCATCACTGGCTTATGATACAGCTGAGAACAACACGCCCACAGTATCTTTGCAAACCTGCACTGGTCTCAAAGAAGTCACAACACATGCTGGATGCCCAGAAAAACAAAATTAAACAAAACAAAAAACCAACTAAAACTAAATGCCAGAAACAATTTCTTTTGCCAGACAGAGCTGTCAAATTCTAGTTCACTAAAAGTATAAATGTTTCCTTAAGAGCAGTGTGGATTTAAACTGTGCTTTATTGGTGACATTTACCAATGCACTGTGGCAATGCAGTTACTCGAATAGCTAGTATTTCCTTGCTTAACATCTTTCTCTATTCACTGTTGAGAAACTAAGACAGAATAAGCATGTTAGATGTGACACTATTTCCAGTAACACACTTTCCCCCACAAAACTACATCTAGTGTTTGTCTTTTTGTAATCAGTCCAATTTTGAGCAATTTTTCTGCCCCAATACACTTTCAGGGAAGTCTCCTTTTCTAATAACAATGTAATTCCCAACAGCATTAATAAAATCTGCACATGAGCAGTTCAAGGGACAACACAGAGAGCTTGCAGTGGAGACTTATATAATACTTTTCTTTTTTCTGTAATAACAACATTCTGGGCTGAAGCTTTCTTTTAACTTTTGCCCAGAGTCTTAAAAGGTTCCTAAATATTACAGGAGTGGTGCTTTAAAGCAAATACTCAAAAGAGGAACGGAGGCATAAAGGAGGAGCATCTTTAGAAATTCATACACTTACAAGATGCCAACAGGACTTGGCCTGCAGTTTCTGACATACCAGAAACTGTGTGGCCAGCAGGACTAGGGCAGGGATCATTCCCCTGTACTCAGCACTGGTGAGGCCACACCTTGAATCCTGTGTTCAGTTCTGAGCCCCTCACTACAGCACAGACCCTGAGGTGCTGGAGTGTGTCCAGAGAAGGGCAACGGAGAGCGAGTCTAGTGAGGAGAGTCTGAGGGAGCTGGGGGTGTTAAGCCTGGAGAAAAAGGCTCAGGCCTCATCACTCTCTCCAATTACCTCAAAGTACACAGGTAGGGGTTGGTCTCTTCTCCCAGGTAAAAAGTGGGATGGGAGGAAATGGCCACAGGTTGTGCTGGGAGAGGCTTAGATTGGATATTACAAAAAATTCCTTCATGGAAAAGGTTGTCAAGCACTAGAACAGGCTGCCCAGGGAAATGGTATTTAAAAGATGTGTAGATGTGGCATTTAGGGACATGTTTTAATGGTGGACTTGGCAGTGCTGGGTTAATGGCTGGACTCAATGATCTTAGGGGTCTTTTTCAATCTAAATTATCCCAAACAATTCTGAGAATGACATGGCGTTTGTGGTAACACTGTGGTAAAACAGTCTTGATGCAGAAGGTTCCATTAATTTATGTTATTAATAAGTTTAAAAAAATTTAATATAAAATGCTTTTCCCTTGAGGAAAAAAGGAACATGTTATGAACCACTTTCTTTTCACTTACAACTTGCTACAACTGCACCCTTTGGGATATTCTCCAATCAGGGCAGTCCTCCCTGTGTGCCCTGCTGAGCAGCCATCTCCCCAGGCCAGCAGAACTCCTGCAGGGAATACAGATAGGGCAGAAGAAATGAGATTACCCTTTGTTGATTTACTGACAGCTGCTTGGAGAGGTGCTGTAACCTATGCTGACAGAGACAGACTCGCCTGCTCTGGGGCCATGCCTAGAGCAGGACCTTTCCATGGCAGAAGCACATCAGCAGCACCACAATATGAAATGCAGATGGGGCACTACTAAGCAGAGTCATGCTGGGAGACAGATTAAGCTGCAGAAATCTGCCTCAAAGGCAGGTACGCTCTCACCCCTACTGCACAGTGTTTCTCAGATTTAGCAGATCCCCAGACTAAGATTACATAAAGCTCACGAGAGAGTGAGTCCATTCTTCACACGAGGAACCAGAGCCCATTTCCACCTGGACCTTCAGCTTGCAATATATTCCTAAAACATCTAGGCAGGTACAATTGTAGACTTGAACTTTATATGGGATAAATAGTTTTCATAAAATGACATTTTTTAACTCCTGCTGCTTTACTCTCAGCAGCTCGGGTTCCTGTTTTTTCTCACATTGCATGTGCAAGAGGAGGTGCTCTGCAGCACATGCCACGTCTGCTTCACCTCCAGCTTTTCTCATATCCCCCTCATTCTCTTTTCCCCACTGTCCTCTTTCCCATTTGCTGTGCTGAGCTCCCTGCAGTGCTGCATCTCCCACTACTCATTCCCCCAGCTGCAGATCAGCTGTCCTTCACCCGCTTCTGCAGCACCGCAGAGATGGGGGCCATGGGCACCTCCAGCTGCCTGCAAAGCAAAGCGTGTGCCACCTCCTCCCTCCTACCCCATGGCAGCCTTCTCCTCCCCCTGCTTCCTCAGGCTTCACCTCCATTCACAGAGTTCAGTGGAATTAAGACACTTCAAAGCGGTCAAAACTCCCATGGGCACCAGACAGGCAAAGAGAGAGAGAGCAAATTTGGTTACAAAGGAAAATCCAGTGCTCTTACGTGAAGGCAAGGACGGCCCTAGGATTTTGCAGCCTGGCAAAACTTCCTGTGTCTGTCCCACTATACCTGATACAAGCTCCTAGCTAGTGCTTGGCTCCAGCCTTCCTCACACCTTCTGTGCCACTCTGGGACGCTCACACAGACTGGGCTCCTGGGCTATTTTTGAATATCCATCTTCTACAACTAGAAGCAGCAATGACACCAAGGACAAACGCATGAAACATTTGCAATGCACTTCTATCCTGCAGCAATGCTGATACTTGGAAGGATGTTTGTGCAACACCCTACCCATGAGCAAGTCTGGGGTTTCATTACTTACAGCTCAACTATCTTGCCTGCACTCGTATTAAAACTGGCACCACTTACCTCTAGAACTGTTTGGGTTTTTTTTTTTTTAAATAACTTCACCTTTAATATTCAGAAAGCCTACAAACCGACACATGGTAACCTTCTTTTATTTCTCAGAATACTCTTCAGAGGAGAGAAACATAACAATTCCCATCAGACCACTAGGGACAAGGCACAAAGCCCCAATTACCTGCTGAACTCTTGTGAAAGAAGTTCAGTAGGAACCAGCCAACAATTTCTAGAACCCATCCTGCAAATCTACACATTAGAAAAAACATTTCCCATGTTTTCCACGTGTATCTGATATCAGAGCTACAACATCAGATACCAGCTAGTAATATCTGATAGATAAAAGATAGCTAATGGCCACTTATCATCTCTTTATACGACTGCAGCTTTCTCTTCACACCTTACAGGTGCCTGCATGCAATTTTATCTGTCTATCTAAGCCAAAAAATTTCTCTGTAAAACTCCAGTCATACACACACCCTCAGACTATAAGGGCTGCAGCAGTGCTCCTACTTTAAGTAGTACATGCTTGATTTGGAGTATTTTTATGTCTTTCTTTTCTGTCAAAGCATCACACAGATTGGTTAGTATGCTGCTGTGCTTCAGATCATGCTGAATAATTAATAAAGAGTTTGCCAGTTCTTGAATATATTAGTGGTGAAGAATTATTGTTTGAACTTGTGAACTGTGATCGGCTTCCTCCAGAAGAGAAAATCCTTTCTCCTTTCATTACTTCTTACAACAATAAGTTCAAAGAATTCTTTTGAACAAAAAGACAATATTGTGAACTAATAATGCTCATTAAATATAATAAATCTGCTTTTTTTTGTTCTTCACATACTCAGTGCTGGAAAGCCTAAATACCAATTACAGAAGGAACATCTTAACAAAAATTCATCTCTCTCCCTCTCCTTCAGCAATCGTAATGCAGGCAATTTCAAAGCAATCCTAAAACAATCCTGGCCAAAGGCATTTTTATAATAAAAAAGTCAAAACTGGTGAAAAATCTGGAAGGGAGAAAGTCAAGCAGTGTCTTCTCTGATCTCTCGTAGTCTTTGCCAACTTCAGTAACTGTTCCTAACCAGCGATGAACAAATGGGAGTAGGGGGACAGGCCTGTCCCCAAGACTAGCATGGACCCACTGAGTGACATAAGACAGGTCATGGCCACTCTATGCCTTCATCTTCTTATCTGACAAAAAAGTCTTGCAACAAAATAATTTTTTTTAAAACAAAACAAAACAAAAAATTCCAAGTAGTACCGAGAAATGCTTTTGTTTTGGTTGTTTTTTAAATTGTATTTACTACATTACAAGCACTAAGAGCAATGTCCAAACTTCCCTTGCCGACAGCTGTTCCCTGTAGACTCTCTTCTGTCTTGTCCTGAAGTATCTGCTAATGGTTGAGAAAGGGTTGCAACTCTGGAAGCTGCCCTGAAGTTCCCACATGTTAGTGGAAAAGAAAGTTTCCAGATTTTGCTTCTACTCTTTATTCTTTCACTGTAGTTTGCTCACTAAATCGGAAGAAGCATGGAAGTCACTTCCAGAAATAAAATGCAAAAAACTTGGAGACATGACAACTTGGATAAAAAAGGTGTTGAGTGTGAAGAACCTCAAAGTGTATTTCTGAAACCCCAACCAAATGCACAAAGCCAACAAATCCATACTGACTGCCTATTTATAGAACTTACCAGATACTTAGAAGTTTTCTGAACCTTCAGAACTGATTTTAGAAATACAGGGAACCAACTTATTTTTAAAAGTCCCTAGAGATATTGTTACCTGTGATTTTTACTTCATTCAAAGCAAGCTTTCTGGCAATTAAACTTGTATTTTTATAAACAATTTATTGGCAAAAAGAGACCATATAATCAGAATTACTATTAAAATAATTTAAAGACTGGTAACCAGGGATGAGTCTCTAAAACACTAGCAAGTTTGTAGCAAGATACTATATAGCCTCAATGTCAAGTCTTTAACACCATTTTAATTCTATACTTAAAAAAAAAAATAATTCTGGGCTTGTTTGTGTTGTAGTTGCTTATGTGCAAAGCAGAGTATAATCTACGTCCAGCTACATTCGGAATTCATCCTTTGATGCTTTAGGCCCCAATCCAATTTTTAGATAACTGATCATCTTGTAAAATGGAGTGCAGCATCTTGCCTTTAAAGCTTGCTTTATCTCGCTGTATTGGAAACATACTGGGAGAATAAAAATATATGTCTGCAGAAAGGATCTGTATGCACAGTAGGTGATAAATTATCCTGAAGATAGGCTATAAAGCTTTGATGGGTGAGAGGCATTCCACTCAGCTCCTCACGCTATGCCCTGCGTAACAACAGTTGACATCTTTATCAGAGTGCTCCTATTCTGTTTCCATTATAATGAAATCCAGAATAACTTCACTGATCTGTGTATGTGAAAAACTGCATTCCTGACTCTAACAAAGAGACCCATTTCTGTAAGCAACTTTATACTACAGACACAGCTTCCTAAAAGTGTTGTTCTTTTGGCTAATAATGGGAAAAAACAAACGTGTCCATACATCAATTAACTACAGCCAAGGCTTTGTAATGCACTACTTGAAAGGGAATTTTTAAACTATAAATTGGTTAATTTACCTGTAAACCTGATCAGCCTACACATTTCAGCAACTTTTCAATATTGTATGCTATATATGTATACTGTTCACTGTTGTACTTAACATAATAACTGTAAATTGTACCAAGTTTATTTAGCATACATGTGCAATGTAAGGGATTACCAAAGGCCCTTTGGTATGCACATCATACTGCTCAATGCCCAAGGTCTTATATGAATAAACCCTAGCGTTTCTTCATTGCACAAAAAAATCCTACAATACAAGCAGCTGTATGAAGTGCAGATCTGTGGCTGCTTTTCCAACTACAAATGTGGCCTTTCCTTATTCACTTGGTCCAAAAGTAAGTTACCATTCTCTCTGAGCCCAGTATTTCTCATAGCCAAAACTACAAAAACAGCTACTACTTCAGATTCTTAATGTAGCTTTTGGCTTACCTTGCTCTTTTGGGATAAAAGGTAAACAAAGAATTAAAATAATATATAAAAATTACAAAACTCTCTTCTCAGTGCAAATTTTAGTACCTAATATGGAAAGATACTTTTCTCTTTTCAGAACCTTTTAATTACTTCCAACGTTGCTTAAAATGTATATACATACACATAGAGATTCAAATATGTATAGATAATCACAATAAAAAGAGATCGGCCCGCAATATTTCAGCTCAAAAGTAAAAGCGTGAAAGATTTATTAATAAAAGAAATCAGGTAATTACAACACAAACTCCCATCCACAATAAACATTTTAACAGCTATTAAAAAAAATGCATAATGAAAAAAATAGCATAGAAAGAACAGACTGGTGTAGAAACAACACAGTGGTGTAAAAAACAGAAATTTTTTTTTGTTCTTAACTAGATAGACTAGATCTAAATTCAAATCATGCCTCCACATCTACAAGAAAGCAGTCTCACACAGCATTGTTCTTGCAAATTGCATCATCAAATAACGTAATACTTTTCTTTCATGGTTGCTTGTTAATGGACACAAATACCAAGGTTTGTCTGACCTTGGTAACGTGAAGTTTCATTACTGAAAATGTACTGACCTCCAAAATAAAGACTCACAAAACTGAAGTGCAATACACATTAACAGACCTAATCTCACAGTCTTCTAAATTTCCTGCATGAATAATTATTGTGCACTTCTTGTTTGCCATATCTTTTGCTTTAGAAGGGGGTGGTTGATACAGTGGAAATGCAGAAGAAGACTTTTGCACAGCAGCTGCAGCAGCCACAGTAGCCCTCATACCCACAGAGGCAATATGGCTCCAAAGGAGTGCATGGGCAGGGGCAGAGGCAGCAGTAAAACACGACTGAGGGGCAGGGGGCTGGACTGAAAGATGTTTGATGATGCTTTCCAACCCAGACCATTCTATGATTCTGTAATTGTGCCTGACTCCTATGAATGGTGTAAGTTTGAAGGCAGAGGACAAAGAGGAAGACCAATGCTCCCCTTTAAAGATGACCCTGGAGGTGAGATCAAAAGAGGTAAGGGTTATCTGTTTTAGGCTCTGACTCATAACTATGGGAAGGAGTGCATCACTGGCTGGGTTTTGGAGAGCATTCCCACTACCATATGATATTTTTGCCTTGAAATTAACTCAAAACAGTTGAAGACTCTCTCGCCAGAATTTTTTTCAATTAAAAAGTAAGTATGTGCAACAATGCAAAGAAACACAAAACAAAAGCTCTCCTTTTTGCTTTGAAAGGTTAAGGTGAAGTACAAGAAGAGAGGAATACAATTGTTGTAAAATATAATATTGCCTGAATACCTCCCTATTGGAAAGAATTACTTTCTTAGAGAGTGTCCAGTTGCACAGATGAGGCATTTCTGTTTATATCCCTATGTGAAAGAACAAGAAATGAAATTCCAAGCTTACTTTGTCAAGACAGGCATGAAAAATGACATAACATACATAAAGCAGATATTTCCACATTTTAATGTACAGTTAACTGCACATCTTTTATTTAAAACACAAGACATTCATCTAGTGTGCAGCATACCTGTATCTTTTACCACAGCAGGGCCTGAAAGATAGTAAAGAAATTATTTTGGGGAACTGCACAAAGCTACAGGATTAGTGCAGAAGAAAAAGACCCTAGTAGAGACAGGCTGGGGGCAAGTACTAAAGCAAGGAAAACTGCTTTTGGAGCAAAGAAACTCAATGAATGTACAAAAACCCATGACCAGCAGGTTAGAAGGAAAGGAGATCTTCCAGCTGATACAGCAGCAGGAGATTGCCAGCTGTTGGCAAGAATCCTCTCCACACTAATAATGTGAAGGTCCATCCCTGTCCTCAGCTAGGCTGTGTTGAGCAGTCCATAACTGTTGTCTGGGATGCAAATGCCAAGGACAAAAGCCCCAGAGAATTAGAGAAAAAGACAAAGGTTTCACGCAAAACAGTGAAAATTCAATTAAGACAGCAACGCCAGTCCAGCGTGCATATGGCTTACAGGAGAATATATGAACATACCTCTAGACTGTCTTTTTCCTTATCAACTAGAGACAAGTATAAGGCACACTAATGCAAAAAATCAACAGTATCATGCCAATTCCTATTGGGAAGGAGTGGGAGGAGCAAGGAGTCTCAATGGTACTTAAGATTATTTCAGAGGAGAAAAAGCCCACTAGCCTGAGTTCTGTTGAATGAAGGAAGCATGAAATAATTAAGATGGCTATGATGTATAAGATTATTGATTATTCACAGGGAAACAGTACTTAAGTGGAACAACAACTTCCATCAGTGAGAGATTAAATTACTGCCTAGATCTGTCTGATAAAGATATCAGCAGACAAAAAGGTTGCTCTGCTCACACCAGAAAAAGAGAATATACTGACTTTCAACCTGATAAACATGCAATAGAGCTACCGGAATAGAAACATTTTACACAAACAGGAAAAACAGGCATTACCCAGTACAGATTTGAAAGAGAAGCAAATCTACTGAGAGGATGATTAATAAATATTTAAGTTCCTATGTTTTGAACAACGTGGCCCCACTGAGCAATCTAAATAAAAGGAAAATGCTTATATAAGTTTGATTGCAGTAGTCTTCTCTTTTCCTATTACTGATCTCATTCTATGAGCATGCTACCTTTCCATGCTTCTGCAAAATAAAACACTAATTGATTTTGAGGTATCCTGACTAACAATCAAAGATACCTGATTTTTCAAGCTAAGCTGATAAAAATAGTTTCATTCACATACGGATTTATATCCAGCTGCACAGTAACGGCCATTAAATATTTCACAGTACCCAAGACAAAAAATAGAAGCTTCTTATTTGCAGACACATAACGCTATTACAATGTTGGAAGTTCCCACCAAAACATCAAGCTAAAATCCTAAATCAAACCTTTTTATATACATAAGGAAAAAATTACTAAACAAAACAGATGGGTTTTTTTTAAATAAAAGTTATTTTTGGAAAATAAGGTACGTTCATTCCTGAGCAGGGAAGGTGTCTTAGGCAGGTTTTCACATATCTGCTTTAACAATCACACACGACTCAGGGTAGTATTTTAAAGTTCTGAGCAGCAAAAAGAGACTGCAAAGATTTACAGTAAGATAAAATGCATACTGCTCTAACAGGCAAATTAACTTCAGAAGTGTGACATGCCAGTGCAGCCCTGAAAAAACACACGCTGCTAGCTCTACTTCATCACATACAACAGCCTTCAGCATCTAAGGCTCAGGTAAAAATAGCTCGCAAAGGGCAGAAATTCGTCCTGGATACAGGTCCAGGACAGCAGTGTCAGTTGTTCCCAGTACAGCAGAGCGTGCACTGAGCCAGGAGAGACGCCTCTGAGCAGTTCGCAGAAATACAAAACAATAACCCAACACAATAACTTTAGCACTTCACTTGGGAAAAAATCCTCCTTCTAGCAATAACAAAAAAACCCCGAACCAATCAACCAAAAAAAAAAAAACCAACCCAACCAAAAACAGAGAGAGAGGAACCTATTTCTTAGCAGGACCACAGCCTGGGACATGTAGGAATGTTAACTGAAAGAGCCTCTACACCCTCCTGTATCAGGAGTTCTTTGTTGCCTGACAGTACACTGGGAGCACGGTCATATTTAAAAGTAAAAACATCAGTCTATGTCTCTGGAAGGATGCAACGGAGCCCCTGGATGAGTAAGAAGGAAAGCACGTTACCTTTAGCAAGTCTCCTCAGGATCTGACAGCGGCATTTAAAAGAGACAGCTATCATTCTGGCTGCCTGCCTCCCCTGGCAAAGCACGCTCGGGGCTCTGCTTGGGTGAATGCAGCGGCAGGCTGTGAATTCCTCCTCCTGCACATACCAGGCAAAAGGTAGCCCCGGCGGGGAGTGACAAAGCTTAATTTCTCTCGGCTGATGCAGAGATCAGCTCCGTGTCATCCGGCAAAGCTGTGTCATTCACTACTACCGCCGTCACCACCACCTGCACGAGGAGATGAAGGGCTTAAAAAGCCGTATTTCTTTACAAGCCGGAAAGCATCTAGCTGCACACACAGACGCGGATGTTAGAGGGACACATCCCCCAGCCTCTCGCATTCCCTGACCCTGCAGGGAGCAATGGTTGCTGTGCTAGGCAAAGGGCCCCACATTTCAACAAGACATGGTGATTTTTCTACTCCTTCCTCATAGCTATCCTTTATCTTACTGTTTCCTCTGGATAAACAGGGCAAAAACACCAGGAATCCTACTTCTGGGAGAGAAGGAGCCCATTTCAAATGGAAATATTCTAATCAAAGAATATTAAAGATTTAATCCTACCAATCTATAAGGAAGAAAAAAGAAAAAGTCTGATTTGATAACCAGGAAAGCTTTTTGACAGTTGTAGACAAGTATATTACAGCCGATGAAGCACAGACCACAGGGGGAGGGAGAGAGTGCAGGGAATTGATGGATTGTTGTGTGTAGGCAGGACCACCAAGCATTTGATCATACCAAAATAAAATTATGCTGAATAGAAAACACATTGTGAATTGAGTTTTCTGCTTTCACTACAGGGAGAAGAGAGCAAATTTTAGAGCAGCTGAACTGGCCAAACATTGCACCATTTGTAAGATTTCTCCAGCTCACGAGGAGTTTTATGCCCTCTCATGCCTATTCAAACAGCAAATTAACCTGCTTTTACAGTCCACTCAGAAAATGATGAAGTAGAGCATACCACTTAAACTAGAGTTCCATACCACCTTTATGGACCAAACTCCATACCCATTCTAAAAACCAAGCTGCAAACCAAAATATTCCATATAGAGTTTTTCACGTCAAATCTAGGCAAAAACCCCAAGTTGTGCACCAGATACTCTCCTTTAAGACAACAGATAATTATTTCTTTCCAAGATTTATGCTTCACTTGAGTGATATATTTAGAATTCTCTTCAGATATTGTGTCCCATTCATGTGCTTTGATTACAAAATTGCTTAGTTTATCTTCTGCCATCTTTTATCCATCCCTGTATTTAATGTTATGGTCCAGTGTCATGGTGCACATCTTCTACCACCAGCTACAGAAAGCCAGGAGGAAGCATGGACAGCTTTCTCACTCTGAGCCATTTCTCTCTCCCTGCCTGCTCTTCACTGCATCAGCAGCTCGGTGCTTCCCATAGTCCAGCTCCAACTACTATTACAGTGATTTTTTTTTCTTATTTTTTATTGGTTAGAGCAACAGCCATATTTCCAGAGGTAAGGCGAAACATTCCACCAGCACTGCTGCAATTGCCTAACAGACCTGGTGAAGTAAAATCAAGACAGATCTTGATTTTATTTCATTGTCATTAAAACCAGATAGTGGTAATCCAGTCATCTGTTCACCAACCTTGTTATTGCTTCTTGTAGCTGCTCTTATACCAGAAAGCCATAAAACCCAACCAGTGGGACAGCAGATGCACCTGAAGGCATGAACTGACGGTTCCATCCTTGTAACCAGAGACCTCTGGCCAAGGATGAACACAGCATACAAGGAGGGGTGAAACCAGAGGATGAAGGTGGAGGTTTACGTCCATGTAATTCAGTAGTCCGGGAAGAAAACAGAAAATTTTGGGACTATTATGGAGAGGAAAGGGGAGAGGAGTTGTGTGTTCTTGCTTTCCCATAAAGTGGCTCTGTCTCTCTGTCAATATGCTTTTAGATGAAAACATTTGGCACCACTCTTTCTTGACACCTCCTGCTCAGGTAGCAGGACTTCACACCAATAATATCAATAAATACCACTCTCTGTCTGCTTTCTTTTCTCTCTGCTCCCCTGGAAAAACTGTTCCAGAAACCAAAGGCTATGGCTCAGCACACAGGCCCTGCTGACAGCTCTTTCAGGTTTGAGATGCCAAAGCTGCCTGAACTTGCTGCTCTCTCTGCAGATTTGCATTCAGAGTCCTTATTACTGCCTTTTCATCTGCCAGATGCCTGTCCTTGATGCCATAAACCTTGCTGGACCCAGGCAGACCAGTTTAAACACTTGTCCTTATCTCATGGGCAACCAGAAGATACTGCAAGGTGACAGTTTAGCTGCCCTAACACTTGTTCTTTGATTCTTCCCAGTCAGCTGTGGGTTCAGCATTGTCTACTCCAGGCAGTAAGGTCCCCACTCCCACCTCTCTGGATATGGACCTTGCCACCACCTGCCGGCATCACTGCCAGATGAGCCTGCAGTGCTCCTTCTGCCCTTCAAAAGAAGACGATTTTGGTGAGCAGGTCTCACACCAAGAGTCCACTTTTGTGCAATTTTGACATCCTTGAAGACTTCTGCTGGACAGAGAATGGCAGGAGGTTTTATCTACAGCATGAGGAAGAACTGTTTGCTGCTTGCCTTCGTGATCTGACTTCATGATTTACCCTGGTGTGGCTCCTTTGGCAGAGGGTGCAAAACAGAGGATACTTACAGACCCAAGAGGCTGTAAAAGACAGACTTTAGACATTGGAGAAAAATCATGCCTTTAGGTAAGGAAATGCTGAGCCCAATGGGATTAAGTTGAAATGTGTAAAACTGTAATAAATTGAATAAAAACTGTGATATATATGCAAAACCAGCAGCAGACTTGGTCAGGTAAAGCTTTACTAACAGTGAAAGGGTACATTCATTCCTTGATCCAAAAAGCTTATTGTATTGCTTACTATTTCTAGATTACTGTGTATGTTAAACAGCCTCTGAAACAACAGTCACTTCCAACCAAGCCAATAGGATAATTTTTGTTTATGTTTCTTCAGACAATTTTTCTGTCCCTGCCAAGCGAGGTCGTGTATCAACTTGAATTTCTCAAAAAGGTTTCAGAAGACGAAGAATTCATACTTCAAATACAGCATGGAACATAATCATCTATTGTATATACTGCATATTTTTTCATCGTTTCTGCTAGGTCTAGAAAAGATCTAGTTTTTGGAACAATTTCTAAAATATTCACTCATGACAGACATGGTTTTATCACCTTCTTTCATGACAACAATCATGAGGACTAAGAGAACTGTTCTTGTCCAATGTCCTTCTCCTGAAATTAAACTATACCTCATGTGTTAATATATATATTTTTTACCAAATTAAGTATTTTGTGATTTTTAAACATTTCAGAATTCCAAAAGACAGCCATAATTTTCTGAAGTGTCAGTCATTCAACTCTGCAGCTGGATTCAGCTCGATTCAGGAGGAAAAATGGGGGAGGAGGTAAAAACGAAAAGGTACCTAATATAATATCAGGAGATCAAAAATCCTCATACATACTAAAAAAATATTTATAGTCTATATAACACAAGTTAAACTCTAGTAATTATACTTCTTCCATTCATTAACAGAGCTACATATTTAATTACAATATTCTCTGGACTCATCTGTAAAAAGCTTTTATCATTATGATCCTTTTGGGCAGTAGCATGAATTTGTATCACTTTTATTGCTGCGTTCACACTTTTTTTCAGGACTCTGAAAGATTATTTATAAATCTAGAATATATATAACACAAAAATAGTTTATCAACTGAATTTTTATTCGTAAGTACTCAGTAGAAGGTCACTAGATGAAAGAAGCTTACAGGCAGTGTAATATATGTATCCTATTTAAAACGAACTTCTTAATGTGATCTTATCAGATCACATTATCTGAAATAAATGAATCAAAAAATATTACTATCTATTACACTTCCCTGTAGGATAAAAAAAATGCAATGAAATTTCTCTAAATTAAATTGAAGATTACAATCTTTAGACAGTGTGACATTTAGATACAATGAGGAAATTTCTGTGAAGAACCACTATTCAATGAAGAATACAAATTCTGCAAAATATGAAATTGTCTTTGGGGAAAAAAAATTAGTTTTGCAAAAAATGAACTTTTTATGCAGAAAACACACCCTTCTGTTTCAGAGGAATATACACACCTGGAAGACACTCTTGGTAAAATTCCACTCATGCTGTATCAAACATTTCCTTTCACACAGTGACTGAACAACACCTTAAAACCAGTTGCACACCATCCCCTCTTTCACTTGTCAGTGGATTTGTCCACATGAGCTGCTATAACTGGTTCTGGATGTCGCATGCTCCTGTTTTTCTTTAGGGCCTAAGTTTGTGTGTGAGCACACTGACACAGATGCACCACAGAGAACTCATTTGGTCACAGCGATGCTCACCACAGACCCAGACCTTTAAAGAATCACAGAATCACAGAATCACTAGGTTGGAAGGGACCTTCAAGATCATCGAGTCCAACCTGTGCCCTAACTCCTCAACTAAACCATGGCATCGAGTGCCACATCCAATCTTTTTTTAAACACATCCAGGGACGGTGACTCCTGTACTTTATCACCCTTTCCGTGAAAAACTTCTTCCTAATATCCAACCTATATTTCCCTTGGCACAGCTCGAGACTCTGTCCCCTAGTTCCGTCAGCTGCTGCCTGGAGAAAGAGNTACAGGGGCAGAATGACCTCCCTGCTCCTTCTGGCCACACTGTTCCTGATACAGGCCAGGATGCCATTGGCCTTCTTGGCCACCAGGGCACACTGCTGGCTCATGTTCAGCCGGCTGCTGACCAGTACTGCCAGGTCCCTTTCTGCCTGGGCACTGCCCAGCCATACCATCCCCAGCCTATAAAGCTGCAGGGAGTTATTAGGGCCCAAAATGCAGGACCTGGCACTTGGACTCATTAAACTTCATCCTACTGGACTCTGCACATCCATCCAACCATTCCAAGTCTCTCTGCAAAACCAATCCATAGGGTTCAGTGAGGACAGCAGTGTATTCAAACAACAGTATCGGTACAATATTAAGGCAATGAGAAAGACATGCAGATATCAAGTGCTTCATTTGTCAGGTCGACACAGTGATATCTGTTGGATCTACCTGCGTAAGAAAATCGAAATGAAATATTATGAAATCTGAATGTATAAGGACTTCATACAAGTCAGTATTTTGTTTCATCATTTTACAAGTTACAGCTGGCATCTACCACATTAGTCAAATAGAAAGTCAGGTTTTTCAAGGAACAAAGAGATTAATTTAGCTGTGAAAATAACAAATTGCTATATGGATACTCCTGTTTTGACAAACTAAAACATTTCCACTTTAGTATTTGATACAACCTTATAATAATACCAGGAATCTCTATCTGAAGAAAATTTTTCATCCCAAAGAGAAGAGCTGTATTCCCATTCGGCAGCAAGCTCAGTCAGTCCAGCATTTTGCAATGAATACTGCTCTATTATGAAGATCCCCCTTTACTACAGGGAGAAGGAATAAAAAGGCGTATGAAATAAAGACACCCTGTTATTCCCCAGTGCTCAGATTATCAAAACAGACAACTTGTCAGCTTTGCATAATTTGGAGGATCTTGTAAATTTACATTTTTATTAAATCAACTATAGCAGCTATTTTCTAGCTTTATTAACCACCTCTGCAACACTGATGGGTAATTTCACACAGACACTGCAGCAGAATGCTTTACAGGTCATTAGGAGTCATAAAAGCTGTTCTGGCTTCAGAAGATCCTCACTGGAGAACATGTCACGTATGAGATACAGCATGTTGAAAAGCAAGGACGCGTGTATTGAAAGTGGTTAACAGATGACAAAAATACATCTCTTAAAGATCTAGGTTGATGCCAAAACACTGTTGCATGGCACCATTCAAGTATTTTAGCTTCACTGCCTAGGAAGAGATTAGGAAAAATAATTTAGGGGCCTTCTAGGTTAAAAAACCTAAAAATCTTCATTAATTGGCTCCAAGCAATGTCAATCTTTTTGAATCAGTAGGTATTAAATAAGTGGTGATAAAATCAGTCAATATTGCACATCCTGGGATGGCTTTTTGTTGAAGTGTTTTACAACACAGCAGAGTCGCATTTTAATTTACTTTTTTTAAAGTCTGATTTAACAATATATTTAAAAAAATTTATAATGCAGTATTAAAGGAGAGAGAATACATACATCTTTTCTACATGAAAATAACTCTCCACTGCACATTACCCTTTAGCACAACATAAGGAACAGCATTGCCTACATTACCCTCTACAAGAATCCCACACCAGAGCTTTACTAAACAATCTTTATCATACCAGTCTGTTTCAATTGCTGGCAAAAATTAAACCTGTCCTTTTCAGTGAAATTGTGTTGATATACAAAGGTTAAGAGATGTTACTAGAGAAAGATCTCAAAAAAACCCTTTGAGTACAACTCTGACTTTTCACTCTTAACTTCATTTCAGCTACTGGCAAACACACTGGTCAGCTTTTTCCACCTTTTCATAGCCACAAATATTTGTTTAAAAATAATTATGGACTAAAAGATTTGGAAAATATGAAGATGCCACATACACTATGAAAATCAGAAACTTTAGTAGCAGAAGTACGTTGTGGTCTCTCAAAGGTAACTTCAAGCATAGTCACAACTAATTGAGATTTGTTTCAGAAACAAGTCATCATTCATCATAATCATCTTTGCATGGTCTGGGTTGGCACAGGCCTTAAAGATCATCTAGTTTCAATCTCCTTGCCACCCACTAGACCAGGCTGCTCAAAGCCCCATCCAACCCGGCCTTGAACACTTCCAGGGATGAGGCATCCAAAACTTCTCTGGGCATCCTGTCCAGTGAAGTCACCGTCTCACCATAATAAATTCCTTCCTAACATTTAACTTAAATCCTTCCTCTTTTAGTTTAAAAATGTTCCCCCTTACCCCATCACTATCTGTCAATGTAAAAAAATTGCCATCTCTCTTTTTTTAAGCTCCCTTTAATTACTGGAAGGTGCTCTAAGGTCTCCCTGAAGCCCTCTCTTCTCCAGGCTGAATAATCGCAGATCTCTCAGCCTGTCCTGACAGAAGAGGTGCTCCAGACCTTGGACTATCTTTACAGGCCTCTGGACTTGCTCCAGCAGGTCCTTTTTCTTCTTGCATTGAGGGCCCCAGAGCTGGGTGCAGTAGAGTCTCTACTCCACGCAGAGTCTCAGCAGAGCAGGGCAGAGGGGCAGAATCCCCTCCCTCACCCCGCTGGCCACGCTGGTTTTGGTGCAGCCCAGGATGTGGTTGGCCTTCTGTGCTGCAAGCTGACATTGGTGGGTCATGTTAAGCTTCTTATCAACCAGCACACCCAAGTTCTTCTCAGCAGGGCTGCTCTCAGTCCTTTCTCTGCCGGGCCTGTACTTGTGCTCAGGATTGTCTCAACCCATGTGCACCTTGCATCAAGTCTCTTCACAAAATCAAGAGCTTATGAATCAGGTATTGCTGCATTTCTAGGATGTACACGTGCCTGTACCCTTTCTTTGGTTTGGTTTACACTGACAGAACAGAGTGCTCACTTTCTGGAGCATTATGAATAATTTGTCCTTGCATCTTCTGAACTTACAGTTAGTAAAGAAACTGAAATCTCTGAAAAATAGAATGAAATAAAGCAAATCCAAAGCAATCTGTCTGCCCTCTCAGCAGAAGCAGCAGTGACACTACTAGGTACTGTGCTTTCCAGGATGCTTGTGGGTCTCAATGAGAGAAATAGCAAGTAACGACCCCGTTCATAGAACACAATCAGCCCAGCGTGGGCTCCTGCCAGCAACATGCATATAATTACAGGCTTTGGGATTTAACTAATCTCGAAACTAAAGGATGACTTTGTCTTACAAGTAGCTTCCACATGCTGCACTACATGGTTAAAGACTCCTGTAATTACAATTTCTGAAAGGCTTTGTACTTTGTAGAGATTTTTTTAATTAATTAAAATGATGACCTTCCAACTGCTACATCCGTCTCTAACAAAACAAAGCTAAGCATTCCCTCAAAATTACCATACTGGAAGCAGAGACTCTCTCTTACACTTAGCAGAAAACAGCTGCTTCTACTCTCATTTAAAAAAAATAAAAATTATGATTCTACTAAAACCATGTGAACCAAAGTGGAATAAGTATACCTTTCTCTAACTATACTGCTTCGTTCCCATATTCTTATCAACCTATTAAGCAGCCATGAAATTGGAATATCACACTAGAAAATAAAATGTGAATTTGGAGGTGTGAGTGTAGAATATAATGTAAAGTCACTTAATCTACTACAAGAGATTTTTTTAGGAATTAACTCTGCAAATTTTTATGTGCAAGTCTTTATATTCAAGATATGGTCAAAAACAATGGCAATGGAATATTATAGCTCTAGACATGCAGCAAAAAGAAAGGATGGTACAAGCAGTTTGGCAATAGCTTCAAGCCTTTACAAGATGAAGGGAAATGCTGATTCACTGATACAATTGTATTCCTACCGTGTGCAAGCTGCAGGAAGACATGGAAGCAGCTGCTTTACCAGAACAGAAAGGATTTCTGTACTGAAATCAGGTGCACATTGGATGCTTGCCTGCAGCTTGAGCAGCTGTCAGCCAACTGGCACAAACCACTGCACTTCTCCAGGCCACATGGACTGTTCCATCCCAGAAGTAGAACTGCTACTGGCAGTACCAGGAAGTGTATCCCAGAATATGATGAGTGTATAAAAACAACTGAGCAGAGCATCTCAAGGTAAGCCAATGATTTGCAACTGCAGCAACAGGTTTAGTGCAATCATTGATTGTATAAATGGGGGCAGACTGAGAACAAGAACAGAAAAGACTGCCACCTGCCTTGTGTACAAAGACCTATACTAGAAGCCAATATTCAGCTCTGTCACGTATGATGGGATTTGCTCACTTCAGGTTTGTTTTTAAAAGGCTGAAAAACTGGACAGGGTGCAGAGAAGAGCACCAAGAGTGATTTGACCAATAAAAAAGCCTTGTGCAGTGTCTGACTCAAGAAGTATAACACCAGATTGGGAGAGTCAGGACAGTGACCTGATTAGACAGTGCCTAAGAGCTGTCATGGGACAGACACATTAAGTGCTCAAGAGCTTCTACATCACTTAATAGACAAGTGTTAAAATTCAAACTAATCACTTGCCGATGGGAAGATCTACTGACAGATAAAACTACCAAAACAGTTCTCAGAAGAACCTACCTGCCTTTCTGCAATATGCGTTTTTGCAAAACATTAGTTATTTGACTTGCTGTAACAGTAACAGGCTGGTTGTCACAACCTGCTTACACATCTTACATGTCCTCTCTTGTCTTAGAAAGCAAATGAAGCAAGATATGAGCTTTTGATGGCCTCCTACTGTCTGTAACTACTGCTTTGACTAAGAGAAATGGACACCATTAAAAATGGATAGGAACAGTTATCAGACTATTTTCATCCTTAAAATACTCATCAGGTTTGCACATGAAATGTTGAACAAATAAAATGGTATTAAAAGACAGGACTAGCTATACATAGATAATGTTTTATCAAACATACAATTAACACTAATATAAAAATCTTTTTATGAACATAATCCTTAATGTGTTAGAAAAAGTGCCCCATTACACACCACAACTACTCCGCATTCTCAAAACGCTGACATTTCAAAAGCAGGGAAACCTTTTGTGCACCATCCTCAGCCACACACATCCTCTCCCCTTTGCTGTGAAAGTAGGGACAGGATCCACTGCAACAGGCAGAAAACACACATGAGCAAAGTAACACAAGGCATGTTATTTACATCAGGAAAATTCATGCATGTTACACATATATAGCATGTATGACTCATAAGAGATTATCACCGTGCTTTCCTCCCAAGTCACCAAAACAAACAAAGGAAAGGTTCCTAGGCAAAGGGTTGCAATATTTGTAAGTCTCAAAAGTGAAAGGTTGAGAGCCTCAAGCTTGTTTTAGTGTTATTCCTCCATGGATCATTAATGTTTTAGTGGTGTCTCACACTTTTAATAGTTCCTTCTAAAATACTCTTCAAAAAAGTAGCTTGCCCAGATAACATTAACACTTGAAAGTCTGTATACAACATTTATCAGTTTTTTTTCCCCCCCTCCTTTTTTTTTTTTTTTTTTTAATCATAGAAATCCTACAATCTTCTAAGGTAAATATTGTATTGTATACAAAAATTATCAATAAAAAACTGGGGACAGCTAGATAAAAGGGCAAAACTGTGCATTCCAGAACAGCCCAATATAAAACTAAAATATGCCAATCAGTAAAACAAATGTTACCCTTGCAAAATTAAAAGGGTAACTGAAAAAAAGAGCATTGATCTTCCTGTATTATTGTGGATGTATCACTTATAAATTATTAACTAATAACAAATCCCTGTTTTAACTAGTTTTCTAATACTCCAACATTTTTATACAAAAACCCTCTCATACATTTCTTTTGCAGTGTCAGGTATGAAATTAGAGCTTATCAACAAACACAAAACTTCAAGTTCTGTGTTACATCTTCATTAACCAACTAGTAATTTTGAACTTGCTTATCTTCTTTAAAAGCACAAACAACCCTCCATCTTGAATTCCTGATAAGTTCAAAGGTCTCAGACTGGCTTTGGGATCTTGAGAAGAGTTCTAGCTCAAAATCATCTGAATGTCTTGGCCAGCTGCCCACACATGGGCTGTACCAGCCACAGTACACCCCCTGCCATCCACACTGCTTTGAAAGCTGACACCTTGCTTCCTCATGTCACACAGTCAAAAATACTTTTTGAGTATGTTTCACATGACTGAATAAGTATCAATGACACTTTCTTAACAATAATTTTATTTTTCCCCTTACTTTTCTGTAACAATTTCCTTCGAACTTTCCTCTCTCCATAAATATCTGCATTCTTCTAATAGTCATTGTATATAAATATTCTATACATACAAATTTTTAACTTTTGCAGCAAGTCACACATGAAATCCGTCTGCTGCCTTGAACAGAACCCTTTCTGTTCACTCCTGTGTTTCAATATGAGAAGCAGCCATAATTGCATTTAACAGCCCTGGTGCAGTCCAACAGACACTTGGTAAGTGAAGGGCAGTTATTTCCCTATGCCTGTGACATGACCTTTCTTAGTACAGCACGAGTTACTCCCTTCTGCAAGTGCTGCTGCTATCAGTGATTAGCAAACCTAACTGCTATTTCTGCACATGTGCTGGTCCCTCTAAGCACTGCTGCTTTCCCAGTTTTTCATTCATAGTATATCATCATATCTTGGATTATTTCCCCATAGACACATTTACTTGCCAAGTCATATGATATTCTTCTGCATATTACACATTTCTAGTTGTGTTAAAGACTAGTTAAAGACATCTCCATTCTTATTGCTATGTAGGTCTCCTGATCCAATTTCATCTGCTAATTTTATCAACAGTTAACGAGGGTGTTAAATCACTACTGCTGTCTTTATCCTTGAGTCAACTCCTGGGGGTGTTTCTCAACCAACTCATTTTGAGGTATTTTCCCTTTTTAAATCATGAACATTTAAATTAGACCAAATGTTTTAAAAGATGCAAAAATATCTGGCAGAGTTGCATCAAGCAATAGTATTTCTTCTATTAATTTTGTATTATATCCCCAACTGTGACTGAGTTAATTTTTTATAAATCTATACTACTTATTAACTATGTTCACATTACCTTCAAGACCTGAAATCCTTCTCCCTCTTTAATGTTTATTCAATATTTATTTCATTACTGAAATTTTATAGACACCAGCACTAAATCAAGGAGAACATCATAGCCAAAACTTTCTTCTTTCTTCAAAACTTGTCATTTTTTTTCTATCTCCTCTTTTTAAGTACACATATTAGTGTTTTTTGTGGCACATCACTAGCTTTCCATTCAAATAGAATGTCAAACTCTACCTGGGTGAGTACAAACAGGTTCCACCTAGAGATACCAAAGGTCAGTGTGTTCACAGCCAGAGACAGAAAGTGGCAAACAATGTACACTTAAATTTCTTTGTACTTGTTCATGTGTCACAGGCTTTATGAAAACCAGCTTACACAGCAATTGTTGTAAAGAACTTACTTTCTCCCCCCAATGCACTCACTATTTTTCCCAACATACATTTTGGTTTGCATCACACCAGCTGCTTCACTTCAACAATGAAAATAAACTTGGTACCACAAAAGATTGCTGTGTACAGACTCTCTCTATGAACTTACTTGGAAAGAGCTACATAAACTTAATTGATCAAAAGGGAGTCACAAAATAATGAAATATTTTGCAGAGGCATATGCTAATGGTACTGCACCAACTTCCAGGGCCTGCTGTGTTACTGGAAAGGTCCATAAAACTGTTGAGGTGATGGAAATACTTCCAAGCTGCTGCCTGGAATGCAAAAACTGGATGGTAACTGGGCCATTTATTTATTTGTTTTAAAATAAGGCAAGGAGAAAGGGGCCTGGACATTTTAACAGGAAATTAGAAAGCTAGCTGATATAAATTCACCACATATCAAAGTCTTAACAGCCCAATTTCCCCTCCCCCTGCTCCCCATTCCCGATCTCTCGTCTGCATCTGAATGCTCACAGTGCTGCTAATGGATAAAAATGGAAACAAATGTATGCAACAAATCACAGTGTGCTCCTGTGCCAGCTTCCCCCTTCTGATTCATCACACCCAGATCTCCATACTGCTGCTTCGTATTAAAATCAATGTTCTGCCTCTTCATTATTGTCATTATTTCTCTTTCACTTCAGAAGTTTCCTTTCCTTCAGATTGCTGCCTGACCAGCTTGTCAGGGCATATTTAAATCAATATTTTCTGCATACGCATGTTTGTGCCGTGCATCTGGATGCCACCTCATTACCATCTGAATTCCCATCATTTCTGCCAAGGCACAAAAATGTAGGGGTAAAAATCGTGTCAAATGACAGAAGATTATAGCCATCTATCTCCATCATTTAAAAATATGAAGTAACTGCAGATTTTGCCATCAGCTCAATTCATACCTGGTAGAAAAATCTAAATAAAGATTGAATGCAGCACTTTCTGTGATGCATGAAAACGCAATGCAGCTCAAGTAGAAGGCATTAAAGATTCATCCTCTACTTTGCCACAACTGGGGCTTCAAGCTGCTTATGTGAACTTTGGCTGCTGTACCTGGGGCTCACCTTCCAGGTCATGGAGGAGAACTCTAATGGTGCAGCCTGTTAACAAAGAAAGCAGACATTTGGAGTCAGGGGAATGGTGAAGCTCCTCTTTGGGGGGCAGAAGCACTACTAAGAGCAAATGCAACCAAGAGACCCAGGTTCACACAGCAACTGCTATTGCTGGTTGAGTTCCAGGAGAGAGCTCTGCTGGTGCTGTGGTCCAGCAACAAGGATGCTGGCTCCTGTAGTAATGCCAAAAACACACTGGGAGAAACAGCTGGGGCTGCAAAAAGTCAAGATACACACTCTTTAGTGTAGTATAAACAAAAGGAGTGTTAAAATATATATATATATATATAAAAAATAATAAATTTATGCTTGCTGTCATTTGGATACGCAAAGCCTTCAAAAGAGGAATCATCTTCCTTAAGTTGGTCAAAACACAGGGATCCACTGCACTCCCTCATGTAACAACATGTCTATGCCTTGACTTTTTTTAAATTACAAGCACAGCATACTCCTGAAAGAGGTGTTTCATTTGTGTCAATTCACATCTTACTAACATGAAGATGAGCCTGCAGCTACTGTCATTTTCATATGAGGCTTCAGTAAAAATGCTCTGTGTTTTTTTCCA